>OX421494.1:57622357-57624857 GCA_949126835.1 Anisus vortex
ACACACTCACCCACACACACACACTCACCCACACACACACACTCGCCCACACACACACACTCGCCCACACACACACACTCGCCCACGCACACTTGCCCACACACACGCACACTTGCCCACACACACGCACACTTGCCCACACACACGCACACTTGCCCACACACACGCACACTTGCCCACACACACGCACACTTGCCCACACACACGCACACTTGCCCACGCACACGCACACTTGCCCACGCACACTTGCCCACACACACTTGCCCACACACACACACACACACTTGCCCACACACACACACACACACTTGCTCACACACAAACACACACACGTGCTCACACAAACACACACACTTGCTCACACACACACACACTTGCCCACACACACACACACTTGCCCACACACACACACACTTGCCCACACACACACACTTGCCCACACACACACACTTGCCCACACACACACACTCGCCCACACACACACACTCGCCCACACACACACATTCGCCCACACACACACACTCACACACTTATTCACTTACACACACACACACTTATTCACTTACACACACACACACTTATTCACTTACACACACACACACACTTATTCACTTACACACACACACACTTATTCACTTACACACACACACTTATTCACTTACACACACACACACTTATTCACTTACACACACACACACTTATTCACTTACACACACACACTTATTCACTTACACACACACACTTATTCACGTACACACACATACACTTATTCACTTACATACACACATACACTTATCCACTTACACACACACTTATTCACTTACACACACACACACTAATTCACTTACACACACACACACTTATTCACTCACACACACTCACTCACACACACTCACTCACACACACTCACTCACACACACTCACTCACACTCACTCACTCACACTCACTCACACTCACTCACTCACACTCACTCACACACACTCACACACACACACTCACACACACTCACACACACTTACTCACACTTACTCACACTTACTCACACTTACTCACACTTACTCACACACACTTACACACACTTAGTCACACACACTTAGTCACACACACTTAGTCACACACACTTAGTCACACACACTTAGTCACACACACTTAGTCACACACACTTAGTCACACACACTTAGTCACACACACTTAGTCACACACACTTAGTCACACACACTTAGTCACACACACTTAGTCACACACACTTACTCACACTTACTCACACACACTTACTCACACACACTTACTTACACACACTTACTTACACACACTTACTAACACACACTTACTCACACACACTTACTCACACACACTTACTCACACACACTTACTCACACACACTCTTACTCACACACACTCTTACTCACACACACTCTTACTCACACACACTCTTACTCACACACACTCTTACTCACACACACTCTTACTCACACTTAGTTACACACACTTAGTTACACACACTTACTCACACACACACACTCTTACTCACACTTAGTTACACACACTTACTCACACACACTCACCCACACACACTTACCCACACACACTCACCCACACACACACTCACCCACACACACACTCACCCACACACACACTCACCCACACACACACTCACCCACACACACACTGACCCACACACACACTCACCCACACACACACTCACCCACACACACACTCACCCACACACACACTCACCCACACACACACGCACTCACCCACACACGCACTCACCCACACACGCACCCACACACACACGCACCCACACACACACGCACCCACACACACACGCACCCACACACACACACGCACCCACACACACTTACACACGCACCCACACACACTTACACACGCACCCACACACACTTACACACGCACCCACACACACTTACACACGCACCCACACACACTTACACACACACACTTACCCACACACACACACACTTACCCACACACACACACACTTACCCACACACACACTTACCCACACACACACACACATACACACACACACACACTTGCTCACACACACACACACTTGCTCACACACACACACACTTGCTCACACACACACACTTGCTCACACACACACACTTGCTCACACACACACACACTTGCTCACACACACACACACTCGCTCACACACACACATACTCGCTCACACACACACTCGCTCACACACACACACTCGCTCACACACACACTCGCTCACACACACTCTCGCTCACACACACACTCGCTGACACACACTTATTCCCGACACACACACACACTTATTCACTGACACACACACACACTGATTCACTGACACACACACACACTGATTCACTGACACACACACACACTGATTCACTGACACACACACACACTGATTCACTGACACACACACACACTGATTCACTGACACACACACACACTGATTCACTGACACACACACACACTGATTCACTGACACACACA
>OX421494.1:57629857-57632357 GCA_949126835.1 Anisus vortex
TTTCTCATGGTTTTATTATTTCTCAGCAGAGGGTTTTGTTATCTCTCAGGGTTTTGTCATTTCTCATGGTTTTGTCATTTCTCATGGTTTTGTTATTTCTCACAGAGGGTTTTGTTATCTCTCAGGGTTTTGTCATTTCTCATGGTTTTGTTATTTCTCAGCAGAGGGTTTTGTTATTTCTCAGCAGAGGGTTTTGTTATCTCTCAGGGTTTTGTCATTTCTCATGGTTTTGTTATTTCTCAGCAGAGGGTTTTGTTATCTCTCAGGGTTTTGTCATTTCTCATGGTTTTGTTATTTCTCAGCAGAGGGTTTTGTTATCTCTCAGGGTTTTGTCATTTCTCATGGTTTTGTTATTTCTCAGCAGAGGGTTTTGTTATCTCTCAGGGTTTTGTCATTTCTCATGGTTTTGTTATTTCTCAGCAGAGGGTTTTGTTATCTCTCAGGGTTTTGTCATTTCTCATGGTTTTGTTATTTCTCAGCAGAGGGTTTTGTTATCTCTCAGGGTTTTGTCATTTCTCATGGTTTTGTTATTTCTCAGCAGAGGGTTTTGTTATCTCTCAGGGTTTTGTCATTTCTCATGGTTTTGTTATTTCTCAGCAGAGGGTTTTGTTATCTCTCAGGGTTTTGTCATTTCTCATGGTTTTGTTATTTCTCAGCAGAGGGTTTTGTTATCTCTCAGGGTTTTGTCATTTCTCATGGTTTTGTTATTTCTCAGCAGAGGGTTTTGTTATCTCTCAGGGTTTTGTCATTTCTCATGGTTTTGTTATTTCTCAGCAGAGGGTTTTGTTATCTCTCAGGGTTTTGTCATTTCTCATGGTTTTGTTATTTCTCAGCAGAGGGTTTTGTTATCTCTCAGGGTTTTGTCATTTCTCATGGTTTTGTTATTTCTCAGCAGAGGGTTTTGTTATCTCTCAGGGTTTTGTCATTTCTCATGGTTTTGTTATTTCTCAGCAGAGGGTTTTGTTATCTCTCAGGGTTTTGTCATTTCTCATGGTTTTGTTATTTCTCAGCAGAGGGTTTTGTTATCTCTCAGGGTTTTGTCATTTCTCATGGTTTTGTTATTTCTCAGCAGAGGGTTTTGTTATCTCTCAGGGTTTTGTCATTTCTCATGGTTTTGTTATTTCTCAGCAGAGGGTTTTGTTATCTCTCAGGGTTTTGTCATTTCTCATGGTTTTGTTATTTCTCAGCAGAGGGTTTTGTTATCTCTCAGGGTTTTGTCATTTCTCATGGTTTTGTTATTTCTCAGCAGAGGGTTTTGTTATCTCTCAGGGTTTTGTCATTTCTCATGGTTTTGTTATTTCTCAGCAGAGGGTTTTGTTATCTCTCAGGGTTTTGTCATTTCTCATGGTTTTGTTATTTCTCAGCAGAGGGTTTTGTTATCTCTCAGGGTTTTGTCATTTCTCATGGTTTTGTTATTTCTCAGCAGAGGGTTTTGTTATCTCTCAGGGTTTTGTCATTTCTCATGGTTTTGTTATTTCTCAGCAGAGGGTTTTGTTATCTCTCAGGGTTTTGTCATTTCTCATGGTTTTGTTATTTCTCAGCAGAGGGTTTTGTTATCTCTCAGGGTTTTGTCATTTCTCATGGTTTTGTTATTTCTCAGCAGAGGGTTTTGTTATCTCTCAGGGTTTTGTCATTTCTCATGGTTTTGTTATTTCTCAGCAGAGGGTTTTGTTATCTCTCAGGGTTTTGTCATTTCTCATGGTTTTGTTATTTCTCAGCAGAGGGTTTTGTTATCTCTCAGGGTTTTGTCATTTCTCATGGTTTTGTTATTTCTCAGCAGAGGGTTTTGTTATCTCTCAGGGTTTTGTCATTTCTCATGGTTTTGTTATTTCTCAGCAGAGGGTTTTGTTATCTCTCAGGGTTTTGTCATTTCTCATGGTTTTGTTATTTCTCAGCAGAGGGTTTTGTTATCTCTCAGGGTTTTGTCATTTCTCATGGTTTTGTTATTTCTCAGCAGAGGGTTTTGTTATCTCTCAGGGTTTTGTCATTTCTCATGGTTTTGTTATTTCTCAGCAGAGGGTTTTGTTATCTCTCAGGGTTTTGTCATTTCTCATGGTTTTGTTATTTCTCAGCAGAGGGTTTTGTTATCTCTCAGGGTTTTGTCATTTCTCATGGTTTTGTTATTTCTCAGCAGAGGGTTTTGTTATCTCTCAGGGTTTTGTCATTTCTCATGGTTTTGTTATTTCTCAGCAGAGGGTTTTGTTATCTCTCAGGGTTTTGTCATTTCTCATGGTTTTGTTATTTCTCAGCAGAGGGTTTTGTTATCTCTCAGGGTTTTGTCATTTCTCATGGTTTTGTTATTTCTCAGCAGAGGGTTTTGTTATCTCTCAGGGTTTTGTCATTTCTCATGGTTTTGTTATTTCTCAGCAGAGGGTTTTGTTATCTCTCAGGGTTTTGTCATTTCTCATGGTTTTGTTATTTCTCAGCAGAGGGTTTTGTTATCTCTCAGGGTTTTGTCATTTCTCATGGTTTTGTTATTTCTCAGCAGAGGGTTTTGTTA
>OX421495.1:0-5000 GCA_949126835.1 Anisus vortex
CTAACCCTAACCCTAACCCTAACCTAACCCTAACCCTAACCCTAACCCTAACCTAACCCTAACCCTACACCCTACACCCTAACCCTAACCCTAACCCTACCCCTAACCCTAACCCTAACCCTAACCCTAACCCTAACCCTAACCCTAACCCAACCCTAACCCAACCCTAACCCTAACCCTAACCCTAACCCTAACCCTAACCCTAACCCTAACCCTAACCCTAACCCTAACCCTAACCCTAACCCTAACCCTAACCCTAACCCTAACCCTAACCCTAACCCTAACCCTAACCCTAACCCTAACCCTAACCCTAACCCTAACCCTAACCCTAACCCTAACCCTAACCCTAACCCTAACCCTAACCCTAACCCTAACCCTAACCCTAACCCTAACCCTAACCCTAACCCTAACCCTAACCCTAACCCTAACCCTAACCCTAACCCTAACCCTAACCCTAACCCTAACCCTAACCCTAACCCTAACCCTAACCCTAACCCTAACCCTAACCCTAACCCTAACCCTAACCCTAACCCTAACCCTAACCCTAACCCTAACCCTAACCCTAACCCTAACCCTAACCCTAACCCTAACCCTAACCCTAACCCTAACCCTAACCCTAACCCTAACCCTAACCCTAACCCTAACCCTAACCCTAACCCTAACCCTAACCCTAACCCTAACCCTAACCCTAACCCTAACCCTAACCCTAACCCTAACCCTAACCCTAACCCTAACCCTAACCCTAACCCTAACCCTAACCCTAACCCTAACCCTAACCCTAACCCTAACCCTAACCCTAACCCTAACCCTAACCCTAACCCTAACCCTAACCCTAACCCTAACCCTAACCCTAACCCTAACCCTAACCCTAACCCTAACCCTAACCCTAACCCTAACCCTAACCCTAACCCTAACCCTAACCCTAACCCTAACCCTAACCCTAACCCTAACCCTAACCCTAACCCTAACCCTAACCCTAACCCTAACCCTAACCCTAACCCTAACCCTAACCCTAACCCTAACCCTAACCCTAACCCTAACCCTAACCCTAACCCTAACCCTAACCCTAACCCTAACCCTAACCCTAACCCTAACCCTAACCCTAACCCTAACCCTAACCCTAACCCTAACCCTAACCCTAACCCTAACCCTAACCCTAACCCTAACCCTAACCCTAACCCTAACCCTAACCCTAACCCTAACCCTAACCCTAACCCTAACCCTAACCCTAACCCTAACCCTAACCCTAACCCTAACCCTAACCCTAACCCTAACCCTAACCCTAACCCTAACCCTAACCCTAACCCTAACCCTAACCCTAACCCTAACCCTAACCCTAACCCTAACCCTAACCCTAACCCTAACCCTAACCCTAACCCTAACCCTAACCCTAACCCTAACCCTAACCCTAACCCTAACCCTAACCCTAACCCTAACCCTAACCCTAACCCTAACCCTAACCCTAACCCTAACCCTAACCCTAACCCTAACCCTAACCCTAACCCTAACCCTAACCCTAACCCTAACCCTAACCCTAACCCTAACCCTAACCCTAACCCTAACCCTAACCCTAACCCTAACCCTAACCCTAACCCTAACCCTAACCCTAACCCTAACCCTAACCCTAACCCTAACCCTAACCCTAACCCTAACCCTAACCCTAACCCTAACCCTAACCCTAACCCTAACCCTAACCCTAACCCTAACCCTAACCCTAACCCTAACCCTAACCCTAACCCTAACCCTAACCCTAACCCTAACCCTAACCCTAACCCTAACCCTAACCCTAACCCTAACCCTAACCCTAACCCTAACCCTAACCCTAACCCTAACCCTAACCCTAACCTAACCCTAACCCTAACCCTAACCCTAACCCTGACAAAACCCTGAGAGATAACAAAACCCTCTGCTGAGAAATAACAAAACCATGAGAAATGACAAAACCCTGAGAGATAACAAAACCCTCTGCTGAGAAATAACAAAACCATGAGAAATGACAAAACCCTGAGAGATAACAAAACCCTCTGCTGAGAAATAACAAAACCATAATGACAAAACCTTGAGAGATAACAAAACCCTCTGCTGAGAAATAACAAAACCATGAGAAATGACAAAACCCTGAGAGATAACAAAACCCTCTGCTGAGAAATAACGAAACCATGAGAAATGACAAAACCCTGAGAGATAACAAAACCCTCTGCTGAGAAATAACAAAACCATGAGAAATGACAAAACCCTGAGAGATAACAAAACCCTCTGCTGAGAAATAACAAAACCATGAGAAATGACAAAACCCTGAGAGATAACAAAACCCTCTGCTGAGAAATAACAAAACCATGAGAAATGACAAAACCCTGAGAAATAACAAAACCCTCTGCTGAGAAATAACAAAACCATGAGAAATGACAAAACCCTGAGAGATAACAAAACCCTCTGCTGAGAAATAACAAAACCATGAGAAATGACAAAACCCTGAGAGATAACAAAACCCTCTGCTGAGAAATAACAAAACCATGAGAAATGACAAAACCCTGAGAGATAACAAAACCCTCTGCTGAGAAATAACAAAACCATGAGAAATGACAAAACCCTGAGAGATAACAAAACCCTCTGCTGAGAAATAACAAAACCATGAGAAATGACAAAACCCTGAGAGATAACAAAACCCTCTGCTGAGAAATAACAAAACCATGAGAAATGACAAAACCCTGAGAGATAACAAAACCCTCTGCTGAGAAATAACAAAACCATGAGAAATGACAAAACCCTGAGAGATAACAAAACCCTCTGCTGAGAAATAACAAAACCATGAGAAATGACAAAACCCTGAGAGATAACAAAACCCTCTGCTGAGAAATAACAAAACCATGAGAAATGACAAAACCCTGAGAGATAACAAAACCCTCTGCTGAGAAATAACAAAACCATGAGAAATGACAAAACCCTGAGAGATAACAAAACCCTCTGCTGAGAAATAACAAAACCATGAGAAATGACAAAACCCTGAGAGATAACAAAACCCTCTGCTGAGAAATAACAAAACCATGAGAAATGACAAAACCCTGAGAGATAACAAAACCCTCTGCTGAGAAATAACAAAACCATGAGAAATGACAAAACCCTGAGAGATAACAAAACCCTCTGCTGAGAAATAACAAAACCATGAGAAATGACAAAACCCTGAGAGATAACAAAACCCTCTGCTGAGAAATAACAAAACCATGAGAAATGACAAAACCCTGAGAGATAACAAAACCCTCTGCTGAGAAATAACAAAACCATGAGAAATGACAAAACCCTGAGAGATAACAAAACCCTCTGCTGAGAAATAACAAAACCAAGAGAAATGACAAAACCCTGAGAGATAACAAAACCCTCTGCTGAGAAATAACAAAACCATGAGAAATGACAAAACCCTGAGAGATAACAAAACCCTCTGCTGAGAAATAACAAAACCATGAGAAATGACAAAACCCTGAGAGATAACAAAACCCTCTGCTGAGAAATAACAAAACCATGAGAAATGACAAAACCCTGAGAGATAACAAAACCCTCTGCTGAGAAATAACAAAACCATGAGAAATGACAAAACCCTGAGAGATAACAAAACCCTCTGCTGAGAAATAACAAAACCATGAGAAATGACAAAACCCTGAGAGATAACAAAACCCTCTGCTGAGAAATAACAAAACCATGAGAAATGACAAAACCCTGAGAGATAACAAAACCCTCTGCTGAGAAATAACAAAACCATAATGACAAAACCTTGAGAGATAACAAAACCCTCTGCTGAGAAATAACAAAACCATGAGAAATGACAAAACCCTGAGAGATAACAAAACCCTCTGCTGAGAAATAACAAAACCATGAGAAATGACAAAACCCTGAGAGATAACAAAACCCTCTGCTGAGAAATAACAAAACCATGAGAAATGACAAAACCCTGAGAGATAACAAAACCCTCTGCTGAGAAATAACAAAACCATGAGAAATGACAAAACCCTGAGAGATAACAAAACCCTCTGCTGAGAAATAACAAAACCATGAGAAATGACAAAACCCTGAGAGATAACAAAACCCTCTGCTGAGAAATAACAAAACCATGAGAAATGACAAAACCCTGAGAGATAACAAAACCCTCTGCTGAGAAATAACAAAACCATGAGAAATGACAAAACCCTGAGAGATAACAAAACCCTCTGCTGAGAAATAACAAAACCATGAGAAATGACAAAACCCTGAGAGATAACAAAACCCTCTGCTGAGAAATAACAAAACCATGAGAAATGACAAAACCCTGAGAGATAACAAAACCCTCTGCTGAGAAATAACAAAACCATGAGAAATGACAAAACCCTGAGAGATAACAAAACCCTCTGCTGAGAAATAACAAAACCATGAGAAATGACAAAACCCTGAGAGATAACAAAACCCTCTGCTGAGAAATAACAAAACCATAATGACAAAACCTTGATAATAAGTGTGTGTGTGTAAGTGAATAAGTGTGTGTGTGTGTAAGTGAATAAGTGTGTGTGTGTGTAAGTGAATAAGTGTGTGTGTGTGTAAGTGGATAAGTGTATGTGTGTGTGTAAGTGGATAAATGTATGTGTGTGTGTAAGTGAATAAGTGTTTGTGTGTGTAAGTGAATAAGTGTTTGTGTGTGTAAGTGAATAAGTGTTTGTGTGTGTAAGTGAATAAGTGTTTGTGTGTGTAAGTGAATAAGTGTGTGTGTGTGTAAGTGAATAAGTGTGTGTGTGTGTAAGTGAATAAGTGTGTGTGTGTGTAAGTGAATAAGTGTGTGTGTGTGTAAGTGAATAAGTGTGTGTGTGTGTAAGTGAATAAGTGTGTGTGTGTGTAAGTGAATAAGTGTGTGTGTGTGTAAGTGAATAAGTGTGTGTGTGTGTAAGTGAATAAGTGTGTGTGTGTGTAAGTGAATAAGTGTGTGAGTGTGTGTAAGTGAATAAGTGTGTGAGTGTGTGTGTGTGGGTGAGTGTGTGTGT
>OX421495.1:15000-402500 GCA_949126835.1 Anisus vortex
GGCGGGTGTGTGGGCGGGTGTGTGTGTGGGTGGGTGAGTAAGTGTGTGTGAGTAAGTGTGTGTGAGTAAGTGTGTGTGAGTAAGTGTGTGTGAGTAAGTGTGTGTGAGTATGTGTGTGTGAGTATGTGTGTGTGACTAAGTGTGTGTGACTATGTGTGTGTGACTAAGTGTGTGTGACTAAGTGTGTGTGACTAAGTGTGTGTGACTAAGTGTGTGTGAGTAAGTGTGAGTAAGAGTGTGAGTAAGTGTGAGTAAGAGTGTGTGTGAGTTAGTGTGTGTGAGTTAGTGTGTGTGAGTAAGTGTGTGTGAGTAAGTGTGTGTGAGTAAGTGTGTGTGAGTAAGTGTGTGTGAGTAAGTGTGTGTGAGTAAGTGTGTGTGAGTAAGTGTGAGTAAGTGTGTGTGAGTAAGTGTGAGTAAGTGTGAGTAAGTGTGTGTGACTAAGTGTGTGTGACTAAGTGTGTGTGACTAAGTGTGTGTGACTAAGTGTGTGTGACTAAGTGTGTGTGAGTAAGTGTGTGTGAGTAAGTGTGTGTGAGTAAGTGTGTGTGAGTAAGTGTGTGTGAGTAAGTGTGTGTGAGTAAGTGTGTGTGAGTAAGTGTGTGTGAGTGTGTGAGTGTGTGAGTGTGTGTGTGAGAGTGTGTGAGTGTGTGTGTGAGAGTGTGTGTGTGTGAGAGTGTGTGTGTGTGAGAGTGTGTGTGTGAGAGAGTGTGTGTGAGTAAGTGTGTGTGAGTAAATGTGTGTGTGTGGGTGTGTGTGTGGGTGAGTAAGTGTGTGGTGAGTAAGTGTGTGGGCGAGTAAGTGTGTGTGAGTAAGTGTGAGTAAGTGTGTGTGAGTAAGTGTGAGTAAGTGTGAGTAAGTGTGTGTGACTAAGTGTGTGTGACTAAGTGTGTGTGACTAAGTGTGTGTGACTAAGTGTGTGTGACTAAGTGTGTGTGAGTAAGTGTGTGTGAGTAAGTGTGTGTGAGTAAGTGTGTGTGAGTAAGTGTGTGTGAGTAAGTGTGTGTGAGTAAGTGTGTGTGAGTAAGTGTGTGTGAGTAAGTGTGTGTGAGTGTGTGAGTGTGTGTGTGAGAGTGTGTGTGTGTGAGAGTGTGTGTGTGTGAGAGTGTGTGTGTGAGAGAGTGTGTGTGAGTAAGTGTGTGTGAGTAAATGTGTGTGTGTGGGTGTGTGTGTGGGTGAGTAAGTGTGTGGGTGAGTAAGTGTGTGGGCGAGTAAGTGTGTGGGCGAGTAAGTGTGTGTGGGTGGGTGTGTGTGTGTGGGCTAATAAGTGTGTGTGGGTGGGTGTGAGTGTGTGTGAGTGTGTGTGAGTAAGTGTGTGTGAGAAAGTGTGTGTGAGTAAGTGTGTGTGAGTAAGTGTGTGTGAGTAAGTATGTGTGACTAAGTGTGTGTGACTAAGTGTGTGTGACTAAGTGTGTGTGACTAAGTGTGTGTGACAAATTGTGTGTGACTAAGTGTGTGTGACTAAGTGTGTGTGACTAAGTGTGTGTGACTAAGTGTGTGTGACTAAGTGTGTGTGACTAAGTGTGTGTGAGTAAGTGTGTGTGAGTAAGTGTGAGTTAGTGTGTGTGAGTTAGTGTGTGTGAGTAAGTGTGTGTGAGTAAGTGTGTGTGAGTAAGTGTGTGTGAGTAAGTGTGTGTGAGTAAGTGTGTGTGAGTAAGTGTGTGTGAGTAAGTGTGTGTGAGTAAGTGTGTGTGAGTAAGTGTGTGTGAGTAAGTGTGTGTGAGTAAGTGTGTGTGAGTAAGTGTGTGTGAGTAAGTGTGTGTGAGTAAGTGTGTGTGAGTAAGTGTGTGTGAGTAAGTGTGTGTGAGTAAGTGTGTGTGAGTAAGTGTGTGTGAGTAAGTGTGTGTGAGTAAGTGTGTGTGAGTAAGTGTGTGTGAGTAAGTGTGTGTGAGTAAGTGTGTGTGACTAAGTGTGTGTGACTAAGTGTGTGTGACTAAGTGTGTGTGACTAAGTGTGTGTGACTAAGTGTGTGTGACTAAGTGTGTGTGACTAATTGTTTGTGAGTAAGTGTGTGTGAGTCAGTGTGTGTGAGTCAGTGTGTGTGAGTCAGTGTGTGTGAGTCAGTGTGTGTGAGTCAGTGTGTGTGAGTCAGTGTGTGTGAGTCAGTGTGAGTGAGTCAGTGTGAGTTTGTCAGTGTGTGTGAGTGAGTGTGTGTGAGTAAAAGTGTGTGAGTAAAAGTGTGTGAGTAAGTGTGTGTGAGTAAGTGTGTGTGAGTAAGTGTGTGTGAGTAAGTGTGTGTGAGTAAGTGTGTGTGAGTAAGTGTGTGTGAGTAAAAGTGTGTGAGTAAGTGTGTGTGAGTAAGTGTGTGTGAGTAAGTGTGTGTGAGTAAATGTGTGTGAGTAAGTGTGTGTGAGTAAGTGTGTGTGTGTGTGAGAGTGTGTGTGTGTGAGAGTGTGTGTGTGTGTGAGAGTGTGTGTGTGTGTGTGAGTGTGTGTGAGTGTGTGTGAGTGTGTGTGAGTGTGTGTGAGTGTGTGAGTGTGTGTGAGTGTGTGTGAGTGTGTGTGAGTGTGTGTGAGTGTGTGTGAGTGTGTGTGAGTGTGTGTGAGTGTGTGTGAGTAAGTGTGTGTGAGTAAGTGTGTGTGAGTAAGTGTGTGTGAGTAAGTGTGTGTGAGTAAGTGTGTGTGACTAAGTTTGTGTGAGTAAGTTTGTGTGAGTAAGTGTGTGTGAGTAAGTGTGTGTGAGTAAGTGTGTGTGAGTAAGTGTGTGTGAGTAAGTGTGTGTGAGTAAGTGTGTGTGAGTAAGTGTGTGTGAGTAAGTGTGTGTGAGTAAGTGTGTGTGAGTAAGTGTGTGTGAGTAAGTGTGTGTGAGTAAGTGTGTGTGAGTGAGTGTGTGTGAGTGAGTGTGTGTGAGTAAGTGTGTGTGAGTAAGTGTGTGTGAGTAAGTGTGTGTGAGTAAGTGTGTGTGAGTAAGTGTGTGTGAGTAAGTGTGTGTGAGTAAGTGTGTGTAAGTAAGTGTGTGTAAGTTTAAACCAAATGATTGAATAAAGGTTCTTACTTTTTCCTTGTGTAGTTCATCATCAAGTGTTGTGTCCTTTCTGCTGATGTCCAGTGACCAGTTCAGCTGTCATGCCAATTGTTGCTTTGACTGTTGTCAAGACACATCTTCTGCAGATGTCCATTAGTCTCTCCTGACCACATGCTGTACCACTGAGGCATCTGTAGTTAAAAAATCAATTTTTCCTGTTACTTATGTAACTAATAACCCATGCACCTACATAGCATAAGACCACCACATAAGAAACACTATATTGGCGATGAGAAGGTTGGTTATTTTAAGTCCCAACAGGAATATAATATTCATAAAAGAAATTACATTACATTTCTTAGTTTTAGATTGCATCAGACGTCTCAAAGGGATACATTGAAAATAGAATAGAACATGGCGTCTTTTATGTTACCACAATATCCAACATTTGATTGTTAATCAGAGGGAGTTACAATCCGATGGTCAAAATGGATAAATAGACTAAAAAATCTTTTCACAGCTTACAACATCACGAATGTTGAGCAAAAGAAAGCTTTACTATTAACATATGGTGGTGAAAAACTCAATGACCAAATAGAATCGTTATCACTATCACAGTCAAGTACAACAGCTGCTGAGGCTGAGGGGGAAGATCCATTTAGTCAAATTGTAAAGCAACTAACAAGCTACTTCAATCCCAAAATGAACGTTGAGATGCAAAAATATACTTTTCGACATAAAATACAACAGTCAACACATATAGAGGAATTCTACCAAGATCTGTATCAACTTGCCAAAACTTGTAATTTTACTAATGCAGAAAGTGAAATTAAATCTCAATTGATCGTGGGATGCAAGTCTTCCAAAGTGAGGGAAAAAGGTCTCTCCACTCCGGAGATGTCTCTCAATGCCTTACTCCAATATGCTAAGACAATTGAATTGGCTGAAGACTTCAATAAAAGAATCAATAATGATCAAGTTCAGAAAATAGGCACTAATACAACTTTTGGTAAGAAACAGCATAAAAGACATGATCAGTCCTTTCATGGTAAAGAAAGACTGCATAATATCAGTTGCAGGAATTGTGGGTGTAAATGGCCTCATCCAGGTGGTCAAAGCAATAGCCCAGCACATGGTAAAACATGCCACAATTGAAGAAAAGTCAACCATTTTTCATCTATGTGTAAAAATAATCTGAGAACTGACAATAAACATAAAGAAAAAAAAACAAGACTCAAGAATACATAATCTGGAAGATGATGATTCCACACATGAATATGTATTTTCATTCAACATGAAAAAGAATATGCCAAGGGTACAATTAAATATGTGTATAGATGTTTATAGTATTAGAGGTTTGGAATAAGTGAATTTGATGACGATATGATGATTTCTAAATTCCATTATCAACTATTGCAACTGATCGAGGTATGGTCAGTGATTTTTTTATGTCACTTTTATTCATCAGATCAGTTTATTGTTATGTTTTCTGGTTTAAATTAAACCTTATCTATTTATATTTAAAATAAGAATTTAATTCATTTGCTTTATTTGTTTTTTTTAGTGTCAATTTTTTAATAATATTTAGCAGCTTCATAGTGGAGAAAGGGTTAATAGGTTTAGGTCTATAAATTTATTAAGGAGGCGCTATCCATACTTTTTATAGATCAGTGGTCTCCCCTATCATAAAAATGTGGCTGCTCTACAACCTTAGTTTAAAGTTTAAACCCAATGATTAAATAAAGGTTCTTACTTTTTCCTAGTGTAGTTCATCATCAAGTGTTGTGTCCTTTCTGCTGATGTCCAGTGACCAGTTCAGCTGTCATGCCAATTGTTGCTTTGGCTGTTGTCAAGACACATCTTCTGCAGATGTCCATTAGCCTCTCCTGACCTCATGCTGTACCACTGAGGCATCTGTAGTTAAAAAATCAATTTTTCCTGTTACTTATGTAACTAATAACCCATGCACCTACATAGCATAAGACCACCACATAAGAAACACTATATTGGCGACGAGAAGGTTGGTTATTTTAAGTCCCAACAGGAATATAATATTCATAAAAGAAACTACATTACATTTCTTAGTTTGAGATTGCATCAGACGTCTCAAAGGGATACATTGAAAATAGAATAGAACATGGCGTCTTTTATGTTACCACAATATCCAACATTTGATTGTCAATCAGAGGGAGTTACAATCCGATGGTCAAAATGGATAAATAGACTAAAAAATCTTTTCACAGCTTACAACATCACGAATGTTGAGCAAAAGAAAGCTTTACTATTAACATATGGTGGTGAAAAACTCAATGACCAAATAGAATCGTTATCACTATCACAGTCAAGTACAACAGCTGCTGAGACTGAGGGGGAAGATCCATTTAGTCAAATTGTAAAGCAACTAACAAGCTACTTCAATCCCAAAATGAACGTTGAGATGCAAAAATATACTTTTCGACATAAAATACAACAGTCAACACATATAGAGGAATTCTACCAAGATCTGTATCAACTTGCCAAAACTTGTAATTTTACTAATGCAGAAAATGAAATTAAATCTCAATTGATCGTGGGATGCAAGTCTTCCAAAGTGAGGGGAAAAGGTCTCTCCACTCCGGAGATATCTCTCAATGCCTTACTCCAATATGCTAAGACAATTGAATTGGCTGAAGACTTCAATAAAAGAATCAATAATGATCAAGTTCAGAAAATAGGCACTAATACAACTTTTGGTAAGAAACAGCATAAAAGACATGATCAGTCCTTTCATGGTAAAGAAAGACTGCATAATATCAGTTGCAGGAATTGTGGGGGTAAATGGCCTCATCCAGGTGGTCAAAGCAATAGCCCAGCACATGGTAAAACATGCCACAATTGCAGAAAAGTCAACCATTTTTCATCTATGTGTAAAAATTAACTGAGAACTGACAATAAACATAAAGAAAAAAAAAAGACTCAAGAATACATAATCTGGAAGATGATGATTCCACACATGAATATGTATTTTCATTCAACATGAAAAAGAATATGCCAAGGGTACAATTAAATATGTGTATAGATGTTTTTAGTAATAGAGGTTTGGAATAAGTGAATTTGATTACGATATGATGATTTCTAAATTCCATTATCAACTATTGCAACTGATCGAGATATGGTCAGTGATTTTTTTATGTCACTTTTATTCATCAGATCAGTTTATTGTTATGTTTTCTGGTTTAATTTAAATTAAACCTTATCTATTTATATTTAAAATAAGAATTTAATTCATTTGCTTTATTTGTTTTTTTTATTGTCAATTTTTTAATAATATTAAGCAGCTTCATAGTGGAGAAAGGGTTAAGAGGTTCAGGTCTATAAATTTATTAAGGAGGCGCTATCCATACTTTTTATAGATCAGTGGTCTCCCCTATCATAAAAATGTGGCTGCCCTACAACCTTAGTTTAAAGTTTAAACCCAATGATTTAAACCCAATGATTAAATAAAGGTTCTTACTTTTTCCTAGTGTAGTTCATCATCAAGTGTTGTGTCCTTTCTGCTGATGTCCAGTGACCAGTTCAGCTGTCATGCCAATTGTTGCTTTGGCTGTTGTCAAGACACATCTTCTGCAGATGTCCATTAGCCTCTCCTGACCTCATGCTGTACCACTGAGGCATCTGTAGTTAAAAAATCAATTTTTCCTGTTACTTATGTAACTAATAACCCATGCACCTACATAGCATAAGACCACCACATAAGAAACACTATATTGGCGACGAGAAGGTTGGTTATTTTAAGTCCCAACAGGAATATAATATTCATAAAAGAAACTACATTACATTTCTTAGTTTGAGATTGCATCAGACGTCTCAAAGGGATACATTGAAAATAGAATAGAACATGGCGTCTTTTATGTTACCACAATATCCAACATTTGATTGTCAATCAGAGGGAGTTACAATCCGATGGTCAAAATGGATAAATAGACTAAAAAATCTTTTCACAGCTTACAACATCACGAATGTTGAGCAAAAGAAAGCTTTACTATTAACATATGGTGGTGAAAAACTCAATGACCAAATAGAATCGTTATCACTATCACAGTCAAGTACAACAGCTGCTGAGACTGAGGGGGAAGATCCATTTAGTCAAATTGTAAAGCAACTAACAAGCTACTTCAATCCCAAAATGAACGTTGAGATGCAAAAATATACTTTTCGACATAAAATACAACAGTCAACACATATAGAGGAATTCTACCAAGATCTGTATCAACTTGCCAAAACTTGTAATTTTACTAATGCAGAAAATGAAATTAAATCTCAATTGATCGTGGGATGCAAGTCTTCCAAAGTGAGGGGAAAAGGTCTCTCCACTCCGGAGATATCTCTCAATGCCTTACTCCAATATGCTAAGACAATTGAATTGGCTGAAGACTTCAATAAAAGAATCAATAATGATCAAGTTCAGAAAATAGGCACTAATACAACTTTTGGTAAGAAACAGCATAAAAGACATGATCAGTCCTTTCATGGTAAAGAAAGACTGCATAATATCAGTTGCAGGAATTGTGGGGGTAAATGGCCTCATCCAGGTGGTCAAAGCAATAGCCCAGCACATGGTAAAACATGCCACAATTGCAGAAAAGTCAACCATTTTTCATCTATGTGTAAAAATAAACTGAGAACTGACAATAAACATAAAGAAAAAAAAAAAGACTCAAGAATACATAATCTGGAAGATGATGATTCCACACATGAATATGTATTTTCATTCAACATGAAAAAGAATATGCCAAGGGTACAATTAAATATGTGTATAGATGTTTTTAGTATTAGAGGTTTGGAATAAGTGAATTTGATTACGATAATATGATGATTTCTAAATTCCATTATCAACTATTGCAACTGATCGAGATATGGTCAGTGATTTTTTTATGTCATTTTTATTCATCAGATCAGTTTATTGTTATGTTTTCTGGTTTAATTTAAATTAAACCTTATCTATTTATATTTAAAATAAGAATTTAATTCATTTGCTTTATTTGTTTTTTTTAGTGTCAATTTTTTAATAATATTAAGCAGCTTCATAGTGGAGAAAGGGTTAAGAGGTTCAGGTCTATAAATTTATTAAGGAGGCGCTATCCATACTTTTTATAGATCAGTGGTCTCCCCTATCATAAAAATGTGGCTGCCCTACAACCTTAGTTTAAAGTTTAAACCCAATGATTAAATAAAGGTTCTTACTTTTTCCTAGTGTAGTTCATCATCAAGTGTTGTGTCCTTTCTGCTGATGTCCAGTGACCAGTTCAGCTGTCATGCCAATTGTTGCTTTGGCTGTTGTCAAGACACATCTTCTGCAGATGTCCATTAGCCTCTCCTGACCTCATGCTGTACCACTGAGGCATCTGTAGTTAAAAAATCAATTTTTCCTGTTACTTATGTAACTAATAACCCATGCACCTACATAGCATAAGACCACCACATAAGAAACACTATATTGGCAACGAGAAGGTTGGTTATTTTAAGTCCCAACAGGAATATAATATTCATAAAAGAAACTACATTACATTTCTTAGTTTGAGATTGCATCAGACGTCTCAAAGGGATACATTGAAAATAGAATAGAACATGGCGTCTTTTATGTTACCACAATATCCAACATTTGATTGTCAATCAGAGGGAGTTACAATCCGATGGTCAAAATGGATAAATAGACTAAAAAATCTTTTCACAGCTTACAACATCACGAATGTTGAGCAAAAGAAAGCTTTACTATTAACATATGGTGGTGAAAAACTCAATGACCAAATAGAATCGTTATCACTATCACAGTCAAGTACAACAGCTGCTGAGACTGAGTGGGAAGATCCATTTAGTCAAATTGTAAAGCAACTAACAAGCTACTTCAATCCCAAAATGAACGTTGAGATGCAAAAATATACTTTTCGACATAAAATACAACAGTCAACACATATAGAGGAATTCTACCAAGATCTGTATCAACTTGCCAAAACTTGTAATTTTACTAATGCAGAAAGTGAAATTAAATCTAAATTGATCGTGGGATGCAAGTCTTCCAAAGTGAGGGAAAAAGGTCTCTCCACTCCGGAGATGTCTCTCAATGCCTTACTCCAATATGCTATTGAATTGGCTGAAGACTTCAATAAAAGAATCAATAATGATCAAGTTCAGAAAATAGGCACTAATACAACTTTTGGTAAGAAACAGCATAAAAGACATGATCAGTCCTTTCATGGTAAAGAAAGACTGCATAATATCAGTTGCAGGAATTGTGGGGGTAAATGGCCTCATCCAGGTGGTCAAAGCAATAGCCCAGCACATGATAAAACATGCCACAATTGCAGAAAAGTCAACCATTTTTCATCTATGTGTAAAAATAAACTGAGAACTGACAATAAACATAAAGAAAAAAAACAAGACTCAAGAATACATAATCTGGAAGATGATGATTCCACACATGAATATGTATTTTCATTCAACATGAAAAAGAATATGCCAAGGGTACAATTAAATATGTGTATAGATGTTTTTAGTATTAGAGGTTTGGAATAAGTGAATTTGATTACGATATGATGATTTCTAAATTCCATTATCAACTATTGCAACTGATCGAGATATGGTCAGTGATTTTTTTATGTCATTTTTATTCATCAGATCAGTTTATTGTTATGTTTTCTGGTTTAATTTAAATTAAACCTTATCTATTTATATTTAAAATAAGAATTTAATTCATTTGCTTTATTTGTTTTTTTTAGTGTCAATTTTTTAATAATATTAAGCAGCTTCATAGTGGAGAAAGGGTTAAGAGGTTCAGGTCTATAAATTTATTAAGGAGGCGCTATCCATACTTTTTATAGATCAGTGGTATCCCCTATCATAAAAATGTGGCTGCTCTACAACCTTAGTTTAAAGTTTAAACCCAATGATTAAATAAAGGTTCTTACTTTTTCCTAGTGTAGTTCATCATCAAGTGTTGTGTCCTTTCTGCTGATGTCCAGTGACCAGTTCAGCTGTCATGCCAATTGTTGCTTTGGCTGTTGTCAAGACACATCTTCTGCAGATGTCCATTAGCCTCTCCTGACCTCATGCTGTACCACTGAGGCATCTGTAGTTAAAAAATCAATTTTTCCTGTTACTTATGTAACTAATAACCCATGCACCTACATAGCATAAGACCACCACATAAGAAACACTATATTGGCGACGAGAAGGTTGGTTATTTTAAGTCCCAACAGGAATATAATATTCATAAAAGAAATTACATTACATTTCTTAGTTTGAGATTGCATCAGACGTCTCAAAGGGATACATTGAAAATAGAATAGAACATGGCGTCTTTTATGTTACCACAATATCCAACATTTGATTGTCAATCAGAGGGAGTTACAATCCGATTGTCAAAATGGATAAATAGACTAAAAAATCTTTTCACAGCTTACAACATCACGAATGTTGAGCAAAAGAAAGCTTTACTATTAACATAAGGTGGTGAAAAACTCAATGACCAAATAGAATCGTTATCACTATCACAGTCAAGTACAACAGCTGCTGAGACTGAGGGGGAAGATCCATTTAGTCAAATTGTAAAGCAACTAACAAGCTACTTCAATCCCAAAATGAACGTTGAGATGCAAAAATATACTTTTCGACATAAAATACAACAGTCAACACATATAGAGGAATTCTACCAAGATCTGTATCAACTTGCCAAAACTTGTAATTTTACTAATGCAGAAAGTGAAATTAAATCTAAATTGATCGTGGGATGCAAGTCTTCCAAAGTGAGGGAAAAAGGTCTCTCCACTCCGGAGATGTCTCTCAATGCCTTACTCCAATATGCTAAGACAATTGAATTGGCTGAAGACTTCAATAAAAGAATCAATAATGATCAAGTTCAGAAAATAGGCACTAATACAACTTTTGGTAAGAAACAGCATAAAAGACATGATCAGTCCTTTCATGGTAAAGAAAGACTGCATAATATCTGTTGCAGGAATTGTGGGGGTAAATGGCCTCATCCAGGTGGTCAAAGCAATAGCCCAGCACATGGTAAAACATGCCACAATTGCAGAAAAGTCAACCATTTTTCATCTATGTGTAAAAATAAACTGAGAACTGACAATAAACATAAAGAAAAAAAAACAAGACTCAAGAATACATAATCTGGAAGATGATGATTCCGTACATGAATATGTATTTTCATTCAACATGAAAAAGAATATGCCAAGGGTACAATTAAATATGTGTATAGATGTTTTTAGTATTAGAGGTTTGGAATAAGTGAATTTGATTATGATATGATGATTTCTAAATTCCATTATCAACTATTGCAACTGATCGAGGTATGGTCAGTGATTTTTTCATGTCACTTTTATTCATCAGATCAGTTTATTGTTATGTTTTCTGGTTTAAATTAAACCTTATCTATTTATATTTAAAATAAGAATTTAATTCATTTGCTTTATTTGTTTTTTTTTATTGTCAATTTTTTAATAATATTAAGCAGCTTCATAGTGGAGAAAGGGTTAAGAGGTTCAGGTCTATAAATTTATTAAGGAGACAGTATCCATACTTTTTTTAGATCAGTGGTCTCCCCTATCATAAAAATGTGGCTGCTCTACAACCTTAGTTTAAAGTTTAAACCCAATGATTAAATAAAGGTTCTTACTTTTTCTTAGTGTAGTTCATCATCAAGTGTTGTGTCCTTTCTGCTGATGTCCAGTGACCAGTTTAGCTGTCATGCCAATTGTTGCTTTGGCTGTTGTCAAGACACATCTTCTGCAGATGTCCATTAGCCTCTCCTGCCCACACGCTGTACCACTAAAGCATCTGTAGTTAAAAAATCAATTTTTTAACTAAATATTATTATAATAGTAAAAAAATAATAAAGATTTAACAAATACATAGTTTTATAGCTAAATCTGTGTAATAATGTTTGGAATTTTAAGGTGACTATTCTAGTCAAGGTCAAACATACACTGTAATGATGTAGAATAAATTGTACATGTAAATTGGTCGTGATATAAAACAGGTCATGATATAAAACTTTTTGCTAACATTACAAAAGAAAAATCACGTGTAAACATTGTTTGTCAATATTTGTAAGTTAGCAGTAAAAAAAAAATTAAAGTATCCTGTCTGACAAATATTATCATTAGCAGGCCTGCCTACCGTCCCACAATTTCCGTATTTGTCCCGTAAATAAATAAATATTAACATCGGATCCGGAAAATAAGAAAATTTGTTCACGTCCCGGATGAAAAAAAAGAAATCTGTAACACAATTTCTAAGCGTGCGTGTGTAAAAAATAAAGATGCCGGTAGCCGAAGTCACAGCAGACGATGAGGACGTAGGCTTCCGAGTGTTGCCGAACAGCTGTTTGAGCCACACTACGCATGTGCATTGAAAACCTTTCGATTAAAAATGGCATCAAAACGTAAAACAGTTACACGAGACCGATGATGAATTTTTTTTCATAAAAAAATGTAGCGATTTAAAAAATAACCTGAATTAAAAAACAACAACAATGAATCTCTAGGCCTACCAAAGCAATGCCATGACATATGAATGATTACCCAATGACCGGTTATCGCATTTGTAAAACAAAACAATACAATTTTGCGAGACATCAAGTAGGCCTAGACTAGACTATATCTAATATTTTCTTGAAAACCGACACATTTTTTAGCTCTAGGCCCTAGGCCTACATCTCTGAACTATAAATTTAAACGCATATTATTCTATTTTATACTGACCATTGAAAAACTAAATAGTTTAAAATAGGATTGGGCCTACTACAATACTAAGGAAAAAAAATTTTTTTTTGCCAAAATAACTACAGAAAATATTTATTAAAAGGGAAGCGTTATTCGAAGAACTGTTCATATAACGCCGAGCGTTATCGGAAGAACCAAATCTTCTAATAACGCCGAGCGTTATCGGAAGACCCAAATTTTTGAAAAACGCCGAGTGTTAACGGCAGACCCAAATTTTCGAACAATTGTGAGAGTTAGGCAATATGCCTACTGTAACTTATGACTTATATTAACTTAGGCCTATACTTATTATCTTATAGTTATAGTAGCCTAGATAGGCCATAGGCCTACTAATCTATAGATAGGCCTAAACTAGCCTAAAGTCTATTATTTAAGAATAAGATCATATTCCTAGCTAGAAGGAGGTATTTATTGATAAAAATAAAGCCATAACAGGGCCTAACCCTATTTGAATTTGACTTGAAGTAGGCCTTTCGACCCTAACAATATCCTATTAATACTAACATCTAGGCTAAATAGGCCTAACCTTTTTGTTTGAATTAATTATCTTATATTATACATTACAGACGCTCCTTCTATAAAGAAGATTAGGCCTATGGCCTATTGCGTCCTACGCTCATCCGTGGCCCGCGGTATTAGATAAGATTACTTTATTGATCCAAATAAATGGAAATTTAGGCTACTTGATTTCATAATTTCTGTCTTTCAGCACACTTAAAACAATATTAAATAACCATTTGTACTCAAGCACAATTTTCTTTTGAAATAGACATTTGCGCACACTTTAGAACTATTATTATTATCACTAGGACTAGGTGACTAGGCCTATCATACCATCATTTATCGTAAGAAAAAGTATCATTTAGGCTTAGGCTTAGGAGTCAGCTATTGTATTTTCTGGCTGACAGTGACTAAAGGCTACTTACAACCAAAATATTCATGTATTTACCGTATATACGTATCCCGTTGTACTCAAATTGAATAATAATAATAATAAATAAAAAAATAAAAAAAGTGGAAATAGCTGGGGTCAAACCTGCGACACCCCGGTTGCCAGCTGACAGCACTAACCATTGGGCCACGAAATCTTGTTCAACTTTAACAATAAACAGTATATATAGGCCAATAGAACATTAAGACCTGTGCGAATCTTCGAATAACGCCGAGCGTTATCTGCAGCTAGAAATCTTCATACAACGCTTAGCGTTATATGAAGAACTGTGCGAATAATCACTCCGTTATTAAAAAATACATAGTAGGCCTACATGTAGGCTATATACTACTACATAGGATAGACCAAGCCTATAACTATAGCATTAAAAAAAGCATAGCCTATCATGTTGCTCACAATTATGTAGACTAGTACCGGTACTAGGTTAGGTATGATATGCCATATGAATGTTAATATTGAAAAGAGTGTTGGTGGGACGAGTTGATTAGGCCTATTTAAATTAAAAAATTAGGCTACTATTTATTTTATAAGTTAAATATGAGTTTATATTCTCAGTAAGGAGCGTTCACTTTCCTTTAAATCAATACCAAACTGATTAAAGGTATAGTATTATTTGATTAAAAGCAAAAAAAGTTATGTTTGATTATAAGCCATAGGCCATAAAAGTCATAGTATAGTATAAGCATTGCGGCATTGACATTGGAATTGAATTCCGAATTCGCCATGCGGACATGCATATCTGCTATGCAAAGACTGGGAGCAGCCTCCGTTATAAGTTATAATACCTCACTATTCATTAAGTACTTCATACATACACTTTAGCTTCATTCTTTTTTCGCATTTAGATATCTATTGCCACAAAACTTACGCTTTTTGTATGTCCTATTATATCACGCACGTAGCAAGGAGGCAGACATATTGAACCAGTGCAGTCAATGGTACATTCGCTGAAGTGGGAAAGTCGGAAACTCGGAGGTTCCGAGTAGGAATAAGTAAAAATAGTGAACCGTATTCTGACACTGTGCATTTTAAAACTGTTGGTTTTATCGATGCGTCATTAGCAACCTTGACCTTAAAATTATTTATTTTTTTAAAGATTTGTTAAAAATTATAAATAAAGAAAAATATTATGTACATTGTTCTTTTAGATTAAAAAATATCATTTTAAATAAAATTATGTTTTAAAATAGAGTAATGGTACATTCGCTGAAGTGGGAAAGTCGGAAACTCGGAGGGTCCGAGTAGGAATAAGTAAAAATAGTGAACCGTATTCTGACACTGTGCATTTTAAAACTGTTGGTTTTATCGATGCGTCATTAGCAACCTTGACCTTAAAATTTTTTTTTTTTAAGATTTGTTAAAAATTATAAATAAAGAAAAATATTATGTACATTGTTCTTTTAGATTAAAAAATATCATTTTAAATAAAATTATGTTTCAAAATAGAGTAAAAAATATGTTTGCATTATAATCACTGATCTATATATTATTGTGAAATATAAGTTCTTCGGCTTATAACGTTTAAGATAAAATCACTTATCTATATGAGTTGAAAAGCCGTAACTAAGTGGACGTCCATTAATTAAAACAACCAAATAGGGGGGAGGGGGTCTGAAAAAGTTTGGCAATTGTCGACATAGGAGAGAGGGGAGGTCAAGAAAATTTGACATCAACAATGTTACTTTTTATTAGGCCTACCCAAAAAATGATACAAATTTATTACACAATTCTACATGTGTCCTGTGCCACGACGTAGCCTACATAGGACATAGCAAACATGTAAAAACATGGTTTTACGTTAATACCAAGGACTACTCTTCAGTAGTCCTTGGTTAATACAAATATCAATTATGGATTTGACATGTCCTTTTTGTGTTCATCTTATTAGTTTGTAGATCTGTGTATGGACAGTGCAGTATTTACTTATAAGCTACACAAGAAATAACTTAGGGTTCCCAAAAATAAATTTTACGAGTGAGTAATTGTCATATATAGCCTACTTAATTATTTAAAAAAATTATTTTTCATATTTTACTAATATTTAAAAAATTAGTCTTTTCACAAAATAAATCTCAATCAATGCAATAATCTTAAAATAAATGGTACCTCCCTAGTATTAGTAGCTAGTAGGTAGGGCTACTAAAAATGATAGTAGCATTCCTAAACATATTTAAACCGTATATTATAGCCATACACAAGACAAGTCTAGGTCTATACCTAACCTAATACTAGATAATAATTAGCAACAAAATATGCTATGCTAAAGACTATTATGGCTAGGCCTACGTATTTTTTTAAAATATTTTCCTTAGTTATTTTGGCCCCAAAAAAATGTTTTTTTCCTTGTAGGCCTTTTCCTATTTTGTTTTTCAATAGTCAGTCGAAAAGTAAAAGAGTAATATGCGTTTATAGTACAGAGATTTAATCTAGGCCTAGAGATAAAAAATATTTCGCTTTACAAGAAGATATAGCCTATCTAGATGTCACGCAAAATTGTATTTTTACAAATGCGATAGCCGGTAATCATTAATATATGGCATTGCATCGATAGGCCTAGTGTGTAGCCTAGAGATTCATTGTTTTTGTTGTTTTTTTATCAGGTTGTTTTTTGAAATCACTAGTCTATCGCACATGAAATCTGTTTTAAGCATACAAAGAGGTCTCCCACATTTGTCCACTCAGAACTTATTCAGAAGTTACAAAATATATGACATTATCTGATTAATTAATTATATATAACGAAGAGCATTCAAGACAATACGCTCATTAATTGATACAGACTAATTAAATGACATTTAAAGGAGTTTTGATGCTAATCTTCTTAGTTAAACATTAATTAATTAATATAAGTAATTCTAAAACAAATGTATTTGTATTATTAATTTAATTACTATCAGAGACTTTTTTAGTAGCACTACAGGCCTATTAATGTAATTTCTGTAATTATTATTGTTTAAAAGATAAACTCCTTAAACATTCAATTTTCTTCAATTTAATTAAAAGTATATCTATTAGGTAGAGCATAATATGTCATCAGCTTTCCAATGATACCAAGTTTGTGAAGATTAATGTCTTCACAAGAAAAAAAAGTTATGATAAAAAAACACCTTTATTTAGCTTGTGTAATTACACTCATCAGCATAGAGAAGTTCCCTAACCAGTACACTCTTAAGCTTTGTTTTGGCTTTGAGCCTGTTTAGGTTGAAGAGCTTTCTAGGGGTCCTTGTGTAAAGGTATAAAGACACACTCCTTGTATTCTCCATAAGCATAGTGCAATAGGCACGAGAAGAATATTCCAAACAAGGTGGGTGCA
This sequence comes from Anisus vortex, assembly GCA_949126835.1. Classification (NCBI taxonomy): domain Eukaryota; kingdom Metazoa; phylum Mollusca; class Gastropoda; family Planorbidae; genus Anisus; species Anisus vortex. The sequence continues at coordinate 32,003 of OX421495.1, forward strand.
AGTACGCAGCCCTGTTTAACATTTTATAAGGGAAAAGTCTGGGCAAATATTAGCGGGTCATGGGCTGCCCAGGCGAAAAGAACCGCCTTTCTACCATGCTGGCAGGGTCCAAAGGGATGGGTAACCGCCACCGTTTGGGACCAGATGGCTGCAGGAGTTTGTAGGAAAGCAGAGGTTATACCACTGTCTATCAACCTACGGGCTCCACTTCGGATTTTCTGTCAGGGCTTACTTCCTTAGCCTTAGTCCCTCCCAGGACATGCACAAGGCAGTGCGGCTATTAACCTAAAGCAAGGGGTTTGGTTTGTGGGCAGCAGGGCGTGTCCGTACGCCGTCGGGCCATGTCTGCCTCACATCTAGGGTACAAACATATCCTCCGAGATCCTTTCAGTTCAGCCTGGAACCTCGCAGCCCCAGTGTAATCTGCCACCACGAGGAGGTACTGCATAGGACTTGTTGTAAAGAGGCCAGTGCCCTCACATAGGGGGGGGGGGCAGAGGAGGGGGGCATATGCCCGGGGGTGGCACTTCCAGGGGGACGACAAATTTACTCTAAATATAGCAAATATAGCACTAAACAAGCAGTTACAGCATGCAAGGGGGCTGCGCTGAAACTTTTGCACTGGGGCGACACATAAGCTTGTAAAGGCACTGGGATAGACTATATTATTATGCTGGCAAGAGAGACTTACTAATTGCACTCCTTTTACAGTTACACTGCTAGCCAGCGGTGACAGCTAGCATATTATAGTGCTGTCACACTAGACGCATCACACAGCCATTTAGCAGATTTAAGAGTGTGCTGGTTAAGAACTTCTCAATGCTGATGGTGCAGTTATTATTGCCAAATCTGAAAACGTGCTCCAGACGCTCATTGATAAACTTGAAAATGCATGCCAAATATTTGGCCTCAGCATTAGTCAAAACAAAACCAAGGTACTGGATCAAAATGATGCAATTGTGCCAAGCATCACTATTGGTGGCCATACACTAGAAGTAGTTGACGATTTCTGCTACCTCGGGGCCAAAATATCAAGCGATGTGCTTCTAGATGGGGGGATCAATAGTAGAATAGCTAAAGCCATGGGCACTATGGCAAGATTTTAAAAAAAAACTTGTCTGGATGATCCCACTGCTTACACCAGGGGTCGGGAACCTTTAGCTCGAGAGCCAAATGTGACTATATTGATGGCTGCATCTGGCTCGCAGACAAATGTTCGATTATAAACAAAAATGTTTCTTTAGACTCCTTTGATCTACATATTAATTGCATATCAATATTTCATTCTAAAAATGAGCTAAAGACTACTGCAACTAAGCATCAGAATTGGTAAAGGAGATAAACTTACACAAAATGCACACATTTACTTGAATTTTTAGTTTTAAACATAATGTATGGCTCTCATAGAATTCCTTGTATTCTCCATAAGCATAGTGCAATAGGCACGAGAAGAATATTCCAAACAAGGTGGGTGCAAGTACGCAGCCCTGTTTAACATTTTATAAGGGAAAAGTCTGGGCAAATATTAGCGGGTCATGGGCTGCCCAGGCGAAAAGAACCGCCTTTCTACCATGCTGGCAGGGTCCAAAGGGATGGGTAACCGCCACCGTTTGGGACCAGATGGCTGCAGGAGTTTGTAGGAAAGCAGAGGTTATACCACTGTCTATCAACCTACGGGCTCCACTTCGGATTTTCTGTCAGGGCTTACTTCCTTAGCCTTAGTCCCTCCCAGGACATGCACAAGGCAGTGCGGCTATTAACCTAAAGCAAGGGGTTTGGTTTGTGGGCAGCAGGGCGTGTCCGTACGCCGTCGGGCCATGTCTGCCTCACATCTAGGGTACAAACATCCTCCGAGATCCTTTCAGTTCAGCCTGGAACCTCGCAGCCCCAGTGTAATCTGCCACCACGAGGAGGTACTGCATAGGACTTGTTGTAAAGAGGCCAGTGCCCTCACATAGGGGGGGGGGGCAGAGGAGGGGGGCATATGCCCGGGGGTGGCACTTCCAGGGGGACGACAAATTTACTCTAAATATAGCAAATATAGCACTAAACAAGCAGTTACAGCATGCAAGGGGGCTGCGCTGAAACTTTTGCACTGGGGCGACACATAAGCTTGTAAAGGCACTGGGATAGACTATATTATTATGCTGGCAAGAGAGACTTACTAATTGCACTCCTTTTACAGTTACACTGCTAGCCAGCGGTGACAGCTAGCATATTATAGTGCTGTCACACTAGACGCATCACACAGCCATTTAGCAGATTTAAGAGTGTGCTGGTTAAGAACTTCTCAATGCTGATGGTGCAGTTATTATTGCCAAATCTGAAAACGTGCTCCAGACGCTCATTGATAAACTTGAAAATGCATGCCAAATATTTGGCCTCAGCATTAGTCAAAACAAAACCAAGGTACTGGATCAAAATGATGCAATTGTGCCAAGCATCACTATTGGTGGCCATACACTAGAAGTAGTTGACGATTTCTGCTACCTCGGGGCCAAAATATCAAGCGATGTGCTTCTAGATGGGGGGATCAATAGTAGAATAGCTAAAGCCATGGGCACTATGGCAAGATTTTTAAAAAAAACTTGTCTGGATGATCCCACTGCTTACACCAGGGGTCGGGAACCTTTAGCTCGAGAGCCAAATGTGACTATATTGATGGCTGCATCTGGCTCGCAGACAAATGTTCGATTATAAACAAAAATGTTTCTTTAGACTTCTTTGATCTACATATTAATTGCATATCAATATTTCATTCTAAAAATGAGCTAAAGACTACTGCAACTAAGCATCAGAATTGGTAAAGGAGATAAACTTACACAAAATGCACACATTTACTTGAATTTTTAGTTTTAAACATAATGTATGGCTCTCATAGAATTCCTTTTTTAAAATACGTGGTGTCTATGGCTCTCTCAGACAAAAAGGCTCCCGACCCCTGGCTTACAAGCTCCACTTAGTCACTAGTTTACCGAACATGCGTTCTGAGTACCCTGCTGTACGACAGTGAGACATGGAGCACATAATAATATTATTATTCATATCTAGAGAGAAAACTAAACACCTTTCCCGTCAGGTGTCTCAGATGCATTCTAGATATAAGATGGCAGCACAGGGTTTCAAATGCAGAGGTCATACGAAGAGCAGGGCGTCAAGACATCTACATTACTCTCAGCAATAGACGTCTCAGCTGGCTAGGTCATGTACACCGAATGCCACAGGGTCGACTTCCACAGGACATCCTTTATGGAACGTTAGCTTCGGGACAGAGACCTGCTGGACGTCCAAAACTGAGATTTGCGGATGTCTGTGCAAGAGTTATGAAGCACCTCCAAATTGACCCAAACAGTTGGGAGATCATGGCGCAACATATGCCCACCTGGAGGGCATGAATCAAAGAAGGTTCCAGGCTTGCAGGAACAAGAAGGTGAGAAAAATGTGGTCCCCTCCGCTACAATCATCTATAGCCAGTGTGGCCGTGACTGATTGGCCTCTTTAGCCATATGAGGACCTGCAAAGGAAATGGATCGTCTATCAAGACGTAAAATGCCGCCGAATTAATTAAAAAAATTGTGACCGAAAATGTTAATTCAATATAATTATAATGCTCATAACTTTATAAGGGTTGTTGGCCTACACGCTCAATGACATTTTCACAGTATATATTTTAATCATAAATACTTTAAATTAAATGATTAAAGTGCTCATTGGGATTTTTGTTTTTGAAAATACTATTTTTTGTATAGGCCTATTAGTACGAAAAAAATGAAAAAATGTTTTATTATATAGGCCTATAGGCCTACCAATAAAAAATTAGTATTAGGCCTATTTAAACATTTCATGTTTCAAAACATATGCGTAAAAAATTGACAAATATTTCATATTTTTCTTATAAATATTTCAGAGTTTAAGATTAATGAAAACATATATTTATAAGCTATTGAGTTGTTATCACGAGCGCTTAACCGGCAGCAGTGAAACCTCTCACAGATTAATAGTCTTCTAGAGCGCACTGAGCATGCTAAAATAGCATGGATAGAAGCGCTATATAAATTACCATTACCATTACCATTAAATTACTGGTTGCTATGAAGCCATAAAATAATATATAGGTAGTAGCTATATTAATAATTAAAAAGTCGAAATAAAACCCATTTTTGGATATTAAGAAAACCTATATCGGAAGTAGATATAGTCAAGTGACTGTCCATGCGGTCGGCAGTCTTTTCTCATAACTCACAAGGAACGCAGGCATTATTTTAGACTCAGGAAAAATAAATAAAATTGTGTATTATGTTGATACTATAAAGCTATATTTGTTCATTGGATGTGAAGTGTCAACTGTTAATGAATTGTTATTAAATAATATGCTGCAATAAGTCGTTCTTTTATTATTTACAAGTTTGGAAGTTATATTGTGGTGATGTCGTCCATTTTGATGTTCAAATCAATCAAATAATTCAGCTACTGCAACTCAAATACTCTGAGAAGACTGGTGGTAATGTTTGATAGTCCAATAATAATAATAGGACATCAACAGGTTTGGTGGCAGCTAACGGAGAGAGAAGCTGAAGGATATAATATTATGTTCAAATTCGAAACTTTTTGAACTTTTTGAAGACGTACTACAAACCACATGGAAAATTATGTGAGTACCAGTTTTTGAACAAAACTGAAGCCTGAGTCAATTATTTCAAATACATATACTATTTATATGATTGAGCACTATAATAGCTCTAAGAAAATATAACATTTGTACACCGATGACAAATATTTCATCATTGGAAAATTCGATACAAAAAATAAAAAAAAAGTGACTATACGCAGATCATTATTTAATATTTGCAACCGGAAAAAGTTTCGTTCCCACATGTTATCAACAAGGAACCTAAACTATATACATATGTTCAAGTCCGATGTTCAAATCCGATGTGACACAACCATGTGTTGAATTTTATGTAGCCTACATAACCATATGTTCAAATCCGATGTGACACAACGATGTGTTGAATTTTATGTAGAATAACCACATGTTCAAATCCGATGTGACACGACCAGGTGTTGAAATCTGATGTGTTGAAGTCCGATGTGCTTATCGGAAGATAAATAAATAACATTAAATAACTTTAAATATAATTAATATTTAATCTGTATACCAAAGACTTTGACATTAATTTTAATTAATGGTATACATTTTTTTCTAGTGTTCATTCTAAAATTGGATTATACCATACTGAAGTGGAAACTTGAAGCAACTCAACTTGATACAGTGTGAACATTCATTGGATTATTAAATAATTAATTAAGTTTCTTCTTGATTTCTACTCTGGATTTACATTGCAGTAATTTCATACAGTGAATGTGTTTTCATTTGGATTATTAAGTAATCTTTAATTTAATCATATTTTTTACATTCATTAGTATGAATTATATATATATATATATGTATTATTTATGTATAAAGCGGGCTCTGGTTGGCGGGACTTTCTAAAATAAATCTCTTGTCTATTCTTATTCTGTCTATCATCTATTTCTATTTCTTAAAAGAGATTGATTAGAAATGATTCTTTGTTAGGGTTATTTCTGTTAGTTGTCTTGACTTTGTTTGTTATTGTTAAGAATTATTAAAGTAAAATTACTATAGTCTTGTCAATGTTATACATGTCGTTATTCTTTGTCAAAAATTCCTCTATCATTTGTGGTCCAAGCAGCATTAGTGTATTGTGATTGTGTTTTTTTTCTATTGTTACTTGATATAATTTTTTTGTTGTGTATTTTTTGAAATATCATTAATATGCATTGGTTAGTTTTTGCTCTCTGAGTATAATGGTCTATGGTAAGAACATTAACAATAATAAGTTCACCTAGATAATAATAATATGAATATTCACATTCATAACTATATAATTTAAGTAGTGCCCAAATACATGTAACTACAATTAACAAAATAATAATTGATATCTAATACATGTAACTACAAATGTACAAAATATTCACAATATAACAGGTAAAATAACCTAAATAAAAATAATATTGTGCTTTGCAGTGCTACTATAATAATATTATCTAGAATTTACATTGCTATTAATTATAGTAAAATTATTGTGTATTGGCATTAATGAAAATGTACTTCCAGTAATCACAATGAAAATGTACTTCCAATACTGATAATAATTACATCCATTTCAATTGCTCATAAGAATAATATCATAGTGGCTTATGATAACATTAATCTAATTGTTATATGCCATCCTCAATAATAATAATAATATTATCTATGTGCTACCATTGGTAATAATAAGATTGTACTTTGCTTTGCGGAAAATAATTGTGCAACCTATATAGTAATAATAAGTCATAATAGCGAAAAGTGACTTGCACTTGCTTTAAACTCTACTATAAAATTGCTAATAATAATAAAATAAACAAGCCATAATTGAAAATGTGTCTTGGCATAGCCAATAATTGTTGACATTCTAGCATTTTGCATTCTGAATTATAAACATTTTACTACAGCATAGGATTAAAAAAAAAAGTTGCTGTGATATTATATGACTGCTCATTCTGTATTTAATAAATATTGTCATTCAGTAATATAAAAATGCTCATTCAGTAATTAATAAATATTGCCATCCAGTATAGGAATAAAACATTGCTGTACTATAAAATAGTGCATTATAATAATTGTACTGTACTATAATATAATAAATCTTGACATTCATAATAAACAATAATGGAGTCAAAGGTTCAATTACTCTATGATGAGGCTAAATTGTTGGCAAAAGAATATGGTATTACTGATAAGAAAGAATATCAGGAATTTGTTGAAAATAAAGTTAAACAATTGAAAAAAGAATTAGCAGATAAGGAAAGAGATGAACGAGCAGAATTAAGAGCTCATGAAATTAAACAAAAAGAACTTGATAATGAAATTAAACAAAAAGAACTAGAAATGAATAGAGAAACTCAGTTGAAAGAAACTCAACTAAAATTAGCTCATGAATTGGAGTTGGCTAAATTACAAAATACTAAAGTTGAGCAAACAAATAATGAAAAATCAAAACATAGTGTAAGATTTAAAATGCCTCCTTTTGATGGGAAAGAGAAAATTGTTGATTTTCTAAATTTATTTGAAGCAACATGTAAAGGATATGGGATTCCCATTTCAGAATATTACATTCACCTTATCCCACAATTGAAAGATAAGGGTAGGGAAGCACTATCACATATTGATAAAGAAATAACTGATTATGCCATTATCAAAGAACAGTTAATAAAATTCTTTATCCACTCTGAGGATTATTACAGACAAAAGTTTCATAACTTTATCTTAACAGACAAGATAGAACCGAGAGCTTTTGTGTCTGAAGTGAAAACATTTTTACTTACCTGGTTAGACTTAGTAAAAATAGATACCAAAAATCCTAATGAGATTATAGAAATCATGGTTGTTGATAAAGTATTAGAACAAGCTTCTAAACCATTGTTTACTCACATTATGGAAAGAAAAGTTAAGACAGTTGAGAGTTTGATAGATGCAATCTCAAATTTTAAGGATAGTCATCCTAATGTAGAACTGACTAAACAAAATCAAACAGTAAATACAATTCAACATAGAAGAAGGAGCTATTCACCTCCTAGGTCTAGACATAATCAATTTGGCAATAAAAAAAAATTTGGTAATCAACCAAAATCTAATAATTATAGATGTATTTTTTGCAATGGTACAAACCATTCATCAGAATATTGTTACAGAAATAACAATGCAAGAGGTAGAAATTTCAATCCAAACTTCAATAGATCAAATGTTGATCATAGAGGTTTTTCAAATCAAAATTTTTCTAATTTTGATAATAGAAACTTTCCAAATCAGAATTTTTCAAATTTTGGAAACAGAAATATGCCAAATCAGAATTTTTCCAATAACAATGTGCCAAATCAACATGTTGGAAGACAAGATTTTCCTAATACTCAAAACAGACCTCAATCAAATTTCCAAAATAGAAGAAATAGAGGAAAACTTAACAATTCCACATCTCAATCTAATAATGTCATATTTGAAAACAGGGGTCAGTTAATACTTTTTCCTGCTTATGTGGAAGGAAAGACCACTTACTGTCTAAGAGACACCGGAAGTAGTATAATATGCATAGATGAAAGTATCATTCCAAATCAGAAACCCACCAATATAATAAGAGTGGATACAATAAAACTTGGAAATGGTTCCACTGTAAATTGTCCTGTCACTATAATAGACATTGATTGTCCTTGGCTCACTGGAAAAGCAGAGGCAGCCATAATGAAAAACTGTGTTGCACCTTTAATTATTGGTAATTCTTTCAATGTCAAACATGATAATAGTTTTGACATTTTTCAAAAATGGATGAATGAAAAATCCAATGACTTGAATTTGAAACCTGTTCTATTGCAAAATGAAAAGTTGGTAGATTTACCAGAACAAGAATTTTACCCTGCTCTACAAACTTTTAATTTCTTACAAACCATAGGAAAGTCAGAAAATAATATTCTCAATGAGACACCTAATATTGACTTATCCATAAATAATGAAAAGGATAATCCTATTCCCAAATGGAATGGAACAGAAAAACTAGAACAGTATGTAAGCAAATTTGAAAGTCAATGTGAAATAAACAATGTACCAAAAGAATTACATGCTATTTCACTATGTAGACATTTAGAAGGTCATAAACAAATATTCAACATTGCTAAAAATCAAATATCTGATTTTACTAAAATGAAGAGTGAGATATTATCATACATTGATAGTCCTCATAAAAAGGAAACCCAAATGAAAAAAACAGAAAATATCAGTTTAATAAACATGCCTTTTGATGAGCTAACTCTAAAACAAGAACAGAAAGAAGATCCATACATAATTAAAATGGTATCAGAAATTGAAAAAGGTCAGGTTAAAAATAAAAACATTGAAATAATAAATGGAATTCTCTGTAGAAAGGACACTAAATTAGATGTAACTCAAATAGTTATACCTAAAACATTAACTGTCAAAGTAATGCAAATTTCGCACAACAATGCATTGTCAGGTCATTTGAGTAGCAAGAAAACAGTTTGTAAACTTAAAAAGAATTTCTGGTGGCCTAAAATGGAAAAAGATTTGAAAACATTTATTAAAAGCTGTGATACCTGTCTTAGACATAATAAAAAAGATTCTAAACATAAGGCTCCAATACAAATGACAGATACCATAAACAAACCTTTTTACAAGATAGCAGTTGATATAATAGGGCCCATGAAGCAGACTAAAACTACCAAAGCAAAGTTTGCCTTAACCATTATAGACATGGGGAGTAGATGGATAGAGGTAGTTCCATTAAGGGAAATAACTGCAGAAAGGGTCTGTAATGCTCTTTTACCTATCTTTTGTCGTTTCGGTTTTCCAAAGTTCATATTGAGTGACAATGGAACTCAATTCAAATCAAGCCTTACTCAAGCTTTTACACAAATGTTAAAAATCACTCAAATTTTTAGTTCTATATACCATCCTGAATCAAATGGTATGATAGAAAGGGCTAATCAAACAATAAAACAAATGATAACAAAAGTGTGTGAAGACCATCCATTTGAATGGGATGATTACCTTCCAGCTATTTTGTTTGCTTATAGACAATCGGTTCATGAAAGCACAGGTTTTACACCATTTGAATTAGTGCTTGGCAAAAATCCCAATGGACCATTGGATAATTTCAAATCAGAATTATTAGGACTTAAAGAAAAAAAAATGTCTCCATTTGACTTAGTCAATAAAACTGAAAAACATATGAAAACAGCTTATGAATTTGCTGTACAAAAAAATGAAGAAATCAAATCTAAAACTTTAATCAGAGAAAATATTCATAAGAACATGAGAAAACTAGAAGTTGGTAATAAAGTACTTGTTTATTTGCCAATTGGCAGTGGCAATACTATGGAATGGAAAGGACCTTTTGAAATTATGCATAAGTTATCAGATGTAACTTACAAAGTTAACATTAATAACAAAAAAAAAATTGTTCATTTAAACAATTTAAGAGCTTATGAGGAAAACCAAATAAATGACAGTCAGTCAGATATTGAAAGCAAAATACAAAATAACAATATGATAATTTTTGAAGATAACAATGTTCAGAACATTCCAAACATTGACTATTTTTGTGGTATAACCACACCAGCCAATAATGAAATAGATCAAATACAGTTAGACCATATTAAAAATGAAATGGTTAAAAACAATATTTTGAATTTATTGAATAAATTTAAAACAACAATAACAGAAAAACCAGGATTATCAAATGTCATTGAACATAAAATAGAACTGACTGATCAAAAACAATTTCGATCAAAGGCATATAATATTCCTCAAATGCTTGTTGAAAAGGTAGATAAGGAATTAGATCAACTCATAGAAAGTAAGATAATAGAAAAATCTATGTCTCAGTACTCATCACCCATGGTGATTGTTAGAAAAAAAAATGGTTCTATCAGATTATGTTGTGATTATCGCAAGCTCAATAAAGTAACAAAACTTGATCAAGAGGGTTTGCCCAATATAGAACATATCATTAACACTATGGCCACAGGTAAAATATTTACTACCATAGATTTAACAAGAGGATTTTGGCAAGTGCCTCTTGATGAGAAATCAAAGGATTATACAGCTTTTATTACACATAAAGGCGTATTTAATTGGAACGTCATGCCCTTCGGTTTAGTCAATAGTACTGCTACATTCACTAAACTAATGAGACATATTTTACCTCAAAATAAAAACATAGTTCACTATGTGGATGATATTTGTATTTTCACAAATACTTGGGATGAACACTTAATTCTATTAGAGGAAGTGTTGCAAATATTGAAAGACAATAATTTAACAGTATCTCCTTCAAAATTAAAAATAGGAAAAACTGAGATTGAATTTCTAGGACATAAATTTGAAAATGGCCAAGTAAAACCAACACAGCACTTACATAAGAAAATTCTAGAAATACAAACGCCTAAAACAAAAAAACATGTAAGGGCATTACTTGGATTGTTTAACTATTACAGTAAATTCATTCCAAACTATAGTCAAATAGTTAGACCTATTATAGATCTCACAAAAAAATTTCAACCCAATATTGTAAATTGGACTGACCAATGTGAAACATCATTTAAAATCCTAATAGATGCATTTTCTAAGGAACCAATACTAGAAACAATTCAAAAAGATGATGACATCATTCTAGCTTGTGATGCCTCAAAGTCCGGCTTAGGGGCTTGTATTTACAAAAAGGTCATTGTGGACTCTGAAATAGTTTATAAACCTGCCTATTATGTAAGTCGTGCACTGACTAAAAGTGAAAAGAATTTTAGTGTCATAGAATTAGAGGGTTTGTGTATAGTCTATGCTGTACTTAAGTTTCAATACTATTTGTTGGGTCGTCAGTTCACAATTCTCACAGATCATAAACCGCTTGTGAATTTTAATGTCTCTAATGTCAATAACAAAAGAATAAATAAATATGCTTTACTTCTATCAGATTACAAATTTCAGATAAAAAGTATTGTAGGAAAAGATAACCATTTACCTGATGTGCTGTCTAGATTATCCATACACATCACTGATATCCAATAGTTTATCTCAGTATTACTGAAGTTCATTAGACAATACCTAAAGATAATTGTCTATGACTAATTGTCATATAAACATTAGACATTATTCTTTGTGTCATATTTCTGCTTAAAAATATGTTTTTTGATTGTTTGTACATATATTAAATGAATTTTTTTTTTTTTTCTCTATGTATTATTAAATGAATGATTATATGCATTAATTAAGATTAAGATAATTTTTTTTCATTATTGTAAACATTTTTCGTATCAAAAATAATAATAAATTATTATTTTTTCTCTGTGGTTGGGGGGTATGCTATGAAGCCATAAAATAATATATAGGTAGTAGCTATATTAATAATTAAAAAGTCGAAATAAAACCCATTTTTGGATATTAAGAAAACCTATATCGGAAGTAGATATAGTCAAGTGACTGTCCATGCGGTCGGCAGTCTTTTCTCATAACTCACAAGGAACGCAGGCATTATTTTAGACTCAGGAAAAATAAATAAAATTGTGTATTATGTTGATACTATAAAGCTATATTTGTTCATTGGATGTGAAGTGTCAACTGTTAATGAATTGTTATTAAATAATATGCTGCAATAAGTCGTTCTTTTATTATTTACAAGTTTGGAAGTTATATTGTGGTGATGTCGTCCATTTTGATGTTCAAATCAATCAAATAATTCAGCTACTGCAACTCAAATACTCTGAGAAGACTGGTGGTAATGTTTGATAGTCCAATAATAATAATAGGACATCAACACTGGTAGTGTAGGCCTAATTCATTTCAGAATGCTACCAATGGTAACAGAGAAAATGTATAAATAATTACGCTTAAACTATGGCGATGCATAAAATCGTTGTGCTACTATCATGGGTTGCAATGAAAATTCAAATGATTATGTTTTTGATAGTGAAGAACGCAATTGTGTTAAAATTAAAGGCGACCGAAAATGGCTTTAAAAAATAATTGAAGGCAACAGTAGTTTTCTAAACAACAGAACACTCTTGTAAATATAATGAATGAATGGAAACACAAAGGCAAACGAAGCTTATATTATATATCTTAATTATGTAGAAAGAATGAAAACCGTATGTTTGGAGTGTATAATGATAATATGCAAAATGAACATAGTATGCATGTTCCACATCACTTAAAACGATGTGACAGATTATAGACATTCCTAAATTTAAAATAAGATTAACCAAGTGGGAAATGTCCGAGTTGATAATTTGGTGCATTTAGAAACTTTTTTTTTCCATTGTAGAGTCATTAATAACATAACAAAGGTAACAGAAAAGCGAAATTTATTGTATATTGTGGTCAATCCCCCATTTTCGGCATCTACAGCTGCCATTTTAGTGTGATTATCTAAAGTCGCTTTGATTGAAAATAACATTTCCAATAGGCCTATTTATTTTTCAGTATCACTTATCTATTTGAGTTGTCAATAACTATGTAAACAAAGCAAAGGAGATATATATAGGTGAGTGCCAAAATTGGAACTTCCGAGTTTTCCCACCAAACAAATAAACTATTATCGAGTAATATCGAGAGGCTAATAAAATTTTTATAAATATAAAAGTATATAGACTATTTAATTATAGTTCTGCCAGTAAGCCTACTTATAGTATTTATATTAGGCTATACTTTAGTGTAATTGGTTCTATTTTTTTTAATTTTCAATTTTCTGCCGCTCTTCCTAAGACACTTACTGTGACTTACTTATGACACTTATGACTACTTAACTTTAACTTATGATATGATCATATGAATATGAGTATGAGTTATGATACTTATCAATGATCAATGGCTCCACGCGAAAAAAATTTCACTTGGAATTTTTTAGAACCCTACTTTTCTAGAACCAAGTACACTAAAGTATTACCGACTATAGGATAGGCTAGTTATACTAAAGTTATAGTTAGGCATATAGTCTATACTAGACATACTATAGACGACATTGACATGGTTATATATAATAAATAGTGTCTATAGTCAACTATAGTTATAGTTATAGTACTAGGTATAGGCCTACTATAGATAGCCTACTATAGACTATACAAACTATACAACTAATATAGTAGTATGGACAAGTCTTAACGTGTATGCATGCATAAAAGGTTAAAAAGGTCACGTGCAAAAACATTTCCGTTCTTATTCGTCCTTATTCGATCATTTTATTCGAAACAATGTCTGTGTGCTACTTTACTGGTTGTACTCAAATTTGTTGGGGATTAAAATTTATTTCATTTCCAATAGATGTTTACAAAGCAAAACAATGTATTGTTAAAGTCAAAAGGGAATAATCACCTTTTTAAAATATCAAACTTATTGCTTTATGCAAAATAATTTTTGTTAATCGTTTTTATGAATTTACGCATTTTGTTTTTTAATAACCAAGAAAACGCAACTCTTGACTGATTTATTTTGTAAACAAATAAAAATTTAACGTCACGCGACTAACACTTGATGAGTATTAATGATCGCTTGTTCACTTTTAATGTTAAAAACGGATTCCTCATAACTAATATTGTATCCTTTGTATAATTCTAAAAGACTAGAACTGGCCGTCGAGGTTGAAATCAATTGTCAAACACCAGCAAAAGCATGCTTTTTTTGTTATTAGTTTAAAAATAGAACAGGAAGTTCACGAACATTCGGGTTCAAAAGTTCACGCCTCATTAAGACTTGTCCATAGGCTATAGTAGGCTAACCATATAGTGATATAGGCTATAATTTATATATTCAATTATATATAATATATAATATATCTAGACTACGGTATATAATATATAATATAGTAATAAAGTTTATAATTAGTCATATCATTTATAGTCTAGGCCTATAGACTATAGGCCATAGGCATTGGCCTTATTGACTAATTGGCCTAATAAAAAAAATTAATAATATATATATTTTATATATATCATTATCAATGATTATCATTAGGCCTAGGGGCTAGGCATGATTAGGCTAATCATTTTTCATTAGGCATTAGGGATTTTCAAATATTAGGCTATAGTTATAGCAGTTATAGCAGTTATAGCCTATTTATTATATAATTAGTACTAACTATTAGAATAAAGGCTTAGTTTAGCCAGTTTAGGCAATTAATTATGTGAACTATAGATTATAGTATAGTATAGTTAGTTTATTTCATATCCTTCCTTATTGCAGCTCTAGCACAAATGACAACTGCAGTTATGGCCTCCTGTGATCATGGCATTATTATTTTTCTAGGCTTTTTCTGTAATAGTGACTACTGGATAAATATGGAATACCCAATGAAAATAATCCTAAAAACTGATTTTAAGTAGGTTTTCTTCTTGACTAAAATGTATTTGGCGGGCATTGACACAATGTCAATGCCTATTGTTTTAATTTGATAATCTTTTACAGTTGCCTGCTTTTTTTATTATATTAATTTGATAGGCTAAATTATGTCACTGTATAATCACATGATCATGTATGTAACATACACAATCTTGTAGCTGTTTAACTACAACCCATCTTGTAGCTGTTTAACTACACCCAATCTTGTAGCTGTTTAACTACACCCATTCCTGTAGTTGTTTAACTACACCCATTCCTGTAGCTGTTTAACTACACCCAATCTTGTAGTTGTTTAACTACACCCAATCTTGTAGCTGTTTAACTACTCCCAATCCTGTAGTTGCTTAACTACACCCAATTTTGCAGTTGTTTAACTACACCCAATCTTGTAGGGAAAATGATGCCACATGAAATTGAATATTGCTCACATCTAATAGTCCAATTCAAGAACATTTCAAACTGAACATACATAAATACACCACAAGAAGACTGTATGTGTAGACCTTATGAATTGACCACGAGAAGACTGTATGTGTAGACCTAATGAATTGACCATGAGAAGACTGTATGTGTAGACCTAATGAATTGACAATGACAAGCCTGTATGTGTTGACCAAATGAATAGACCATGAGAGGAATGTTGTGTAGACCTAATCAACTGACCATGAGAAGACTGTTGTGTAAACCTAATGATTTCACCAACAAATGAAACAGTAAACATCTCTGTAATACTAACAAAAGACTATCATTGGGGGGTTAAAATCATTGGGCTATGATGGAAACCATAAATGTAGGCAGTCCTAAAAATACTAGTCAATACAAGCTTTGAAATATGTGTCATCTTGGTGACTATTGGCTGAGTTATCCCTGTGTCAAGTCTTCAATTGGACTAGCAGATGTGAGCAATATTCAATTTCCCTGAAATGGTTTTATTTCATTAGAAGAACAAATTGTAATGTATTGGCTTACATTTCATTAAGAATAATATGCCTCATGAGTTGTTAATTTTATATGAACATTTTTAGAGTTTCAAAAAATACTTTATAAAAAGTATCACCTATATATGTCCTAACTTAAACTAACTTTGAAAGATGTTGCCAGCCAACCAACTTAAAATTGAAATAATTTCACAAGTATGGTTATGTTAGCCATGACGTTTTTACATCTTCAAAGTCTTACACAAAAGTAATGTATTGAAATAAATTTGTATGTTTTATATCCAATTAGTCCTTGTTCAAAGCCCTTTTTAACTTTATATAAATCTAATTTATAATTGATTAAGAATATGTGTTTCTATATAATTATGATGATCTTTAGCACTACTTTCAAAAAGTTCCATGTAACCCATATAAAGCACCTTTCAAAAAAGTAATTACGGTACATAATATTAGTGTATATTGTACATGTCCCTTTTATTGCTTTTTTTGCATCTACTTTCTCATTATTTCCCCCAGCCATTATGTATTAACCCAATATTTGTTTATTATATACACTCTGAACTCTGTAGCAATTAGCTATTTACAAAACAATGTTCTGTTTTTAAAATATTTTCAGCACACCACAGAAAGTTCATCGCAAACGTCAGTGTGAGGACGAGTCAGGTAGTGATGCTGACCGAAAGGAGTCTTTAAGTAAATCACAATCTGCCACACCGGGAGGAACCGCCACAGAATAATAAAAGAAAAAGAAACAAAAGAAGAAAGACTGATGAAGAAGAAACCCAGCAAGAGCCTAAAGTTGAGGTAACCATAACCTTAGTGTTTTTAAAATTACTTCTGAAACATAGAATTGTTTTAGGTTATTGAAAAAGCCTGTTTCCATATAATATCTACTATGGAATGTATATATCTATAGATATGTATATAGTTTATATATACAGTTAACAGTTTATACTACTTATATGTCGCACCTTTTTACCAAAAGTTTTGCGACCTATTCAATGGACAGTTTTAAATATTTTGAAAACATCACTACTCTTTCATAAGGTTGCAACTGTCATCCGTATCTGTGTTTGCGTTGTCATTAAAAAAAAAAAATTATTTATATTATATTGTCCTAGGGTAGCATAAGCCTAGAGCAGCATTTTTCATATTGATTGCAAAATACAATCTGGGAAGAGTTTAGTAATTTATATTATATAGCTTAAGATAGCTACAATTGTTAATTGGTAAATAAAAACAAATGAAATACAGCCTTTTTTGTTTATGTTTGCATTATGCATGACTGCAAACTAATGTTTTCAAATAAATAAGGTGAATATTTAGTAACTGTTATGTTTTAAAAAAAATGAATTCCTAGACATTTTATATTAAAAAGCCTAAACCTATAATTTCAATAATCCTAAACTAAAGGTGTGACCTTTACTATTAGTGAGTGAGTTAGTGAGAGCATATTGAATATTCAATTAAAATATTATTAGTTTATATTGACAGTATGAATTTATAAATTAGTTTCCCATTTGTTTTGTTATACTCAAAGCGAGTCATTCAAAGTAATACAATCTATTCATAGTCTCTAGTCTCTAATGGTGGGGATGAAATTAACCATTGGACAAAATGTTTAGTGTTATTAGTGTTAAGCTTTTGTAGTTTTCATTAAATCTGTTTATAATTGAAACAATTTGAATGTTTCAGGTTTTTGAAAAGAAGAAGGAAACGCATAAAAACTGAAGATTTAGATTGAGAGAAACAAATTATTCAACTGTGAATTCAATGAAATGTTTAAATGTGATTGATTGAATGTTACTGGATTCAATTATTAAATTATGTTGATGTATGGCTGATGGCTGTGGTACATTAAATTGTTTATTTACTACTGTCTAACTTACTTGTTGCTTTTTGTAAGAGCTGATTAATGTCAGACCTTTGAGGTGTGTCGCTTACTCTTTTACTTTTAGGACAGAAATATATACAAAAGTGAACAAAATGCCTGAGGGCTGCTGAGGGCTGCTGAGGGCTGGAGTCAACTTAGTCAAGGTGTAGGGGTACAAGGCAGCTAGTGACATATTATCACCTATCCCAGTGGTTCCCAACCTTTATAATGGTTACTACCCCTTACTACAGCTCCTCATCTTGTGGCGCCCCCAACCATATAATTATGATTGTCCCTACCTTATAACTATAATTTGCTACTGTTATGTAGTGTGACATGCAAGATGTATTTTCATTGTTACATATTAAAGCAAAGTGATTAAACACAAAAACACTATCTAATTATATATTGTAAAATATTAATTTCTAATTAATGATTAACGATTCCTGATGTTTTTTTTCTTTTTTTACTTATCTATTAGTATCACATATCACATCAACAGCTAAATATAAAAAATAATAAATAAATAAATATGAGACTTATATAGCACATATCCCGTTCCCGTTGGGAACATTTCTATGCGTTGGGAACATTTCTATGCGCTGCTGTAAACATATTGCTGCCTGCTGGCGCAAATACGTTTACAGGCCCAAAACGCCTGCAGGGTGACAGGGATCCGCCGGTGGCAGGGATAGAACCCGCGACCTGTCCGTTGGTTTTGGGTTGACAGTCTGGTGTACCAACCGCTAGACCAGCCGGCCTCACCGAATAATAGACTGAATAGCATCCACCCTGAGTTCCAATATATTCATGAAGTGTTGTTTTACTGCCAATACTGCTGCTTTAAACAAAGCATCTGCACTCTACACATATGGCTGGCTCGCATAAGTACATTGTGGTAACAACCCTGCCACTGTCAATACTGCTGCTTTCAACAAAGTAGCTGCCTGGAGACGGATAGATGGGCGGTGTCTCGGTTCCTAGGACCAGCAAAATTATGTGTTTTTAAAAGGTCTTAGGCGACCTCCCCCCCCTGAAATTGTCATTCGACCCCCTAAGGGTCACGACTCACGACCCACAGGTTGGAAACCACTGACATATCCATTCATTACTGAGTCAGTCCGCTAGAAGAGATACCGTAGTAAATCTTAATTAGCACAGTTCTTAATCTTATGTGCCTCTGTTTACTGTAGTTTAGAAAGCTGCCTTGTAATAGTTGTAAGATAATAATTTAAACTGACTTATGCTCACATAAACAGCAATACACAGTATACAATGAAACTACCAAAAAATGAAGTGTTTTGCTTTTTTTTTCAATATAAATATAATATGATTATTTACCGGTACTTAAAATATTCAACTCTTGGAATTACTATTAACAAGAAAACCATAAAAACGAAGTTTTCATTATACTCCCTTTATTTGAAAACTAAGTTTACCATCATGTAATTAAATAATTGATTGACTACTGCAAATGAAACGTACAGAAAAATATCTGTGTCGCAAATCTCAAAAATATCTCCTTACTCCGTATGAATTGTTCTAACAAGAAAACCGTAAAAACGAAGTTTTTATTATACTCCCTTTATTTGCAAACTAAGTTTACCATCATGTAATTAAATAATTGATTGACTACTGCAAATGAAACGTACAGAAAAAATATCTGTGTCGCAAATCTCAAAGATATCTCCTTACTCCGTATGAATTGTTCTAAAAATAATCGTAGCGCATAATTTTTTTTTCTAGCTTTGCGCCGAAAAACTATAAAAAGTTGCACAGTCATTTTTAAAGTGAAACCAACATTTTTCTTATACTTTCCTTTTAAGAAATGAATATTGTCATAAGTGTAGTATTATTAAGTTGTTTTAACTGAAAATTTGATAGGATGTATTGTTAGGCGCCACAAGTCTGCTGTCGAAACCAATTCTTGCTCCCACGACGCACGCATGATTGCAATCAGATAGACAGAAAATGCAAAATTAAAATAAAGGGAGTAATAAAAAATTAATGCAACCCTATAAGAGTGGATAAGATACTTGCTGATCATTTTACCACAAACTACCTGAAGTGTAGTATGCCTGTACAGAGTAAATGCTCACAGTGAAGTCAATCATGTCCAGTACAATGAAAGAAAGAAGGAAATTCTAAATGAACACCATAAGACTTGTCTGGGTATCAGCATGTCCATGTGGCAGTAGCCTGTGAGGCTGTGGCAGTGACCTTGCCCAGACACTTGAAACTGCTTTAAAGTCAACATACAGTGTGGCATAAAGTACGTCGGCGCTACTCCTGAGTACGTCGGCGCTACTCCTAAGTACGTCGGCGCTACTCCTGAGTACGTCGGCGCTACTCCTGAGTACGTCGGCGCTACTCCTGAGTACGTCGGCGCTACTCCTAAGTACGTCGGCGCTACTCCTGAGTACGTCGGCGCTACTCCTGAGTACGTCGGCGCTACTCCTGAGTACGTCGGCGCTACTCCTAAGTACGTCGGCGCTACTCCTGAGTACGTCGGCGCTACTCCTGAGTACATCGGCGCTACTCCTGAGTACGTCGGCGCTACTCCCGAGTACGTCGCTGCTACTCCTGATTACGTCGGCGCTACTCCTGAGTACGTCGGCGCTAATCCTGAGCACGTCGGCGCTACTCCTGAGCACGTCGGCGCTACTCCTGAGCACGTCGGCGCTACTCCTGAGCACGTCGGCGCTACTCCTGAGCACGTCGGCGCTATTCCTGAGCACGTCGGCGCTACTCCTGAGCACGTCGGCGCTACTCCTGAGCACGTCGGCGCTACTCCTGAGCACGTCGGCGCTACTCCTGAGCACGTCGGCGCTACTCCCGAGTACGTCGGCGTCAGTCCTGAGTACGTCGGCGCCACTCCCGAAAACGTCGGCGCTACTCCCGAGTACATCGGCGCTACTCCCGAGTACGTCGGCGCTAATGCTGAGTACGTCTGCGCTACTCCTGAGTACGTCTGCGCTACTCTTGAGTACGTCGGCGCTACTTCCGAGTACGTCGCTGCTACTCCTGATTACGTCGGCGCTACTCCCGAGTACGTGGGCGCTACTCCTGAGTACGTAGGCGCTACTCCTGAGAACGTCGGCGGTACTCCTGAGTACGTCTGCGCTACTCCTAAGTACGTCGGCGCGACTCCTGATTACGTCGGCGCCACTCCTGAGTACGTCGGCGCCAGTCCTGAGTACGTCGGCGCCACTCCCGAGTACGTCGGTGCTACTCCCGAGTACATCGGCGCTACTCCCGAGTACGTCGGCGCTAATGCTGAGTACGTCTGCGCTACTCCTGAGTACGTCTGCGCTACTCCTGAGTACGTCGGCGCTACTCCCGAGTACGTCGCTGCTACTCCTGATTACGTCGGCGCTACTCCTGAGTACGTCGGCGCTAATCCTGAGTACGTCGGCGCTACTCCTGAGTACGTCGATGCTACTCCTGAGTACGTCGCTGGTACTCCTGAGTACGTCGGCGCTACTCCTAAGTACGTCGGCGCTACACCTGAGTACGTCGCTGCTACTCCTGAGTACGTCGACGCTACTCCCGAGTACGTCGACGCTACTCCCGAGTACGTCTGCGCTACTCCTTAGTACGTCGGCGCTACTCCTGAGTACGTCGGCGCTACACCTGAGTACGTAGCTGCTACTCCTGATTACGTCGGCGCTACTCCTGATTACGTCGGCGCTACTCCTGAGCACGTCGTCGCTACTCCTGAGCACGTCGGCGCTATTCCTGAGCACGTCGGCGCTACTCCTGAGTACGTCGGCGCTACTCCTGAGTACGTCGGCGCTACTCCTGAGTACCTCGGTGCTACTCCTGAGAACGTCGGGGCTACTCCTGAGTACGTCGGCGCTACTCCCGAGTACGTCGGCGCTAATCCTTTGTACGTCGGCACTACTCCTGAGTACGTCGGCGCTACTCCTGAGTAAGTCAACGCTACTCCTTAGTACGTCGGCGCTACTCCTGAATACGTCGCGCAACTCCTGAGTACGTCGGCGCTACTCCTGAGTACGTCTTCGCTACTCCTGAGTACGTTTTCGCTACTCCTGAGTACGTCTGCGCTACTCCTGAGTACGTCGGCGCTACTCCTGAGTACGTCGGCGCCAACCCTGAGTACGTCGGCGATACTCCTGAGTACGTCGGCGTTACTGTTGAGTACGTCAGCGCTACTCCTAAGTACGTCGGGGCTACTACTGAGTACGTCGCTGCTACTCCTGAGTACGTCGACGCTACTCCCGAGTACGTCTGCGCTAATCCTGAGTATTTCTAAGCTACTCCTGAGTACGTCTGCGCTACTCCTGAGTACGTCGGGAATACTACCGAGTACGTCGCTTCTACTCCTGAGTACGTCGGCGCTACTCCTGAGTAAGTCGGCGCTACTCCTGAGTACGTCGGCGCTACTCCTAAGTACGTCGGCGCAACTCCCGAGTACGTCGCTGCTACTCCTGAGTACGTCGACGCTACTCCCGAGTACGTCGACGCTACTCCCGAGTACGTCTGCGCTACTCCTTAGTACGTCGGCGCTACTCCTGAGTACTTCGGCGCTACACCTGAGTACGTAGCTGCTACTCCTGATTACGTCGGCGCTACTCCTGATTACGTCGGCGCTACTCCTGAGCACGTCGTCGCTACTCCTGAGCACGTCGGCGCTATTCCTGAGCACGTCGGCGCTACTCCTGAGTACGTCGGCGCTACTCCTGAGTACGTCGGCGCTACTCCTGAGTACCTCGGTGCTACTCCTGAGAACGTCGGGGCTACTCTTGAGTACGTCGGCGCTACTCCCGAGTACGTCGGCGCTAATCCTTTGTACGTCGGCACTACTCCTGAGTACGTCGGCGCTACTCCTGAGTAAGTCAACGCTACTCCTTAGTACGTCGGCGCTACTCCTGAATACGTCGCGCAACTCCTGAGTACGTCGGCGCTACTCCTGAGTACGTCTTCGCTACTCCTGAGTACGTTTTCGCTACTCCTGAGTACGTCTGCGCTACTCCTGAGTACGTCGGCGCTACTCCTGAGTACGTCGGCGCCAACCCTGAGTACGTCGGCGATACTCATAAGTACGTCGGCGCTACTCCTGAGCACATCGGCGCTACTCCTGAGAACGTCGGGGCTACTCTTGAGTACGTCGGCGCTACTCCCGAGTACGTCGGCGCTAATCCTTTGTACGTCGGCACTACTCCTGAGTACGTCGGCGCTACTCCTGAGTAAGTCAACGCTACTCCTTAGTACGTCGGCGCTACTCCTGAATACGTCGCGCAACTCCTGAGTACGTCGGCGCTACTCCTGAGTACGTCTTCGCTACTCCTGAGTACGTTTTCGCTACTCCTGAGTACGTCTGCGCTACTCCTGAGTACGTCGGCGCTACTCCTGAGTACGTCGGCGCCAACCCTGAGTACGTCGGCGATACTCCTGAGTACGTCGGCGTTACTGTTGAGTACGTCAGCGCTACTCCTAAGTACGTCGGGGCTACTACTGAGTACGTCGCTGCTACTCCTGAGTACGTCGACGCTACTCCCGAGTACGTCTGCGCTAATCCTGAGTATTTCTAAGCTACTCCTGAGTACGTCTGCGCTACTCCTGAGTACGTCGGGAATACTACTGAGTACGTCGCTTCTACTCCTGAGTACGTCGGCGCTACTCCTGAGTAAGTCGGCGCTACTCCTGAGTACGTCGGCGCTACTCCTAAGTACGTCGGCGCAACTCCCGAGTACGTCGCTGCTACTCCTGAGTACGTCGGCGCTACTCCTGAGCACGTCGTCACTACTACTGAGCACGTCGGCGCTATTCCTGAGCATGTCGGCGCTACTCCTAAGCACGTCGGCGATACTCCTGAGCACGTCGGCGCTACTCCTGAGTACGTCGGCGATACTCATAAGTACGTCGGCGCTACTCCTGAGCACATCGGCGCTACTCCTGAGCACGTCGGCGCTACTCCTGAGCACATCGGCGCTACTCCTGAGCACGTCGGCGATACTCCTGAGCACGTCGGCGCTACTCCTAAGTACGTCTGCGCTACTCCTGAGTACGTCGGCGCTACTCCCGAGTACGTCGGTGCTACTCCTAAGTACGTCGGCGCTACTCCTGAGTACGTCGGCGCTAATCCTGAGTACGTCGGCGCTACTCCTGAGTACGTCGGCTATACTTCTGAGTACGTCGCTGCTACTCCTGAGTACCTACTAAAAGGTAGCACCGACCTACTCAAAGGTAGCGCCGACGTACTCAGAGGTAGCGCCGACCTACCCAGCGGTAGCGCCGACCTACTCAAAGTTAGCGCCGACCTACTAAAAGGTAGCGCCGACGTACTCAACTGTAGCGCCGACCTACTCAGCGGTAGCGCCGACCTACCCAGCGGTAGCGCTGAACTACCCAGCGGTAGCGCCGACTTACCCAGAGGTAGCGCCGACCTACCCAGCGGTAGCGTCGACCTACCCAGCGGTAGCGCCGATCTACGTAGCAGTGGCGCCGACCTACATAAAGGTAGCGCCGACCTACTAAAAGGTAGCGCCGACCTACTTAGCGGTGGCGCCGACCTACTTAAAGGTAGCGCCGACCTACTAAAAGGTAGCGCCGACGTACTCACAGGTAGCGCCGACCTACCCAGCGGTAGCGCCGACCTACCCAGCGGTAGCGCCGACCTACTCAGCGGTAGCGCCGACCTACTTAGCGGTGGCGCCGACCTACTAAATGGTAGCGACGACGTACTCAACTGTAGAGCCGACCTACTCTCCGGTAGCGCCGACCTACCCAGCGGTAGCGCCGACCTACCCAGCGGTAGCGTCGACCTACCCAGCGGTAGCGCCGACCTACTTAGCGGTGGCGCCGACCTACATAAAGGTAGCGCCGACCTACTAAAAGGTAGCGCCGACCTACTTAGCGGTGGCGCCGACCTACTTAAAGGTAGCGCCGACGTACTCAGAGGTAGCGCCGACCTACCTAGCTGTAGCGCCGACCTACCCAGCGGTAGCGCCGACCTACAAAGCGGTGGCGCCGACCTACTCAAAGTTAGCGCCGACCTACTAAAAGGTAGCGCCGACGTACTCAACTGTAGCGCCGACCTACTCAGCGGTAGCGCCGACGTACTCAGCGGTAGCGCCGACCTACCCAGCGGTAGCGCCGACTTACCCGGCGGTAGCGCCGTCCTACCCAGCGGTAGCGTTGACCTACCCAGCGGTAGCGCCGACCTACCCCGCGGTAGCGCCGACGTACCCAGCGGTAGCGCCGACCTACTTAGCGGTGACGCCGACCTACTAAAAGGTAGCGCCGACGTATTCAGAGGTAGCGCCGACCTACCCAGCGGTAGCGCCGACCTACTCAGCGGTAGCGCCGACCTACCCAGCGGTAGCGCCGACTTACCCAGCGGTAGCGCCGACCTACTCAAAGGTAGCGCCGACCTACTAAAAGGTAGCGCCGACCTACCAAAGGTAGCGCCGACGTACTCAACTGTAGCGCCGACCTATTCAGCGGTAGCACCGACCTACCCAGCGGTAGCGCCGACCTACCAAGCGGTAGCGCCAACCTACCCAGCGGTGGCGCCGACCTACATAAAGGTAGCGCCGACCTACTAAAAGGTAGCGCTGACCTACTTAGCGGTGGCGTCGACCTACTTAAAGGTAGCGCCGACCTACTAAAAGGTAGCGCCGACGTACTCAGCGTTTGCGCCGACCTACTCAGAGGTAGCGCCGACCTACCAAGCGGTAGCGCCGACCTACCCAGCGATAGCCCCGACCTACCCAGCGGTAGCGCCGACCTACTCAGCGGTAGCGCCGACCTACCCAGCGATAGCGCCGACCTATTTAGCAGTAGCGCCGACCTACTAAAAGGTAGCGCCGACCAAATAAAAGGTAGCGCCGACGTACTCAGAGGTAGCGCCGACTTACGCAGCGGTAGCGCCGACCTACCCGGCGGAAGCACCTACCTACCCGGCGGTAGCGCCGACTTACTCAGCGTTAGCGCCGACCTACTCAGCGGTAGCGCCGACGTACTTAGCGGTTTAGCCGACTTACTCAGCGTTAGCGCCGACCTACTCAGCGGTAGCGCCGACTTACTCAGCGTTAGCGCCGACCTACTCAGCGGTAGCGCCGACGTACTTAGCGGTTGCGCCGACCTACTCAAAGGTAGCGCCGAACTACTCAAAGGTAGCGCCGACGTTCTCAGAGGTAGCGCCGACCTACTCAGCGGTAGCGCCGACCTGCCCAGCGGTAGCGCGGACCTATCCAGCGGTAGCGCCGACCTACTAAACGGTAGCGCCGACTTACCCAGCGGTAGCGCCGACCTACTCAGCGGTAGCGCCGAACTACTTGTCGGTGGCGCAGACCTACTAAAAGGTAGCGCCGACCTACTAAAAGGTAGCGCCGACGTACACAGCTATAGCGCCGACCTACTCAGCGGTAGCGCCGACCTACCCAGCGGTAGCGCCGACCTACCCGGCTGTAGCGCCAACCTACCCGGCGGTAGCGCCGACCTACCCAGCGGTAGCGTCGACCTACCCAGCGGTAGCGCCGACCTACTTAGCGGTGGCGCCGACCTACATAAAGGTAGCGCCAACCTACTAAAAGGTAGCGCTGACCTACTTAGCGGTGGCGTCGACCTACTTAAAGGTAGCGCCGACCTACTAAAAGGTAGCGCCGACGTACTCAGCGTTTGCGCCGACCTACTCAGAGGTAGCGCCGACCTACCAAGCGGTAGCGCCGACCTACCCAGCGATAGCCCCGACCTACCCAGCGGTAGCCACGACCTACTTAGCGGTGGCGCAGACCTACCCAGAGGTAGCGCCGACCTACCCAGCGGTAGCGCCGACCTACTCAAAGGTGGCGCCGACCTACTAAAAGGTAGCGCCGACCTACTAAAAGGTGGCGCCGACCTACTCAAAGGTAGCGCCGACCTACTAAAAGGTAGCGCCGACGTATTCAGAGGTAGCGCCGACCTACCCAGCGGTAGCGCCGACCTACTTAAAGTTAGCGCTGACCTATTAAAAGGTAGCCGACGTACTCAGCGGTTGCGCCGACCTACTCAGCGGTAGCGCCGACCTACCAAACGGTAGCGCCGACCTACCCAGCGGTAGCCCCGACCTACCCAGCGGTAGCCCCGACCTACTTAGCGGTGGCGCAGACCTACCCAGAGGTAGCGCCGACCTACCCAGCGGTAGCGCCGACCTACTTAGCGGTTGCGCCGACCTACTCAAAGGTGGCGCCGACCTACTAAAAGGTAGCGCCGACCTACTAAAAGGTGGCGCCGACCTACTCAAAGGTAGCGATGACCTACTAAAAGGTAGCGCCGACGTATTCAGAGGTAGCGCCGACCTACCCAGCGGTAGCGCCGACCTACTTAAAGTTAGCGCTGACCTACGAAAAGGTAGCGCCGACGTACTCAACTGTAGCGCCGACCTACACAGCGGTAGCGCCGACCTACCCAGCGGTAGCGCCGAACTACCCAGCGGTAGCGCCTACTTACCCGGCGGTAGCGCCGACCTACCCAGCAGTAGCGCCGACCTACCCAGCGGTAGCGACGACCTACTTAGCGGTGACGCCGACCTACTCAAAGGTAGCGCCGACCTACTAAAAGGTAGCGCCGACGTATTCAGAGGTAGCGCCGACCTACCCAGCGGTAGCGCCGACCTACCCAGCGGTAGCGCCGACCTTCTCAGCGGTAGCGCCGACCTTCTCAGCGGTAGCGCCGACCTACTCAGCGGTAGCGCCGACCTACCCAGCGATAGCGCTAACCTATTTAGCAGTAGCGCCGACCTACTAAAAGGTAGCGCCGACCAAATAAAAGGTAGCGCCGACCTTCTCAGCGGTAGCGCCGACCTACTCAGCGGTAGCGCCGACCTACCCGGCGGAAGCACCTACCTACTCAGCGGTAGCGCCGTCGTACTTAGCGGTTTAGCCGACTTACTCAGCGTTAGCGCCGACCTACTCAGCGGTAGCGCCGACTTACTCAGCGTTAGCGCCGACCTACTCAGCGGTAGCGCCGACGTACTTAGCGGTTGCGCCGACCTACTCAAAGGTAGCGCCGAACTACTCAAAGGTAGCGCCGACGTTCTCAGAGGTAGCGCCGACCTACTCAGCGGTAGCGCCGACCTGCCCAGCGGTAGCGCCGACCTATCCAGCGGTAGCGCCGACCTACTAAACGGTAGCGCCGACTTACCCAGCGGTAGCGCCGACCTACTCAGCGGTAGCGCCGAACTACTTGTCGGTGGCGCAGACCTACTAAAAGGTAGCGCCGACCTACTAAAAGGTAGCGCCGACGTACACAGCTATAGCGCCGACCTACTCAGCGGTAGCGCCGACCTACCCAGCGGTAGCGCCGACCTACCCGGCTGTAGCGCCAACCTACCCGGCGGTAGCGCCGACCCACCCAGCGGTAGCGTCGACCTATCCAGCGGTAGCGCCGACCTACTTAGCGGTGGCGCCGACCTTCATAAAGGTAGCGCCGACCTACTAAAAGGTAGCGCTGACCTACTTAGCGGTGGCGTCGACCTACTTAAAGGTAGCGCCGACCTACTAAAAGGTAGCGCCGACGTACTCAGCGTTTGCGCCGACCTACTCAGAGGTAGCGCCGACCTACCAAGCGGTAGCGCCGACCTACCCAGCGATAGCCCCGACCTACCCAGCGGTAGCGCCGACCTACTCAGCGGTAGCGCCGACCTACCCAGCGATAGCGCCGACCTATTTAGCAGTAGCGCCGACCTACTAAAAGGTAGCGCCGACCAAATAAAAGGTAGCGCCGACGTACTCAGAGGTAGCGCCGACTTACGCAGCGGTAGCGCCGACCTACCCGGCGGAAGCACCTACCTACCCGGCGGTAGCGCCGACTTACTCAGCGTTAGCGCCGACCTACTCAGCGGTAGCGCCGACGTACTTAGCGGTTTAACCGACTTACTCAGCGTTAGCGCCGACCTACTCAGCGGTAGCGCCGACTTACTCAGCGTTAGCGCCGACCTACTCAGCGGTAGCGCCGACGTACTTAGCGGTTGCGCCGACCTACTCAAAGGTAGCGCCGAACTACTCAAAGGTAGCGCCGACGTTCTCAGAGGTAGCGCCGACCTACTCAGCGGTAGCGCCGACCTGCCCAGCGGTAGCGCGGACCTATCCAGCGGTAGCGCCGACCTACTAAACGGTAGCGCCGACTTACCCAGCGGTAGCGCCGACCTACTCAGCGGTAGCGCCGAACTACTTGTCGGTGGCGCAGACCTACTAAAAGGTAGCGCCGACCTACTAAAAGGTAGCGCCGACGTACACAGCTATAGCGCCGACCTACTCAGCGGTAGCGCCGACCTACCCAGCGGTAGCGC
This sequence comes from Anisus vortex, assembly GCA_949126835.1. Lineage (NCBI taxonomy): Eukaryota > Metazoa > Mollusca > Gastropoda > Planorbidae > Anisus > Anisus vortex. Next base: position 61,069 of record OX421495.1, read on the forward strand.
CGACCTACCCGGCTGTAGCGCCAACCTACCCGGCGGTAGCGCCGACCTACCCAGCGGTAGCGTCGACCTACCCAGCGGTAGCGCCGACCTACTTAGCGGTGGCGCCGACCTACATAAAGGTAGCGCCGACCTACTAAAAGGTAGCGCTGACCTACTTAGCGGTGGCGTCGACCTACTTAAAGGTAGCGCCGACCTACTAAAAGGTAGCGCCGACGTACTCAGCGTTTGCGCCGACCTACTCAGAGGTAGCGCCGACCTACCAAGCGGTAGCGCCGACCTACCCAGCGATAGCCCCGACCTACCCAGCGGTAGCCACGACCTACTTAGCGGTGGCGCAGACCTACCCAGAGGTAGCGCCGACCTACCCAGCGGTAGCGCCGACCTACTCAAAGGTGGCGCCGACCTACTAAAAGGTAGCGCCGACCTACTAAAAGGTGGCGCCGACCTACTCAAAGGTAGCGCCGACCTACTAAAAGGTAGCGCCGACGTATTCAGAGGTAGCGCCGACCTACCTAGCGGTAGCGCCGACCTACTTAAAGTTAGCGCTAACCTATTAAAAGGTAGCGCCGACGTACTCAACTGTAGCGCCGACCTACCCAGCGGTAGCGCCGACCTACCCAGCGGTAGCGCCGACCTAGCCAGCGGTAGCGCCGACCTACTTAGCGGTGACGCCGACCTACTCAAAGGTAGCGCCGACCTACTAAAAGGTAGCGCCGACGTATTCAGAGGTAGCGCCGACCTACCCAGCGGTAGCGCCGACCTACCCAGCGGTAGCGCCGACCTTCTCAGCGGTAGCGCCGACCTACTCAGCGGTAGCGCCGACCTACCCAGCGATAGTGCCGACCTACTTAGCGGTGACGCCGACCAACTCAAAGGTAGCGCCGACCTACTAAAAGGTAGCGCCGACTTACCCAGCGGTAGCGCCGACCTACCCGGCGGAAGCATTTACCTACCCGGCGGCAGCGCCGACCTACTCAGCGGTAGCGCCGACTTACTCAGCGTTAGCGCCGACCTACTCAGCGGTAGCGCCGACGTACTTAGCGGTTGCGCCGACCTACTCAAAGGTAGCGATGACCTACTCAAAGGTAGCGCCGACGTTCTCAGAGGTAGCGCCCACCTACTAAACGTTAGCGCCGACTTACCCAGCGGTAGCATCGACCTACTCAGCGGTAGCGCCGAACTACTTGGCGGTGGCGCAGACCTAATAAAAGGTAGCGCCGACCTACTAAAAGGTAACGCCGACGTACACAGCTGTAGCGTCGACCTACTCAGCGGTAGCGCCGACCTACCCAGCGGTAGCGCCGACCTACCCAGCGGTAGCGCCGACCTACCTGGCTGTAGCGCCAACCTACCCGGCGGTAGCGCCGACCTACCCAGCGGTAGCGTCGACCTACCCAGCGGTAGCGCCGACCTACTTAGCGGTGGCGCCGACCTACATAAAGGTAGCGCCGACCTACTAAAAGGTAGCGCCGACCTACTTAGCGGTGGCGCCGACCTACTTAAAGGTAGCGCCGACCTAGTAAAAGGTAGCGCCAACGTACTCAAAGGTAGCGCCGACCTACCCAGCGGTAGCGCCGACCTACCCAGCGGTAGCGCCGACCTACTCAGCGGTAGCGCTGACCTACTTAGCGGTGGCGCCGACCTATCCAGCGGTAGCGCCGACCTACCCAGCGGTAGCGCCGACGTACTCAGAGGTAGCGCCGACCTACCCAGCCGTAGCGCCGACCTACCCAGCGGTAGCGCCGACCTACTCAGCGGTAGCGCCGACCTACTTAGCGATGGCGCCGACCTACTCAAAGTTAGCGCCGACCTACTAAAAGGTAGCGCCGACGTACTCAACTGTAGCGCCGACCTACTCAGCGGTAGCGCCGACCTACCCAGCGGTAGCGCTGACCTACCCAGCGGTAGCGCCGACTTACCCTGCGGTAGCGCCGACCTACCCAGCGGTAGCGCCGACCTACCTAGCGGTAGCGCCGACCTACCCAGCGGTAGCGCCGACCTACCACGCGGTAGCGCCGACCTACTTAGCGGTGACGCCGACCTACTCAAAGGTAGAACGACCTACTAAAAGGTAGCGCCGACGTATTCAGAGGTAGCGCCGACCTACCCAGCGGTAGCGCCGACCTACCCAGCGGTAGCGCCGACCTTCTCAGCGGTAGCGCCGACCTACTCAGCGGTAGCGCCGACCTACCCAGCGATAGCGCCGACCTACTTAGCGGTGACGCCGACCTACTCAAAGGTAGCGCCGACCTACTAAAAGGTAGCGCCGACTTACCCAGCGTTTGCGCCGACCTACTCAGAGGTAGCGCCGACCTACCAAGCGGTAGCGCCGACTTACCCAGCGATAGCCCCGACCTACCCAGCGGTAGCCACGACCTACTTAGCGGTGGCGCAGACCTACCCAGAGGTAGCGCCGACCTACCCAGCGGTAGCGCCGACCTACTCAAAGGTGGCGCCGACCTACTAAAAGGTAGCGCCGACATACTAAAAGGTGGCGCCGACCTACTCAAAGGTAGCGCCGACCTACTAAAAGGTAGCGCCAAAGTATTCAGAGGTAGCGCCGACCTACCCAGCGGTAGCGCCGACCTACTTAAAGTTAGCGCTAACCTATTAAAAGGTAGCACCGACGTACTCAACTGTAGCGCCGACCTACCCAGCGGTAGCGCCGACCTACCCAGCGGTAGCGCCGACCTAGCCAGCGGTAGCGCCGACCTACTTAGCGGTGACGCCGACCTACTCAAAGGTAGCGCCGACCTACTAAAAGGTAGCGCCGACGTATTCAGAGGTAGCGCCGACCTACCCAGCGGTAGCGCCGACCTACCCAGCGGTAGCGCCGACCTTCTCAGCGGTAGCGCCGACCTACTCAGCGGTAGCGCCGACCTACCCAGCGATAGTGCCGACCTACTTAGCGGTGACGCCGACCAACTCAAAGGTAGCGCCGACCTACTAAAAGGTAGCGCCGACTTACCCAGCGGTAGCGCCGACCTACCCGGCGGAAGCATTTACCTACCCGGCGGCAGCGCCGACCTACTCAGCGGTAGCGCCGACTTACTCAGCGTTAGCGCCGACCTACCCAGCGGTAGCGCCGACCTACCTAGCGGTAGCGCCGACCTACACAGCGGTAGCGCCGACCTACCATGCGGTAGCGCCAACCTACTTAGCGGTGACACCAACCTACTAAAAGGTAGCGCCGACGTATTCAGAGGTAGCGCCGAACTACCCAGCGGTAGCACCGACCTACCCAGCGGTAGCGCCGACCTAATCAGCGGTAGCGCCGACCTACCCAGTGGTAGCGCCGACCTACACAGCGGTAGCGCGGACCTACCCAGCGGTAGCGCCGACCTACCCAGCGGTAGCGCCGACCAAGCCAGCGGTAGCGCCGACCTACTTAGCGGTGACGCCGACCTACTCAAAGGTAGAACGACCTACTAAAAGGTAGCGCCGACGTATTCAGAGGTAGCGCCGACCTACCCAGCGGTAGCGCCGACCTACCCAGCGGTAGCGCCGACCTTCTCAGCGGTAGCGCCGACCTACTCAGCGGTAGCGCCGACCTACCCAGCGATAGCGCCGACCTACTTAGCGCTGACGCCGACCTACTCAAAGGTAGCGCCTTCCTACTAAAAGGTAGCGCCGACTTACCCAGCGGTAGCGCCGACCTACCCGGCGGAAGCATTTACCTACCCGGCGGCAGCGCCGACTTACTCAGCGGTAGCGCCGACTTACTCAGCGTTAGCGCCGACCTACTCAGCGGTAGCGCCGACGTACTTAGCGGTTGCGCCGACCTACTCAAAGGTAGCGCCGACCTACTCAAAGGTAGCGCCGACGTTTTCAGAGGTAGCGCCCACCTACTAAACGTTAGCGCCGACTTACCCAGCGGAATCGCCGACCTACTCAGCGGTAGCGCCGAACTACTTGGCGGTGGCGCAGACCTACTAAAAGGTAGCGCCGACCTACTAAAAGGTAGCGCCGACGTACACAGCTGTAGCGCCGACCTACTCAGCGGTAGCGCCGACCTACCCAGCGGTAGCGCCGACCTACCCGGCTGTAGTGCCAACATACCCGGCGGTAGCGCCGACCTACCCAGCGGTAGCGTCGACCTACCCAGCGGTAGCGCCGACCTACTTAGCGGTGGCGCCGACCTACAAAAAGGTAGCGCCGACCTACTAAAAGATAGCGCCGACCTACTTAGCGGTGGCGCCGACCTACTTAAAGGTAGCGCCGACCTAGTAAAAGGTAGCGCCGACGTACTCAAAGGTAACGCCGAACTACCCAGCGGTAGCGCCGACCTACCCAGCGGTAGCGCCGACCTACTCAGCGGTAGCGCTGACCTACTTAGCGGTGGCGCCGACCCACTCAGCGGTAGCGCCGACCTACTTAGCGATGGCGCCGACCTACTCAAAGTTAGCGCCGACCTACTAAAAGGTAGCGCCGACCTACTCAGCGGTAGCGCCTACTTACCCAGCGGTAGCGCCGACCTACAAATCGGTAGCGCCGACCTACTTAGCGGTGGCGCCGACCTACGCAAAGGTCGCGCCGACCTACTAAAAGGTAGCGCCGACCTATTAAAAGGTAGCGCCGACGTACTCAACTGTAGCGCCGACCTACTCAGCGGTAGCGCCGACCTACTCAGCGGTAGCGCCGACCTACCCAGCGGTAGCGCCGACCTACCCAGCGGTAGCGCCGACCTACCCAGCGGTAGCGCCGACCTACCCAGCGGTAGCGCCGAACTACCCAGCGGTAGCGCCGACCTACCCAGCGGTAGCGCTGACCTACCCAGCGGTAGCGCCGACCTACCACGCGGTAGCGCCGACCTACCCAGCGGTAGCGCCAACCTACTTAGCGGTGACGCCGACCTACTAAAAGGTAGCGCCGACGTATTCAGAGGTAGCGCCGAACTACCCAGCGATAGCGCCGACCTACCCAGCGGTAGCGCCGACCTTCTCAGCGGTAGCGCCGACCTACTCAGCGGTAGCGCCGACCTACCCAGCGATAGCGCCGACCTACTTAGCGGTGACGCCGACCTACTCAAAGGTAGCGCCGACCTACTAAAAGGTAGCGCCGACTTACCCAGCGGTAGCGCCGACCTACCCGGCGGAAGCATTTACCTACCCGGCGGCAGCGCCGACTTACTCAGCGGTAGCGCCGACTTACTCAGCGTTAGCGCCGACCTACTCAGCGGTAGCGCCGACGTACTTAGCGGTTGCGCCGACCTACTCAAAGGTAGCGCCGACGTTTTCAGAGGTAGCGCCCACCTACTAAACGTTAGCGCCCACTTACCCAGCGGAATCGCCGACCTACTCAGCGGTAGCGCCGAACTACTTGGCGGTGGCGCAGACCTACTAAAAGGTAGCGCCGACCTACTAAAAGGTAGCGCCGACGTACACAGCTGTAGCGCCGACCTACTCAGCGGTAGCGCCGACCTACCCAGCGGTAGCGCCGACCTACCCGGCTGTAGTGCCAACCTACCCGGCGGTAGCGCCGACCTACCCAGCGGTAGCGTCGACCTACCCAGCGGTAGCGCCGACCTACTTAGCGGTGGCGCCGACCTACAAAAAGGTAGCGCCGACCTACTAAAAGATAGCGCCGACCTACTTAGCGATGGCGCCGACCTACTCAAAGTTAGCGCCGACCTACTAAAAGGTAGCGCCGACCTACTCAGCGGTAGCGCCTACTTACCCAGCGGTAGCGCCGACCTACAAATCGGTAGCGCCGACCTACTTAGCGGTGGCGCCGACCTACGCAAAGGTCGCGCCGACCTACTAAAAGGTAGCGCCGACCTATTAAAAGGTAGCGCCGACGTACTCAACTGTAGCGCCGACCTACTCAGCGGTAGCGCCGACCTACTCAGCGGTAGCGCCGACCTACCCAGCGGTAGCGCCGACCTACCCAGCGGTAGCGCCGACCTACCCAGCGGTAGCGCCGACCTACCCAGCGGTAGCGCCGAACTACCCAGCGGTAGCGCCGACCTACCCAGCGGTAGCGCCGACCTACCCAGCGGTAGCGCCGACCTACCACGCGGTAGCACCGACCTACCCAGCGGTAGCGCCAACCTACTTAGCGGTGACGCCGACCTACTAAAAGGTAGCGCCGACGTATTCAGAGGTAGCGCCGAACTACCCAGCGATAGCGCCGACCTACCCAGCGGTAGCGCCGACCTACTCAGCGGTAGCGCCGACCTACCCAGCGGTAGCGCCGACCTACACAGCGGTAGCGCGGACCTACCCAGCGGTAGAGACGACCTAACCGGCGGTGGCGCAGACCTACTCAAAGGTAGCGCCGACCTACAAAACGGTAGCGCCGACTTACCCAGCGGAAGCGCCGACCTACTCAGCGGTAGCGCCGACCTACTAAAAGGTAGCGCCGACGTACCCAGCGGTAGCGCCGACCTACCCAGCGGTAGCGCCGACCTACTCAGCGGTAGCGCCGACCTACTCAGCGGTAGCGCCTACTTACCCAGCGGTAGCGCCGACCTACCAATCGGTAGCGCCGACCTACTTAGCGGTGGCGCCGACCTACTCAAAGGTCGCGCCGACCTACTAAAAGGTAGCGCCGACCTATTAAAAGGTAGCGCCGACGTACTCAACTGTAGCGCCGACCTACTCAGCGGTAGCGCCGACCTACCCAGCGGTAGCGCCGACCTACGCAGCGGTAGCGCCGACCTACCCAGCGGTAGCGCCGACCTTCTCAGCGGTAGCGCCGACCTACTCAGCGGTAGCGCCGACCTACTCAGCGATAGCGCCGACCTACTTAGCGGTGACGCCGACCTACTCAAAGGTAGCGCCGACCTACTAAAAGGTAGCGCCGACTTACCCAGCGGTAGCGCCGACCTACCCGGCAGAAGCATTTACCTACCCGGCGGCAGCGCCGAACTACTCAGCGGTAGCGCCGACGTACTTAGCGGTTGCGCCGACCTACTCAAAGGTAGCGCCGACCTACTCAAAGGTAGCGCCGACGTTTTCAGAGGTAGCGCCCACCTACTAAACGTTAGCGCCGACTTATCCAGCGGTAGCGCCGACCTACTCAGCGGTAGCGCCGAACTACTTGGCGGTGGCGCAGACCTACTAAAAGGTAGCGCCGACCTACTAAAAGGAAGCGCCGACGTACACAGCTGTAGCGCCGACCTACTCAGCGGTAGCGCCGACCTACCCAGCGGTAGCGCCTACCTACCCGGCTGTAGCGCCAACCTACCCGGCGGTAGCGCCGACCTACCCAGCGGTAGCGCCGACCTACCCAGCGGTAGCGCCAACCTACTTAGCGGTGACGCCGACCTACTAAAAGGTAGCGCCGACGTATTCAGAGGTAGCGCCGAACTACCCAGCGATAGCGCCGACCTACCCAGCGGTAGCGCCGACCTACTCAGCGGTAGCGCCGACCTACCCAGCGGTAGCACCGACCTACACAGCGGTAGCGCGGACCTACCCAGCGGTAGCGCCGACCTAACCGGCGGTGGCGCAGACCTACTCAAAGGTAGCGCCGACCTACAAAACGGTAGCGCCGACTTACCCAGCGGAAGCGCCGACCTACTCAGCGGTAGCGCCGACCTACTAAAAGGTAGCGCCGACGTACCCAGCGGTAGCGCCGACCTACCCAGCGGTAGCGCCGACCTACTCAGCGGTAGCGCCGACCTACTCAGCGGTAGCGCCTACTTACCCAGCGGTAGCGCCGACCTACCAATCGGTAGCGCCGACCTACTTAGCGGTGGCGCCGACCTACTGAAAGGTCGCGCCGACCTACTAAAAGGTAGCGCCGACCTATTAAAAGGTAGCGCCGACGTACTCAACTGTAGCGCCGACCTACTCAGCGGTAGCGCCGACCTACCCAGCGGTAGCGCCGACCTACGCAGCGGTAGCGCCGACCTACCCAGCGGTAGCGCCGACCTTCTCAGCGGTAGCGCCGACCTACTCAGCGGTAGCGCCGACCTACCCAGCGATAGCGCCGACCTACTTAGCGGTGACGCCGACCTACTCAAAGGTAGCGCCGACCTACTAAAAGGTAGCGCCGACTTACCCAGCGGTAGCGCCGACCTACCCGGCAGAAGCATTTACCTACCCGGCGGCAGCGCCGAACTACTCAGCGGTAGCGCCGACGTACTTAGCGGTTGCGCCGACCTACTCAAAGGTAGCGCCGACCTACTCAAAGGTAGCGCCGACGTTTTCAGAGGTAGCGCCCACCTACTAAACGTTAGCGCCGACTTATCCAGCGGTAGCGCCGACCTACTCAGCGGTAGCGCCGAACTACTTGGCGGTGGCGCAGACCTACTAAAAGGTAGCGCCGACCTACTAAAAGGAAGCGCCGACGTACACAGCTGTAGCGCCGACCTACTCAGCGGTAGCGCCGACCTACCCAGCGGTAGCGCCTACCTACCCGGCTGTAGCGCCAACCTACCCGGCGGTAGCGCCGACCTACCCATCGGTAGCGTCGACCTACCCAGCGGTAGCGCCGACCTACTTAGCGGTGGCGCCGACCTAGAAAAAGGTAGCGCCGACCTACTATAAGGTAGCGCCGACCTACTTAGCGGTGGCGCCGACCTACTTAAAGGTAGCGCCGACCTAGTAAAAGGTAGCGCCGACGTACTCAAAGGTAGCGCCGAACTACCCAGCGGTAGCGCCGACCTACCCAGCGGTAGCGCCGACCTACTCAGCGGTAGCGCTGACCTACTTAGCGGTGGCGCCGACCTACTCAGCGGTAGCGCCGACCTACTTAGCGATGGCGCCGACCTACTCAAAGTTAGCGCCGACCTACTAAAAGGTAGCGCCGACCTACTCAGCGGTAGCGCCTACTTACCCAGCGGTAGCGCCGACCTACCAATCGGTAGCGCCGACCTACTTAGCGGTGGCGCCGACCTACTCAAAGGTCGCGCCGACCTACTAAAAGGTAGCGCCGACATATTAAAAGGTAGCGCCGACGTACTCAACTGTAGCGCCGACCTACTCAGCGGTAGCGCCGACCTACCCAGCGGTAGCGCCGACCTACCCAGCGGTAGCGCCGACCTACCCAGCGGTAGCGCCGACCTACCCAGCGGTAGCGCCGACCTACCCAGCGGTAGCGCCGAACTACCCAGCGGTAGCGCCGACCTACCCAGCGGTAGCGCCGACCTACCCAGCGGTAGCGCCGACCTACCACGCGGTAGCGCCGACCTACCCAGCGGTAGCGCCAACCTACTTAGCGGTGACGCCGACCTACTAAAAGGTAGCGCCGACGTATTCAGAGGTAGCGCCGAACTACCCAGCGGTAGCGCCGACCTACCCAGCGGTAGCGCCGACCTACTCAGCGGTAGCGCCGACCTACCCAGCGGTAGCGCCGACCTACACAGCAGTAGCGCGGACCACCCAGCGGTAACGCCGACCTAACCGGCGGTGGCGCAGACCTACTCAAAGGTAGCGCCGACCTACTAAAAGGTAGCGCCGACGTACCCAGCGGTAGCGCCGACCTACTTAGCGGTAGCGTTGACCTACTCAGCGGTAGCGCCGACCTACTCAGCGGTAGTGCCTACTTACCCAGCGGTAGCGCCGACCTACCAATCGGTAGCGCCGACCTACTTAGCGGTGGCGCCGACCTACTCAAAGGTCGCGCCGACCTACTAAAAGGTAGCGCCGACCTATTAAAAGGTAGCACCGATGTACTCAACTGTAGCGCCGACCTACTCAGCGGTAGCGCCGACCTACTCAGCGGTAGCGCCGACCTACCCAGCGGTAGCGCCGACCTACCCAGCGGTAGCGCCGACCTACCCAGCGGTAGCGCCGACATACCCAGCGGTAGCGCCGACCTACCCAGCGGTAGCGCAGACCTACCCAGCGGTAGCGCCGACCTACTTAGCGGTGACGCCGACCTACTCAAAGGTAGCGCCGACCTACCAAAAGGTAGCGCCGACGTATTCAGAGGTAGCGCCGACCTACCCAGCGGTAGCGCCGACCTACCCAGCGGTAGCGCCGACCTACTTAGCGGTGACGCCGACCTACTCAAAGGTAGCGCCGAGCTACTAAAAGGTAGCGCCGACGTATTCAGAGGTAGCGCCGACCTACCCAGCGGTAGCGCCGACCTACCCAGCGGTAGCGCCGACCTACACAGCAGTAGCGCGGACCTACCCAGCGGTAACGCCGACCTAACCGGCGGTGGCGCAGACCTACTCAAAGGTAGCGCCGACCTACTAAAAGGTAGCGCCGACGTACCCAGCGGTAGCGCCGACCTACCCAGCGGTAGCGCCGACCTACTCAGCGGTAGCGCCGACCTACTCAGCGGTAGCGCCTACTTACCCAGCGGTAGCGCCGACCTACCAATCGGTAGCGCCGACCTACTCAGCGGTAGCGCCGACCTACTCAGCGGTAGCGCCTACTTACCCAGCGGTAGCGCCGACCTACTCAGCGGTAGCGCCGACCTACTTAGCGGTGGCGCCGACCTACTCAAAGGTAGCGCCGGCCTACTAAAAGGTAGCGCCGACGTAATCAGAGGTAGCGCCGACCTTTCAAGCGGTAGCCCCGACCTACCCAGCGGTAGCGCCGACCTACCCAGCGGTAGCAATGTACTACTCAGCGGTAGCGCCGACCTACTTAGCGGTGGCAACGACGTACTCAAAGGTAAGCGTTAACCTACTAAAAGGTAGCGCCGACGTACTCAGCTGTAGCGCCGACCTACTCAGCGGTGGCACCGACCTAACCAGCGTTAGCGCCGACCTACTTAGCTGTGGCGCCGACCTACTCAGAGGTAGCGCCGGCCTTCTAAAAGGTAGCGCCGATGTTCTCAGAGGTAGCGCCGACCTACCAAGCGGTAGCGCCGACCTTCCCAGTGGTAGCGCCGACCTACTCAGCGGTAGCGTCGACCTGCTTAGCGGTGGCGCCGACCTACTCAAAGGTAGCGCCGACCTACTAAAAGGTAGCGCCGACGTACTCAGCTGTAGCGCCGACCTACTCAGCGGTAGCGCCGACCTACCAAGTGGTAACGCCGACCTACCCAGTGGTAACGCCGACCTACCCAGCGGTAGCGCCGACCTACCCAGCGGTAGCGCCGACCTACCTAGCGGTAGCGCCGACCTACCCAGCGGTAGCGCCGACCTACCCAGCGGTAGCGCCGACCTACTTAGCGGTAGCGCCGACCTACTTAGCGGTGGCGCCGACCTAATCAAAGGTAACGCCAAACTACTAAATGGTAGCGCCGACGTACTCAGAGGTAGCGCCAACCTACCCAGCGGTAGCGCCGACCTTTCCAGTGGTAGCGCCGACCTACTCAGCGGTAGCGCCGACCTACTTAGCGTTGGCGTCGACCTACTCAAAGGTAGCGCCGACCTACTGAAAGGTAGCGCCGACCTACTAAAAGGTATCGCCGACGTACTCAGTGGTAGCGCCGCACTACCCAGCGGTAGAGCCGACCTACCCAGCGGTAGCGCCGACCTACTCAGCGGTAGCTCCGACCTACTTAGCGGTGGCACCGATGTACTCAAAGGTAGCGCTAACCTACTAAAAGGTAGCGCCGACGTACTCAGCTGTAGCGCCGACCTACTCAGCGGTAGCGCCGAACTACCCAAAGGTAGCGCCGACCTACCCAGCGGTAGCGCCGACCTACTTAGCGGTGGCGCCGACCTACTCAGAGGTAGCGCCGGCCTTCTAAAAGGTAGCGCCGACGTACTCAGATGTAGCGCTGACCTACCCAGTGGTAGCGCCGACCTACTCAGCGGTAGCGCCGACCTACTTAGCGGTGGCGCCGACCTACTCAAAGGTAGCGCCAACCTACTAAAAGGTAGCGCCGACGTACTCAGCTGTAGCGCCGACCTTCTCAGCGGTAGCGCAGACCTACCAAGCAGTAGCGCCGACCTACTCAGCGGTAGCGCCTACCTACTCAAAGGTAGCGCCGACCTACTAATACGTAGCGCCGACGTATTCAGAGGTAGCGCCGACCTACTCAGCGGTAGCGCCGACCTACTTAAAATTAGCGCCGACCTACTATAAGGTAGCGAAGACGTATTTAGAGGTAGCGCCGACCTACTCAGAGGTAGCGCCGACCTACTAAAAGGTAGCGCCGACGTATTCAGAGGTAGCGCCGACCTACTCAGAGGTAGCGCCGACCTACCCAGCGGTAGCGCCGACCCACTCAGCGGTTGCGCCGACCTGCTTAGCGGTGGCGCCGACGTACTCAAAGGTAGCGCCGACCTACTAAAAGGTAGCGCCGACGTACTCAGCTGTTGCGCCGACCGACTCAGAGGTAGCGCCAACCTACTCAGCGGTAGCGCCGACCTTCTAAAAGGTAGCGCCGACATACTCTGAGGTAGCGCCGACCTACTCAAAGGTAGCGCCAACCTACTCAAAGGTAGTGCCGGCCTACTAAAAGTTAGCGCCGACCTACCCAGCGGTAGCGCCGACCTACCCAGCGGTAGCGCCGACCTACTTAGCGGTGGCGCCGACCTATTCAAAGGTAGCGCCGACCTACTAAAAGGTAGCGCCGACGTACTCAGCTATAGCGCCGACCTTCTCAGCGGAAGCGCAGACCTACCCAGCGGTAGCGCCGACCTACTCAGCGGTAGCGCCGACCTACTCAAAGGTAGCGCGGACCTACTAAAAGGTAGCGCCGACGTATTCAGAGGTAGCGCCGACCTACTCAGAGGTAGCGCCGACCTACTTAGCGGTAGTGCCGACCTACTTAGCGGTGGCGCCGACCTACTCAAAGGTAGCGCCAACCTACTAAATGGTAGCGCCGACGTACTCAGAGGTAGCGCCAACCTACCCAGCGGTAGCGCCGACCTTCCCAGTGGTAGCGCCGACCTACTCAGCGGTAGCGCCGACCTACTTAGCGGTGGCGCCGACCTACTCAAAGGTAGCGCCGACCTACTGAAAGGTGGCGCCGACCTAATTAAAGGTAGCGCCGACGTACCCAGCGGTAGCGCCGACCTACCCAGCGGTAGCGCCGACCTACCCAGCGGTAGCGCCGACCTTTCCGGCGGTAGCGCCGACCTACCCAGCGGTAGCGCCGACCTACCCAGCGGTAGCGCCGACCTACTTAGCGGTGGCGCCGACCTACTGAAAGGTAGCGCCGACCTACTAAAAGGTATCGCCGACGTACTCAGAGGTAGCGCCGCACTACCCAGCGGTAGCGACGACCTTCCCAACGGTAGCGCCGACCTACTCAGAGGTAGCGCCGACCTACTTAGCGGTGGCACCGAGGTACTCAAAGGTAGCACTAACCTACTAAAAGGTAGCGCCGACGTACTCAGCTGTAGCGCCGCCCTACCCAGCGGTAGCGCCGACCTACCCAGCGGTAGCGCCGACCTACCCAGCGGAAGCGCCGACCTACTTAGCGGTGGCGCCGACCTACTCAGAGGTAGCGCCGGCCTACTAAAAGGTAGCGCCGACGTACTCAGAGGTAGCGCCGACCTTCCCAGCGGTAGCGCCGACTTACCCAGCGGTAGCACCGACCTACCCAGCGTTAGCGATGTCCTACTCAGCGGTAGCGCCGACCTACTTAGCGGTGGCGCCGATCTACCCAGCGGTAGCGCCGTCCTACTAAGCGGTAGCGCCGACCTACTTAGCGGTTGCACCGACGTACTCAAAGGAAGCGCTAACCTACTAAAAGGTAGCGCCGACGTACTTAGCTGTAGCGCCGACCTACTCAGCGGTGGCGCTGACCTGACCAGCGTTAGCGCCGACCTAATTAGCGGTGGCGCCGACCTACTCAGAGGTAGCGCCAGCCTTCTAAAACGTAGCGCCGACGTACTCAGAGGTAGCGCCGACCTACCCAGCGGTAACGCCGACCTTCCCAGTGGTAGCGCCGACCTACTCAGCGGTAGCGCCGACCTACTAAAAGGTAGCGTTGACGTACTCAGAGATAGCGCCGCACTACCCAGCTGTAGCGCCGACCTACCCAGCAGTAGCGCCGTCCTACTAAGCGGTAGCGACGACCTACTTAGCGGTGGCACCGACGTACTCAAAGGTAGCGCTAACTTTCTAAAAGGTAGCGCCGACGTACTCAGCTGTAGCGCCGACCTAATCAGCGGTAGCGCCGACCTACCCAGCGGTAGCGCCGACCTACCCAGCGGTAGCGCCTTCCTACCGAGCGGTAGCGCCGACCTACTTAGCGGTGGCGTCGACCTACTCAGAGGTAGTGCCGGCCTACTAAAAGGTAGCGCCGACGTACTTAGAGGTAGCGCCGACCTACCCAGCGGTAGCGCCGACCTACCCAGCGGTAGCGCCGACCTACCTAGCGGTAGCGCCGTCTTACTCAGCGGTAGAGACGACCTACTTAGCGGTGGCACCGACGTACTCAAAGGTAGCCCTAACCTACTAAAAGGTTAGCGCCGACGTACTCAGCTGTAGCGCCCACCTACTCAGCGGTAGCGCCGACCTACCCAGCGGTAGCGCCGACCTAACCAGCGGTAGCGCCGACCTACTTAGCCGTGGCGCCGACCTACTCAAAGGTAGCGCCGGCCTACCCAGCGGTAGCGCCAACCTACTCAGCGGTAGCGCCGACGTATTTAGCGGTGGCGCCGACCTACTCAAAGGTAGCGCCGACCTACTAAAAGGTAGCGCCGACGTACTCAGGTGTAGCGCCGACCTTCTCAACGGTAGCGCAGACCTACCCATCAGTAGCGCTGACCTACTCAGCGGTAGCGCCGACCTACTTAAAAGTAGCGCCGACCTACTATAAGGTAGCGAAGACGCATTTAGAGGTAGCGCCGACCTACTCAGAGGTAGCGCCGACCTACTAAAAGGTAGCGCCGACGTATTCAGAGGTAGCGCCGACCTACTCAGAGGTAGCGCCGACCTACCCAGCGGTAGCGCCGACCCACTCAGCGGTAGCGCCAACCTACTTAAAAGTAGCGCCGACCTACTATAAGGTAGCTAAGACGTATTTAGAGGTAGCGCCGACCTACTCAGAGGTAGCACCGACCTACTAAAAGGTAGCGCCGACGTATTCAGAGGTAGCGCCAACGTACTCAAAGGTAGCGCCGACCTACTAAAAGGTAGCGCCGACGTACTCAGCTGTAGCGCCGACCTACCCAGCGGTAGCGCCGACCTACTCAAAGGTAGCGTCGACATACTAAAAGGTAGCGCCGACCTACTAAAGGTAGCGCCGACATACTCAGCTGTAGCGCCGACCTACTCAGCGGTAGCGCCGACCTACTCAAAGGTAGCGCCGACATACTAAAAGGTAGCGCCGACGTACTCAGAGGTAGCGCCGACCTACTCAAAGGTAGCGCCGACCTACTCAAAGGTAGCGCCGTCCTACTAAAAGGTAGCGCCGACGTACTCAGAGGTAGCGCCGCCCTACCCAGCGGAAGCGCTGACCTACCCAGTGGTAGCGCCGTCCTACTCAGCGGTAGCGCCGACCTACTTAGCGGTGGCACCGAAGTACTTAAAGGTAGCGCTAACCTACTAAAAGGTAGCGCCAACTTACTCAGCTGTAGCGCCGACCTACTCAGAGGTAGCGCCAACCTACTCAGCGGTAGCGCCGACCTTCTAAAAGGTAGCGCCGACATACTCTGAGGTAGCGCCGACCTACTCAAAGGTAGCGCCAACCTACTCAAAGGTAGTGCCGGCCTACTAAAAGTTAGCGCCGACCTACCCAGCGGTAGCGCCGACCTACCCAGCGGTAGCGCCGACCTACTTAGCGGTGGCACCGACGTACTCAAAGGTAGCGCTAACCTACTAAAAGGTAGCGCCGACGTACTCAGCTGTAGCGCCGACCTAATCAGCGGTAGCGCCGACCTACCCAGCGGTAGTGCCGACCTACACAGCGGTAGCGCCGTCCTACCCAGCGGTAGCGCCGACCTACTTAGCGGTGGCGCCGACCTACTCAGAGGTAGTGCCAGCCTACTAAAAGGTAGCGCCGACGTACTTAGTGGTAGCGCCGACCTACCCAGCGGTAGCGCCGACCTACCCAGCGGTAGCGCCGACCTAACCAGCGGTACCGCCATCCTACTCAGCGGTAGCGACGACCTACTTAGAGGTGGCACCGACGTACTCAAAGGTAGCGCTAACCTACTAAAAGGTTAGCGCCGACGTACTCAGCTTTAGCGCCCACCTACTCAGCGGTAGCGCCGACCTACCCAGCGGTAGCGCCGACCTACCCAGCGGTAGCGCCGACCTACTTAGCCGTGGCGCCGACCTACTCAAAGGTAGCGCCGGCCTACCCAGCGGTAGCGCCGACCTACTCAGCGGTATCGCCGACGTACTTAGCGGTGGTGCCGACCTACTCAAAGGTAGCGCCGACCTACTAAAAGGTAGCGCCGACGTACTCAGCTGTAGCGCCGACCTTCTCAGCAGTAGCGCAGACCTACCCATCAGTAGCGCTGACCTACTCAGCGGTAGCGCCGACCTACTTAAAATTTGCGCCGACCTACTATAAGGTAGCGAAGACGTATTTAGAGGTAGCGCCGACCTACTCAGAGGTAGCGCCGACCTACTAAAAGGTAGCGCCGACGTATTCAGAGGTAGCGCCGACCTACTCAGAGGTAGCGCCAACCTACCCAGCGGTAGCGCCGACCCACTCAGCGGTAGCGCCGACCTGCTTAGCGGTGGCGCCGACGTACTCAAAGGTAGCGCCGACCTACTAAAAGGTAGCGCCGACGTACTCAGCTGTTGCGCCGACCGACTCAGAGGTAGCGCCAACCTACTCAGCTGTAGCGCCGACCTTCTAAAAGGTAGCGCCGACATACTCTGAGGTAGCGCCGACCTACTCAAAGGTAGCGCCAACCTACTCAAAGGTAGTGCCGGCCTACTAAAAGTTAGCGCCGACCTACCCAGCGGTAGCGCCGACCTACTTAGCGGTGGCGCCGACCTATTCAAAGGTAGCGCCGACCTACTAAAAGGTAGCGCCGACGTACTCAGCTATAGCGCCGACCTTCTCAGCGGTAGCGCAGACCTACCCAGCGGTAGCGCCGACCTACTCAGCGGTAGCGCCGACCTACTCAAAGGTAGCGCGGACCTACTAAAAGGTAGCGCCGACGTATTCAGAGGTAGCGCCGACCTACTCAGAGGTAGCGCCTACCTACCCAGCGGTAGCGCCGACCCACTCAGCGGCAGCGCCGACCCACTCAGTGGCAGCGCCGACCTACTTAGCGGTGGTGCCGACGTACTCAAAGGTAGCGCTAACCTACTTAAAGGTAGCGCCGACGTACTCAGCTGTAGCGCCGACCTACTCAGCGGTAGCGCCGACCTACCCAGCGGTAGCGCCGACCTACTTAGCGGTGGCGCCGACCTTCTCAGAGGTAGCGCCGGCCTTCTAAAAGGTAGCGCCGACGTACTCAGATGTAGCGCTGACCTACCCAGTGGTAGTGCCGACCTACCCAGCGGTAGCGCCGACCTACTCAGCGGAAGCGCCGACCTACTTAGCGGTGACGCCGACCTACTCAAAGGTAGCGCCGACCTACTAAAAGGTAGCGCCGACGTACTTAGCTGTAGCGCCGACCTACTAAGTGATAGCGCCGACCTACCCAGCGGTAGCGCCGACCTACTCAGCGGTAGCGCCGACCTACCCAGCGGTACCGCCGATCTACCCAGCGGTAGCGCCGACCTACCCAGCGGTAGCGCCGACCTACTTAGTGGTGGCGCCGACCTACTCAAAGGTAGCGCAAACCTACTAAATGGTAGCGCCGACGTACTCAAAGGTAGCGCTAACCTACTTAAAGGTAGCGCCGACGTACTCAGCTGTAGCGCCGACCTACTCAGCGGTAGCGCCGACCTACCCAGCGGTAGCGCCGACCTACTTAGCGGTGGCGCCGACCTTCTCAGAGGTAGCGCCGGCCTTCTAAAAGGTAGCGCCGACGTACTCAGATGTAGCGCTGACCTACCCATTGGTAGCGCCGACCTACCCAGCGGTAGCGCCGACCTACTCAGCGGAAGCGCCGACCTACTTAGCGGTGACGCCGACCTACTCAAAGGTAGCGCCGACCTACTAAAAGGTAGCGCCGACGTACTTAGCTGTAGCGCCGACCTACTAAGTGATAGCGCCGACCTACCCAGCGGTAGCGCCGACCTACTCAGCGGTAGCGCCGACCTACCCAGCGGTACCGCCGATCTACCCAACGGTAGCGCCGACCTACCCAGCGGTAGCGCCGACCTACTTAGTGGTGGCGCCGACCTACTCAAAGGTAGCGCAAACCTACTAAATGGTAGCGCCGACGTACTCAAAGGTAGCGCTAACCTACTTAAAGGTAGCGCCGACGTACTCAGCTGTAGCGCCGACCTACTCAGCGGTAGCGCCGACCTACCCAGCGGTAGCGCCGACCTACTTAGCGGTGGCGCCGACCTTCTCAGAGGTAGCGCCGGCCTTCTAAAAGGTAGCGCCGACGTACTCAGATGTAGCGCTGACCTACCCAGTGGTAGCGCCGACCTACCCAGCGGTAGCGCCGACCTACTCAGCGGAAGCGCCGACCTACTTAGCGGTGACGCCGACCTACTCAAAGGTAGCGCCGACCTACTAAAAGGTAGCGCCGACGTACTTAGCTGTAGCGCCGACCTACTAAGTGATAGCGCCGACCTACCCAGCGGTAGCGCCGACCTACTCAGCGGTAGCGCCGACCTACCCAGCGGTACCGCCGATCTACCCAGCGGTAGCGCCGACCTACCCAGCGGTAGCGCCGACCTACTTAGTGGTGGCGCCGACCTACTCAAAGGTAGCGCAAACCTACTAAATGGTAGCGCCGACGTACTCAGAGATAGCGCCGCACTACCCAGCTGTAGCGCCGACCTACCCAGCAGTAGCGCCGTCCTACTAAGCGGTAGCGCCGACCTACTTAGCGGTGGCACCGACGTACTCAAAGGTAGCGCTAACCTACTAAAAGGTAGCGCCGACGTACTCAGCTGTAGCGCCGACCTAATCAGCGGTAGCGCCGACCTACCCAGCGGTAGCGCCGACCTACCCAGCGGTAGCGCCTTCCTACCCAGCGGTAGCGCCGACCTACTTAGCGGTGGCGCCGACCTACTCAGAGGTAGTGCCGGCCTACTAAAAGGTAGCGCCGACGTACTTAGAGGTAGCGCCGACCTACCCAGCGGTAGCGCCGACCTACCCAGCGGTAGCGCCGTCTTACTTAGCGGTAGCGACGACATACTTAGCGGTGGCACCGACGTACTCAAAGGTAGCGCTAACCTACTAAAAGGTTAGCGCCGACGTACTCAGCTGTAGCGCCCACCTACTCAGCGGTAGCGCCGACCTACCCAGCGGTAGCGCCGACCTAACCAGCGGTAGCGCCGACCTACTTAGCCGTGGCGCCGACCTACTCAAAGGTAGCGCCGGCCTACCCAGCGGTAGCGCCAACCTACTCAGCGGTAGCGCCGACGTATTTAGCGGTGGCGCCGACCTACTCAAAGGTAGCGCCGACCTACTAAAAGGTAGCGCCGACGTACTCAGGTGTAGCGCCGACCTTCTCAACGGTAGCGCAGACCTACCCATCTGTAGCGCTGACCTACTCAGCGGTAGCGCCGACCTACTTAAAAGTAGCGCCGACCTACTATAAGGTAGCGAAGACGCATTTAGAGGTAGCGCCGACCTACTCAGAGGTAGCGCCGACCTACTAAAAGGTAGCGCCGACGTATTCAGAGGTAGCGCCGACGTATTCAGAGGTAGCGCCGACCTACTCAGAGGTAGCGCCGACCTTCCCAGCGGTAGCGCCGACCCACTCAGCGGTAGCGCCGACCTACTTAAAAGTAGCGCCGACCTACTATAAGGTAGCTAAGACGTATTTAGAGGTAGCGCCGACCTACTCAGAGGTAGCACCGACCTACTAAAAGGTAGCGCCGACGTATTCAGAGGTAGCGCCGACCTACTCAAAGGTAGCGCCGACCTACTAAAAGGTAGCGCCGACGTACTCAGCTGTAGCGCCGACCTACTCAGCGGTAGCGCCGACCTACTCAAAGGTAGCGTCGACATACTAAAAGGTAGCGCCAACCTACTAAAGGTAGCGCCGACGTACTCAGCTGTAGCGCCGACCTAACCAGCGGTAGCGCCGACCTACTTAGCCGTGGCGCCGACCTACTCAAAGGTAGCGCCGGCCTACCCAGCGGTAGCGCCAACCTACTCAGCGGTAGCGCCGACGTATTTAGCGGTGGCGCCGACCTACTCAAAGGTAGCGCCGACCTACTAAAAGGTAGCGCCGACGTACTCAGGTGTAGCGCCGACCTTCTCAACGGTAGCGCAGACCTACCCATCAGTAGCGCTGACCTACTCAGCGGTAGCGCCGACCTACTTAAAAGTAGCGCCGACCTACTATAAGGTAGCGAAGACGCATTTAGAGGTAGCGCCGACCTACTCAGAGGTAGCGCCGACCTACTAAAAGGTAGCGCCGACGTATTCAGAGGTAGCGCCGACCTACTCAGAGGTAGCGCCGACCTACCCAGCGGTAGCGCCGACCCACTCAGCGGTAGCGCCAACCTACTTAAAAGTAGCGCCGACCTACTATAAGGTAGCTAAGACGTATTTAGAGGTAGCGCCGACCTACTCAGAGGTAGCACCGACCTACTAAAAGGTAGCGCCGACGTATTCAGAGGTAGCGCCAACGTACTCAAAGGTAGCGCCGACCTACTAAAAGGTAGCGCCGACGTACTCAGCTGTAGCGCCGACCTACCCAGCGGTAGCGCCGACCTACTCAAAGGTAGCGTCGACATACTAAAAGGTAGCGCCGACCTACTAAAGGTAGCGCCGACATACTCAGCTGTAGCGCCGACCTACTCAGCGGTAGCGCCGACCTACTCAAAGGTAGCGCCGACATACTAAAAGGTAGCGCCGACGTACTCAGAGGTAGCGCCGACCTACTCAAAGGTAGCGCCGACCTACTCAAAGGTAGCGCCGTCCTACTAAAAGGTAGCGCCGACGTACTCAGAGGTAGCGCCGCCCTACCCAGCGGAAGCGCTGACCTACCCAGTGGTAGCGCCGTCCTACTCAGCGGTAGCGCCGACCTACTTAGCGGTGGCACCGAAGTACTTAAAGGTAGCGCTAACCTACTAAAAGGTAGCGCCAACTTACTCAGCTGTAGCGCCGACCTACTCAGAGGTAGCGCCAACCTACTCAGCGGTAGCGCCGACCTTCTAAAAGGTAGCGCCGACATACTCTGAGGTAGCGCCGACCTACTCAAAGGTAGCGCCAACCTACTCAAAGGTAGTGCCGGCCTACTAAAAGTTAGCGCCGACCTACCCAGCGGTAGCGCCGACCTACCCAGCGGTAGCGCCGACCTACTTAGCGGTGGCACCGACGTACTCAAAGGTAGCGCTAACCTACTAAAAGGTAGCGCCGACGTACTCAGCTGTAGCGCCGACCTAATCAGCGGTAGCGCCGACCTACCCAGCGGTAGTGCCGACCTACACAGCGGTAGCGCCGTCCTACCCAGCGGTAGCGCCGACCTACTTAGCGGTGGCGCCGACCTACTCAGAGGTAGTGCCAGCCTACTAAAAGGTAGCGCCGACGTACTTAGTGGTAGCGCCGACCTACCCAGCGGTAGCGCCGACCTACCCAGCGGTAGCGCCGACCTAACCAGCGGTACCGCCATCCTACTCAGCGGTAGCGACGACCTACTTAGAGGTGGCACCGACGTACTCAAAGGTAGCGCTAACCTACTAAAAGGTTAGCGCCGACGTACTCAGCTTTAGCGCCCACCTACTCAGCGGTAGCGCCGACCTACCCAGCGGTAGCGCCGACCTACCCAGCGGTAGCGCCGACCTACTTAGCCGTGGCGCCGACCTACTCAAAGGTAGCGCCGGCCTACCCAGCGGTAGCGCCGACCTACTCAGCGGTATCGCCGACGTACTTAGCGGTGGCGCCGACCTACTCAAAGGTAGCGCCGACCTACTAAAAGGTAGCGCCGACGTACTCAGCTGTAGCGCCGACCTTCTCAGCAGTAGCGCAGACCTACCCATCAGTAGCGCTGACCTACTCAGCGGTAGCGCCGACCTACTTAAAATTTGCGCCGACCTACTATAAGGTAGCGAAGACGTATTTAGAGGTAGCGCCGACCTACTCAGAGGTAGCGCCGACCTACTAAAAGGTAGCGCCGACGTATTCAGAGGTAGCGCCGACCTACTCAGAGGTAGCGCCAACCTACCCAGCGGTAGCGCCGACCCACTCAGCGGTAGCGCCGACCTGCTTAGCGGTGGCGCCGACGTACTCAAAGGTAGCGCCGACCTACTAAAAGGTAGCGCCGACGTACTCAGCTGTTGCGCCGACCGACTCAGAGGTAGCGCCAACCTACTCAGCGGTAGCGCCGACCTTCTAAAAGGTAGCGCCGACATACTCTGAGGTAGCGCCGACCTACTCAAAGGTAGCGCCAACCTACTCAAAGGTAGTGCCGGCCTACTAAAAGTTAGCGCCGACCTACCCAGCGGTAACGCCGACCTAACCGGCGGTGGCGCAGACCTACTCAAAGGTAGCGCCGACCTACTAAAAGGTAGCGCCGACGTACCCAGCGGTAGCGCCGACCTACCCAGCGGTAGCGCCGACCTACTCAGCGGTAGCGCCGACCTACTCAGCGGTAGCGCCTACTTACCCAGCGGTAGCGCCGACCTACCAATCGGTAGCGCCGACCTACTCAGCGGTAGCGCCGACCTACTCAGCGGTAGCGCCTACTTACCCAGCGGTAGCGCCGACCTACTCAGCGGTAGCGCCGACCTACTTAGCGGTGGCGCCGACCTACTCAAAGGTAGCGCCGGCCTACTAAAAGGTAGCGCCGACGTAATCAGAGGTAGCGCCGACCTTTCAAGCGGTAGCCCCGACCTACCCAGCGGTAGCGCCGACCTACCCAGCGGTAGCAATGTACTACTCAGCGGTAGCGCCGACCTACTTAGCGGTGGCAACGACGTACTCAAAGGTAAGCGTTAACCTACTAAAAGGTAGCGCCGACGTACTCAGCTGTAGCGCCGACCTACTCAGCGGTGGCACCGACCTAACCAGCGTTAGCGCCGACCTACTTAGCTGTGGCGCCGACCTACTCAGAGGTAGCGCCGGCCTTCTAAAAGGTAGCGCCGATGTTCTCAGAGGTAGCGCCGACCTACCAAGCGGTAGCGCCGACCTTCCCAGTGGTAGCGCCGACCTACTCAGCGGTAGCGTCGACCTGCTTAGCGGTGGCGCCGACCTACTCAAAGGTAGCGCCGACCTACTAAAAGGTAGCGCCGACGTACTCAGCTGTAGCGCCGACCTACTCAGCGGTAGCGCCGACCTACCAAGTGGTAACGCCGACCTACCCAGTGGTAACGCCGACCTACCCAGCGGTAGCGCCGACCTACCCAGCGGTAGCGCCGACCTACCTAGCGGTAGCGCCGACCTACCCAGCGGTAGCGCCGACCTACCCAGCGGTAGCGCCGACCTACTTAGCGGTAGCGCCGACCTACTTAGCGGTGGCGCCGACCTAATCAAAGGTAACGCCAAACTACTAAATGGTAGCGCCGACGTACTCAGAGGTAGCGCCAACCTACCCAGCGGTAGCGCCGACCTTTCCAGTGGTAGCGCCGACCTACTCAGCGGTAGCGCCGACCTACTTAGCGTTGGCGTCGACCTACTCAAAGGTAGCGCCGACCTACTGAAAGGTAGCGCCGACCTACTAAAAGGTATCGCCGACGTACTCAGTGGTAGCGCCGCACTACCCAGCGGTAGAGCCGACCTACCCAGCGGTAGCGCCGACCTACTCAGCGGTAGCTCCGACCTACTTAGCGGTGGCACCGATGTACTCAAAGGTAGCGCTAACCTACTAAAAGGTAGCGCCGACGTACTCAGCTGTAGCGCCGACCTACTCAGCGGTAGCGCCGAACTACCCAAAGGTAGCGCCGACCTACCCAGCGGTAGCGCCGACCTACTTAGCGGTGGCGCCGACCTACTCAGAGGTAGCGCCGGCCTTCTAAAAGGTAGCGCCGACGTACTCAGATGTAGCGCTGACCTACCCAGTGGTAGCGCCGACCTACTCAGCGGTAGCGCCGACCTACTTAGCGGTGGCGCCGACCTACTCAAAGGTAGCGCCAACCTACTAAAAGGTAGCGCCGACGTACTCAGCTGTAGCGCCGACCTTCTCAGCGGTAGCGCAGACCTACCAAGCAGTAGCGCCGACCTACTCAGCGGTAGCGCCTACCTACTCAAAGGTAGCGCCGACCTACTAATACGTAGCGCCGACGTATTCAGAGGTAGCGCCGACCTACTCAGCGGTAGCGCCGACCTACTTAAAATTAGCGCCGACCTACTATAAGGTAGCGAAGACGTATTTAGAGGTAGCGCCGACCTACTCAGAGGTAGCGCCGACCTACTAAAAGGTAGCGCCGACGTATTCAGAGGTAGCGCCGACCTACTCAGAGGTAGCGCCGACCTACCCAGCGGTAGCGCCGACCCACTCAGCGGTTGCGCCGACCTGCTTAGCGGTGGCGCCGACGTACTCAAAGGTAGCGCCGACCTACTAAAAGGTAGCGCCGACGTACTCAGCTGTTGCGCCGACCGACTCAGAGGTAGCGCCAACCTACTCAGCGGTAGCGCCGACCTTCTAAAAGGTAGCGCCGACATACTCTGAGGTAGCGCCGACCTACTCAAAGGTAGCGCCAACCTACTCAAAGGTAGTGCCGGCCTACTAAAAGTTAGCGCCGACCTACCCAGCGGTAGCGCCGACCTACCCAGCGGTAGCGCCGACCTACTTAGCGGTGGCGCCGACCTATTCAAAGGTAGCGCCGACCTACTAAAAGGTAGCGCCGACGTACTCAGCTATAGCGCCGACCTTCTCAGCGGAAGCGCAGACCTACCCAGCGGTAGCGCCGACCTACTCAGCGGTAGCGCCGACCTACTCAAAGGTAGCGCGGACCTACTAAAAGGTAGCGCCGACGTATTCAGAGGTAGCGCCGACCTACTCAGAGGTAGCGCCGACCTACTTAGCGGTAGTGCCGACCTACTTAGCGGTGGCGCCGACCTACTCAAAGGTAGCGCCAACCTACTAAATGGTAGCGCCGACGTACTCAGAGGTAGCGCCAACCTACCCAGCGGTAGCGCCGACCTTCCCAGTGGTAGCGCCGACCTACTCAGCGGTAGCGCCGACCTACTTAGCGGTGGCGCCGACCTACTCAAAGGTAGCGCCGACCTACTGAAAGGTGGCGCCGACCTAATTAAAGGTAGCGCCGACGTACCCAGCGGTAGCGCCGACCTACCCAGCGGTAGCGCCGACCTACCCAGCGGTAGCGCCGACCTTTCCGGCGGTAGCGCCGACCTACCCAGCGGTAGCGCCGACCTACCCAGCGGTAGCGCCGACCTACTTAGCGGTGGCGCCGACCTACTGAAAGGTAGCGCCGACCTACTAAAAGGTATCGCCGACGTACTCAGAGGTAGCGCCGCACTACCCAGCGGTAGCGACGACCTACCCAACGGTAGCGCCGACCTACTCAGAGGTAGCGCCGACCTACTTAGCGGTGGCACCGAGGTACTCAAAGGTAGCACTAACCTACTAAAAGGTAGCGCCGACGTACTCAGCTGTAGCGCCGCCCTACCCAGCGGTAGCGCCGACCTACCCAGCGGTAGCGCCGACCTACCCAGCGGAAGCGCCGACCTACTTAGCGGTGGCGCCGACCTACTCAGAGGTAGCGCCGGCCTACTAAAAGGTAGCGCCGACGTACTCAGAGGTAGCGCCGACCTTCCCAGCGGTAGCGCCGACTTACCCAGCGGTAGCACCGACCTACCCAGCGTTAGCGATGTCCTACTCAGCGGTAGCGCCGACCTACTTAGCGGTGGCGCCGATCTACCCAGCGGTAGCGCCGTCCTACTAAGCGGTAGCGCCGACCTACTTAGCGGTTGCACCGACGTACTCAAAGGAAGCGCTAACCTACTAAAAGGTAGCGCCGACGTACTTAGCTGTAGCGCCGACCTACTCAGCGGTGGCGCTGACCTGACCAGCGTTAGCGCCGACCTAATTAGCGGTGGCGCCGACCTACTCAGAGGTAGCGCCAGCCTTCTAAAACGTAGCGCCGACGTACTCAGAGGTAGCGCCGACCTACCCTGCGGTAACGCCGACCTTCCCAGTGGTAGCGCCGACCTACTCAGCGGTAGCGCCGACCTACTAAAAGGTAGCGTTGACGTACTCAGAGATAGCGCCGCACTACCCAGCTGTAGCGCCGACCTACCCAGCAGTAGCGCCGTCCTACTAAGCGGTAGCGACGACCTACTTAGCGGTGGCACCGACGTACTCAAAGGTAGCGCTAACTTTCTAAAAGGTAGCGCCGACGTACTCAGCTGTAGCGCCGACCTAATCAGCGGTAGCGCCGACCTACCCAGCGGTAGCGCCGACCTACCCAGCGGTAGCGCCTTCCTACCGAGCGGTAGCGCCGACCTACTTAGCGGTGGCGTCGACCTACTCAGAGGTAGTGCCGGCCTACTAAAAGGTAGCGCCGACGTACTTAGAGGTAGCGCCGACCTACCCAGCGGTAGCGCCGACCTACCCAGCGGTAGCGCCGACCTACCTAGCGGTAGCGCCGTCTTACTCAGCGGTAGAGACGACCTACTTAGCGGTGGCACCGACGTACTCAAAGGTAGCCCTAACCTACTAAAAGGTTAGCGCCGACGTACTCAGCTGTAGCGCCCACCTACTCAGCGGTAGCGCCGACCTACCCAGCGGTAGCGCCGACCTAACCAGCGGTAGCGCCGACCTACTTAGCCGTGGCGCCGACCTACTCAAAGGTAGCGCCGGCCTACCCAGCGGTAGCGCCAACCTACTCAGCGGTAGCGCCGACGTATTTAGCGGTGGCGCCGACCTACTCAAAGGTAGCGCCGACCTACTAAAAGGTAGCGCCGACGTACTCAGGTGTAGCGCCGACCTTCTCAACGGTAGCGCAGACCTACCCATCAGTAGCGCTGACCTACTCAGCGGTAGCGCCGACCTACTTAAAAGTAGCGCCGACCTACTATAAGGTAGCGAAGACGCATTTAGAGGTAGCGCCGACCTACTCAGAGGTAGCGCCGACCTACTAAAAGGTAGCGCCGACGTATTCAGAGGTAGCGCCGACCTACTCAGAGGTAGCGCCGACCTACCCAGCGGTAGCGCCGACCCACTCAGCGGTAGCGCCAACCTACTTAAAAGTAGCGCCGACCTACTATAAGGTAGCTAAGACGTATTTAGAGGTAGCGCCGACCTACTCAGAGGTAGCACCGACCTACTAAAAGGTAGCGCCGACGTATTCAGAGGTAGCGCCAACGTACTCAAAGGTAGCGCCGACCTACTAAAAGGTAGCGCCGACGTACTCAGCTGTAGCGCCGACCTACCCAGCGGTAGCGCCGACCTACTCAAAGGTAGCGTCGACATACTAAAAGGTAGCGCCGACCTACTAAAGGTAGCGCCGACATACTCAGCTGTAGCGCCGACCTACTCAGCGGTAGCGCCGACCTACTCAAAGGTAGCGCCGACATACTAAAAGGTAGCGCCGACGTACTCAGAGGTAGCGCCGACCTACTCAAAGGTAGCGCCGACCTACTCAAAGGTAGCGCCGTCCTACTAAAAGGTAGCGCCGACGTACTCAGAGGTAGCGCCGCCCTACCCAGCGGAAGCGCTGACCTACCCAGTGGTAGCGCCGTCCTACTCAGCGGTAGCGCCGACCTACTTAGCGGTGGCACCGAAGTACTTAAAGGTAGCGCTAACCTACTAAAAGGTAGCGCCAACTTACTCAGCTGTAGCGCCGACCTACTCAGAGGTAGCGCCAACCTACTCAGCGGTAGCGCCGACCTTCTAAAAGGTAGCGCCGACATACTCTGAGGTAGCGCCGACCTACTCAAAGGTAGCGCCAACCTACTCAAAGGTAGTGCCGGCCTACTAAAAGTTAGCGCCGACCTACCCAGCGGTAGCGCCGACCTACCCAGCGGTAGCGCCGACCTACTTAGCGGTGGCACCGACGTACTCAAAGGTAGCGCTAACCTACTAAAAGGTAGCGCCGACGTACTCAGCTGTAGCGCCGACCTAATCAGCGGTAGCGCCGACCTACCCAGCGGTAGTGCCGACCTACACAGCGGTAGCGCCGTCCTACCCAGCGGTAGCGCCGACCTACTTAGCGGTGGCGCCGACCTACTCAGAGGTAGTGCCAGCCTACTAAAAGGTAGCGCCAACGTACTTAGTGGTAGCGCCGACCTACCCAGCGGTAGCGCCGACCTACCCAGCGGTAGCGCCGACCTAACCAGCGGTACCGCCATCCTACTCAGCGGTAGCGACGACCTACTTAGAGGTGGCACCGACGTACTCAAAGGTAGCGCTAACCTACTAAAAGGTTAGCGCCGACGTACTCAGCTTTAGCGCCCACCTACTCAGCGGTAGCGCCGACCTACCCAGCGGTAGCGCCGACCTACCCAGCGGTAGCGCCGACCTACTTAGCCGTGGCGCCGACCTACTCAAAGGTAGCGCCGGCCTACCCAGCGGTAGCGCCGACCTACTCAGCGGTATCGCCGACGTACTTAGCGGTGGTGCCGACCTACTCAAAGGTAGCGCCGACCTACTAAAAGGTAGCGCCGACGTACTCAGCTGTAGCGCCGACCTTCTCAGCAGTAGCGCAGACCTACCCATCAGTAGCGCTGACCTACTCAGCGGTAGCGCCGACCTACTTAAAATTTGCGCCGACCTACTATAAGGTAGCGAAGACGTATTTAGAGGTAGCGCCGACCTACTCAGAGGTAGCGCCGACCTACTAAAAGGTAGCGCCGACGTATTCAGAGGTAGCGCCGACCTACTCAGAGGTAGCGCCAACCTACCCAGCGGTAGCGCCGACCCACTCAGCGGTAGCGCCGACCTGCTTAGCGGTGGCGCCGACGTACTCAAAGGTAGCGCCGACCTACTAAAAGGTAGCGCCGACGTACTCAGCTGTTGCGCCGACCGACTCAGAGGTAGCGCCAACCTACTCAGCGGTAGCGCCGACCTTCTAAAAGGTAGCGCCGACATACTCTGAGGTAGCGCCGACCTACTCAAAGGTAGCGCCAACCTACTCAAAGGTAGTGCCGGCCTACTAAAAGTTAGCGCCGACCTACCCAGCGGTAGCGCCGACCTACTTAGCGGTGGCGCCGACCTATTCAAAGGTAGCGCCGACCTACTAAAAGGTAGCGCCGACGTACTCAGCTATAGCGCCGACCTTCTCAGCGGTAGCGCAGACCTACCCAGCGGTAGCGCCGACCTACTCAGCGGTAGCGCCGACCTACTCAAAGGTAGCGCGGACCTACTAAAAGGTAGCGCCGACGTATTCAGAGGTAGCGCCGACCTACTCAGAGGTAGCGCCTACCTACCCAGCGGTAGCGCCGACCCACTCAGCGGCAGCGCCGACCCACTCAGTGGCAGCGCCGACCTACTTAGCGGTGGTGCCGACGTACTCAAAGGTAGCGCTAACCTACTTAAAGGTAGCGCCGACGTACTCAGCTGTAGCGCCGACCTACTCAGCGGTAGCGCCGACCTACCCAGCGGTAGCGCCGACCTACTTAGCGGTGGCGCCGACCTTCTCAGAGGTAGCGCCGGCCTTCTAAAAGGTAGCGCCGACGTACTCAGATGTAGCGCTGACCTACCCAGTGGTAGTGCCGACCTACCCAGCGGTAGCGCCGACCTACTCAGCGGAAGCGCCGACCTACTTAGCGGTGACGCCGACCTACTCAAAGGTAGCGCCGACCTACTAAAAGGTAGCGCCGACGTACTTAGCTGTAGCGCCGACCTACTAAGTGATAGCGCCGACCTACCCAGCGGTAGCGCCGACCTACTCAGCGGTAGCGCCGACCTACCCAGCGGTACCGCCGATCTACCCAGCGGTAGCGCCGACCTACCCAGCGGTAGCGCCGACCTACTTAGTGGTGGCGCCGACCTACTCAAAGGTAGCGCAAACCTACTAAATGGTAGCGCCGACGTACTCAAAGGTAGCGCTAACCTACTTAAAGGTAGCGCCGACGTACTCAGCTGTAGCGCCGACCTACTCAGCGGTAGCGCCGACCTACCCAGCGGTAGCGCCGACCTACTTAGCGGTGGCGCCGACCTTCTCAGAGGTAGCGCCGGCCTTCTAAAAGGTAGCGCCGACGTACTCAGATGTAGCGCTGACCTACCCATTGGTAGCGCCGACCTACCCAGCGGTAGCGCCGACCTACTCAGCGGAAGCGCCGACCTACTTAGCGGTGACGCCGACCTACTCAAAGGTAGCGCCGACCTACTAAAAGGTAGCGCCGACGTACTTAGCTGTAGCGCCGACCTACTAAGTGATAGCGCCGACCTACCCAGCGGTAGCGCCGACCTACTCAGCGGTAGCGCCGACCTACCCAGCGGTACCGCCGATCTACCCAACGGTAGCGCCGACCTACCCAGCGGTAGCGCCGACCTACTTAGTGGTGGCGCCGACCTACTCAAAGGTAGCGCAAACCTACTAAATGGTAGCGCCGACGTACTCAAAGGTAGCGCTAACCTACTTAAAGGTAGCGCCGACGTACTCAGCTGTAGCGCCGACCTACTCAGCGGTAGCGCCGACCTACCCAGCGGTAGCGCCGACCTACTTAGCGGTGGCGCCGACCTTCTCAGAGGTAGCGCCGGCCTTCTAAAAGGTAGCGCCGACGTACTCAGATGTAGCGCTGACCTACCCAGTGGTAGCGCCGACCTACCCAGCGGTAGCGCCGACCTACTCAGCGGAAGCGCCGACCTACTTAGCGGTGACGCCGACCTACTCAAAGGTAGCGCCGACCTACTAAAAGGTAGCGCCGACGTACTTAGCTGTAGCGCCGACCTACTAAGTGATAGCGCCGACCTACCCAGCGGTAGCGCCGACCTACTCAGCGGTAGCGCCGACCTACCCAGCGGTACCGCCGATCTACCCAGCGGTAGCGCCGACCTACCCAGCGGTAGCGCCGACCTACTTAGTGGTGGCGCCGACCTACTCAAAGGTAGCGCAAACCTACTAAATGGTAGCGCCGACGTACTCAGAGATAGCGCCGCACTACCCAGCTGTAGCGCCGACCTACCCAGCAGTAGCGCCGTCCTACTAAGCGGTAGCGCCGACCTACTTAGCGGTGGCACCGACGTACTCAAAGGTAGCGCTAACCTACTAAAAGGTAGCGCCGACGTACTCAGCTGTAGCGCCGACCTAATCAGCGGTAGCGCCGACCTACCCAGCGGTAGCGCCGACCTACCCAGCGGTAGCGCCTTCCTACCCAGCGGTAGCGCCGACCTACTTAGCGGTGGCGCCGACCTACTCAGAGGTAGTGCCGGCCTACTAAAAGGTAGCGCCGACGTACTTAGAGGTAGCGCCGACCTACCCAGCGGTAGCGCCGACCTACCCAGCGGTAGCGCCGTCTTACTTAGCGGTAGCGACGACATACTTAGCGGTGGCACCGACGTACTCAAAGGTAGCGCTAACCTACTAAAAGGTTAGCGCCGACGTACTCAGCTGTAGCGCCCACCTACTCAGCGGTAGCGCCGACCTACCCAGCGGTAGCGCCGACCTAACCAGCGGTAGCGCCGACCTACTTAGCCGTGGCGCCGACCTACTCAAAGGTAGCGCCGGCCTACCCAGCGGTAGCGCCAACCTACTCAGCGGTAGCGCCGACGTATTTAGCGGTGGCGCCGACCTACTCAAAGGTAGCGCCGACCTACTAAAAGGTAGCGCCGACGTACTCAGGTGTAGCGCCGACCTTCTCAACGGTAGCGCAGACCTACCCATCTGTAGCGCTGACCTACTCAGCGGTAGCGCCGACCTACTTAAAAGTAGCGCCGACCTACTATAAGGTAGCGAAGACGCATTTAGAGGTAGCGCCGACCTACTCAGAGGTAGCGCCGACCTACTAAAAGGTAGCGCCGACGTATTCAGAGGTAGCGCCGACGTATTCAGAGGTAGCGCCGACCTACTCAGAGGTAGCGCCGACCTTCCCAGCGGTAGCGCCGACCCACTCAGCGGTAGCGCCGACCTACTTAAAAGTAGCGCCGACCTACTATAAGGTAGCTAAGACGTATTTAGAGGTAGCGCCGACCTACTCAGAGGTAGCACCGACCTACTAAAAGGTAGCGCCGACGTATTCAGAGGTAGCGCCGACCTACTCAAAGGTAGCGCCGACCTACTAAAAGGTAGCGCCGACGTACTCAGCTGTAGCGCCGACCTACTCAGCGGTAGCGCCGACCTACTCAAAGGTAGCGTCGACATACTAAAAGGTAGCGCCAACCTACTAAAGGTAGCGCCGACGTACTCAGCTGTAGCGCCGACCTAACCAGCGGTAGCGCCGACCTACTTAGCCGTGGCGCCGACCTACTCAAAGGTAGCGCCGGCCTACCCAGCGGTAGCGCCAACCTACTCAGCGGTAGCGCCGACGTATTTAGCGGTGGCGCCGACCTACTCAAAGGTAGCGCCGACCTACTAAAAGGTAGCGCCGACGTACTCAGGTGTAGCGCCGACCTTCTCAACGGTAGCGCAGACCTACCCATCAGTAGCGCTGACCTACTCAGCGGTAGCGCCGACCTACTTAAAAGTAGCGCCGACCTACTATAAGGTAGCGAAGACGCATTTAGAGGTAGCGCCGACCTACTCAGAGGTAGCGCCGACCTACTAAAAGGTAGCGCCGACGTATTCAGAGGTAGCGCCGACCTACTCAGAGGTAGCGCCGACCTACCCAGCGGTAGCGCCGACCCACTCAGCGGTAGCGCCAACCTACTTAAAAGTAGCGCCGACCTACTATAAGGTAGCTAAGACGTATTTAGAGGTAGCGCCGACCTACTCAGAGGTAGCACCGACCTACTAAAAGGTAGCGCCGACGTATTCAGAGGTAGCGCCAACGTACTCAAAGGTAGCGCCGACCTACTAAAAGGTAGCGCCGACGTACTCAGCTGTAGCGCCGACCTACCCAGCGGTAGCGCCGACCTACTCAAAGGTAGCGTCGACATACTAAAAGGTAGCGCCGACCTACTAAAGGTAGCGCCGACATACTCAGCTGTAGCGCCGACCTACTCAGCGGTAGCGCCGACCTACTCAAAGGTAGCGCCGACATACTAAAAGGTAGCGCCGACGTACTCAGAGGTAGCGCCGACCTACTCAAAGGTAGCGCCGACCTACTCAAAGGTAGCGCCGTCCTACTAAAAGGTAGCGCCGACGTACTCAGAGGTAGCGCCGCCCTACCCAGCGGAAGCGCTGACCTACCCAGTGGTAGCGCCGTCCTACTCAGCGGTAGCGCCGACCTACTTAGCGGTGGCACCGAAGTACTTAAAGGTAGCGCTAACCTACTAAAAGGTAGCGCCAACTTACTCAGCTGTAGCGCCGACCTACTCAGAGGTAGCGCCAACCTACTCAGCGGTAGCGCCGACCTTCTAAAAGGTAGCGCCGACATACTCTGAGGTAGCGCCGACCTACTCAAAGGTAGCGCCAACCTACTCAAAGGTAGTGCCGGCCTACTAAAAGTTAGCGCCGACCTACCCAGCGGTAGCGCCGACCTACCCAGCGGTAGCGCCGACCTACTTAGCGGTGGCACCGACGTACTCAAAGGTAGCGCTAACCTACTAAAAGGTAGCGCCGACGTACTCAGCTGTAGCGCCGACCTAATCAGCGGTAGCGCCGACCTACCCAGCGGTAGTGCCGACCTACACAGCGGTAGCGCCGTCCTACCCAGCGGTAGCGCCGACCTACTTAGCGGTGGCGCCGACCTACTCAGAGGTAGTGCCAGCCTACTAAAAGGTAGCGCCGACGTACTTAGTGGTAGCGCCGACCTACCCAGCGGTAGCGCCGACCTACCCAGCGGTAGCGCCGACCTAACCAGCGGTACCGCCATCCTACTCAGCGGTAGCGACGACCTACTTAGAGGTGGCACCGACGTACTCAAAGGTAGCGCTAACCTACTAAAAGGTTAGCGCCGACGTACTCAGCTTTAGCGCCCACCTACTCAGCGGTAGCGCCGACCTACCCAGCGGTAGCGCCGACCTACCCAGCGGTAGCGCCGACCTACTTAGCCGTGGCGCCGACCTACTCAAAGGTAGCGCCGGCCTACCCAGCGGTAGCGCCGACCTACTCAGCGGTATCGCCGACGTACTTAGCGGTGGCGCCGACCTACTCAAAGGTAGCGCCGACCTACTAAAAGGTAGCGCCGACGTACTCAGCTGTAGCGCCGACCTTCTCAGCAGTAGCGCAGACCTACCCATCAGTAGCGCTGACCTACTCAGCGGTAGCGCCGACCTACTTAAAATTTGCGCCGACCTACTATAAGGTAGCGAAGACGTATTTAGAGGTAGCGCCGACCTACTCAGAGGTAGCGCCGACCTACTAAAAGGTAGCGCCGACGTATTCAGAGGTAGCGCCGACCTACTCAGAGGTAGCGCCAACCTACCCAGCGGTAGCGCCGACCCACTCAGCGGTAGCGCCGACCTGCTTAGCGGTGGCGCCGACGTACTCAAAGGTAGCGCCGACCTACTAAAAGGTAGCGCCGACGTACTCAGCTGTTGCGCCGACCGACTCAGAGGTAGCGCCAACCTACTCAGCGGTAGCGCCGACCTTCTAAAAGGTAGCGCCGACATACTCTGAGGTAGCGCCGACCTACTCAAAGGTAGCGCCAACCTACTCAAAGGTAGTGCCGGCCTACTAAAAGTTAGCGCCGACCTACCCAGCGGTAGCGCCGACCTACTTAGCGGTGGCGCCGACCTATTCAAAGGTAGCGCCGACCTACTAAAAGGTAGCGCCGACGTACTCAGCTATAGCGCCGACCTTCTCAGCGGTAGCGCAGACCTACCCAGCGGTAGCGCCGACCTACTCAGCGGTAGCGCCGACCTACTCAAAGGTAGCGCGGACCTACTAAAAGGTAGCGCCGACGTATTCAGAGGTAGCGCCGACCTACTCAGAGGTAGCGCCTACCTACCCAGCGGTAGCGCCGACCCACTCAGCGGCAGCGCCGACCCACTCAGTGGCAGCGCCGACCTACTTAGCGGTGGTGCCGACGTACTCAAAGGTAGCGCTAACTTACTTAAAGGTAGCGCCGACGTACTCAGCTGTAGCGCCGACCTACTCAGCGGTAGCGCCGACCTACCCAGCGGTAGCGCCGACCTACTTAGCGGTGGCGCCGACCTTCTCAGAGGTAGCGCCGGCCTTCTAAAAGGTAGCGCCGACGTACTCAGATGTAGCGCTGACCTACCCAGTGGTAGTGCCGACCTACCCAGCGGTAGCGCCGACCTACTCAGCGGAAGCGCCGACCTACTTAGCGGTGACGCCGACCTACTCAAAGGTAGCGCCGACCTACTAAAAGGTAGCGCCGACGTACTTAGCTGTAGCGCCGACCTACTAAGTGATAGCGCCGACCTACCCAGCGGTAGCGCCGACCTACTCAGCGGTAGCGCCGACCTACCCAGCGGTACCGCCGATCTACCCAGCGGTAGCGCCGACCTACCCAGCGGTAGCGCCGACCTACTTAGTGGTGGCGCCGACCTACTCAAAGGTAGCGCAAACCTACTAAATGGTAGCGCCGACGTACTCAAAGGTAGCGCTAACCTACTTAAAGGTAGCGCCGACGTACTCAGCTGTAGCGCCGACCTACTCAGCGGTAGCGCCGACCTACCCAGCGGTAGCGCCGACCTACTTAGCGGTGGCGCCGACCTTCTCAGAGGTAGCGCCGGCCTTCTAAAAGGTAGCGCCGACGTACTCAGATGTAGCGCTGACCTACCCATTGGTAGCGCCGACCTACCCAGCGGTAGCGCCGACCTACTCAGCGGAAGCGCCGACCTACTTAGCGGTGACGCCGACCTACTCAAAGGTAGCGCCGACCTACTAAAAGGTAGCGCCGACGTACTTAGCTGTAGCGCCGACCTACTAAGTGATAGCGCCGACCTACCCAGCGGTAGCGCCGACCTACTCAGCGGTAGCGCCGACCTACTTAGTGGTGGCGCCGACCTACTCAAAGGTAGCGCAAACCTACTAAATGGTAGCGCCGACGTACTCAGAGATAGCGCCGCACTACCCAGCTGTAGCGCCGACCTACCCAGCAGTAGCGCCGTCCTACTAAGCGGTAGCGCCGACCTACTTAGCGGTGGCACCGACGTACTCAAAGGTAGCGCTAACCTACTAAAAGGTAGCGCCGACGTACTCAGCTGTAGCGCCGACCTAATCAGCGGTAGCGCCGACCTACCCAGCGGTAGCGCCGACCTACCCAGCGGTAGCGCCTTCCTACCCAGCGGTAGCGCCGACCTACTTAGCGGTGGCGCCGACCTACTCAGAGGTAGTGCCGGCCTACTAAAAGGTAGCGCCGACGTACTTAGAGGTAGCGCCGACCTACCCAGCGGTAGCGCCGACCTACCCAGCGGTAGCGCCGTCTTACTTAGCGGTAGCGACGACATACTTAGCGGTGGCATCGACGTACTCAAAGGTAGCGCTAACCTACTAAAAGGTTAGCGCCGACGTACTCAGCTGTAGCGCCCACCTACTCAGCGGTAGCGCCGACCTACCCAGCGGTAGCGCCGACCTAACCAGCGGTAGCGCCGACCTACTTAGCCGTGGCGCCGACCTACTCAAAGGTAGCGCCGGCCTACCCAGCGGTAGCGCCAACCTACTCAGCGGTAGCGCCGACGTATTTAGCGGTGGCGCCGACCTACTCAAAGGTAGCGCCGACCTACTAAAAGGTAGCGCCGACGTACTCAGGTGTAGCGCCGACCTTCTCAACGGTAGCGCAGACCTACCCATCTGTAGCGCTGACCTACTCAGCGGTAGCGCCGACCTACTTAAAAGTAGCGCCGACCTACTATAAGGTAGCGAAGACGCATTTAGAGGTAGCGCCGACCTACTCAGAGGTAGCGCCGACCTACTAAAAGGTAGCGCCGACGTATTCAGAGGTAGCGCCGACGTATTCAGAGGTAGCGCCGACCTACTCAGAGGTAGCGCCGACCTTCCCAGCGGTAGCGCCGACCCACTCAGCGGTAGCGCCGACCTACTTAAAAGTAGCGCCGACCTACTATAAGGTAGCTAAGACGTATTTAGAGGTAGCGCCGACCTACTCAGAGGTAGCACCGACCTACTAAAAGGTAGCGCCGACGTATTCAGAGGTAGCGCCGACCTACTCAAAGGTAGCGCCGACCTACTAAAAGGTAGCGCCGACGTACTCAGCTGTAGCGCCGACCTACTCAGCGGTAGCGCCGACCTACTCAAAGGTAGCGTCGACATACTAAAAGGTAGCGCCAACCTACTAAAGGTAGCGCCGACGTACTCAGCTGTAGCGCCGACCTACTCAGCGGTAGCGCCGACCTACCCAGCGGTAGCGCCGACCTACTTAGCGGTGGCGCCGACCTTCTCAGAGGTAGCGCCGGCCTTCTAAAAGGTAGCGCCGACGTACTCAGATGTAGCGCTGACCTACCCAGTGGTAGCGCCGACCTACCCAGCGGTAGCGCCGACCTACTCAGCGGAAGCGCCGACCTACTTAGCGGTGACGCCGACCTACTCAAAGGTAGCGCCGACCTACTAAAAGGTAGCGCCGACGTACCCAGCGGTAGCGCCGACCTACCCAGCGGTAGCGCCGACCTACCCAGAAGTAGCGCCGACCTATCCGGCGGTAGCGCCGACCTACCCAGCGGTAGCGCCGACCTACCCAGCGGTAGCGCCGACCTACTTAGCGGTGGCGCCGACCTACTGAAAGGTAGCGCCGACCTACTAAAAGGTATCGCCGACGTACTCAGAGGTAGCGCCGCACTACCCAGCGGTAGCGCCGATTTACCCAACGGTAGCGCCGACCTACTCAGTGGTAGCGCCGACCTACGTAGCGGTGGCACCGACGTACTCAAAGGTAGCGCTAACCTACTAAAAGGTAGCGCTGACGTACTCAGCTGTAGCGCCGACCTACCCAGCGGTAGCGCCGACCTACCCAGCGGTAGCGCCGACCTACTCAGAGGTAGCGCCGGCCTACTAAAAGATAGCGCCGACGTACTCAGAGGTAGCGCCGACCTTCCCAGCGGTAGCGCCGACCTACCCAGCGGTAGCGCCGACCTACCCAGCGGTAGCGCCGACATACCCAGCGGTAGCGCCGCCCTACCCAGCGGTAGCGCCGACCTACCCAGCGGTAGCGCCGACCTACTTAGCGGTGGCGCCGACCTACTCAGAGGTAGCGCCGGCCTTCTAAATGATAGCGCCGACCTACTCAGCTGTAGCGCCGACCTACTCAGCGGTAGCGCCGACCTACTTAAAGGTAGCGCGGACCTACTAAAAGGTAGCGCCGACGTACTCAGAGGTAGCGCCGACCTACTCAAAGGTAGCGCTGACCTACTAAAAGGTAGCGCCGACGTACTCAAAGGTAGCGACGCCCTACCCAGCGGTAGCGCCGACCTACCCAGCGGTAGCGCCGACCTACTAAGCCGTGGCGTCGACCTACTCAAAGGTAGCGCCGGCCTACTAAAAGTTAGCGACGACGTACTTAGAGATAGCGCCGACCTACCCAGCGGTAGCGCCGACCTACCCAGCGGTAGCGCCGACCTACTCAGCGGTGGCGCCGACCTACTTAAAGGTATCGCCGACCTACTAAAAGGTAGCGCCGACGTACTTAGCTGTAGCGCCGACCTTCTCAGCGGTAGCGCAGACCTACCAAGCAGTAGCGCCGACCTACTCAGCGGTAGCGCCGACCTACTTAAAAGTAGCGCCGACCTACTAAAAGGTAGCGAAGACGTATTCAGAGGTAGCGCCGACCTACTCAGAGGTAGCGCCGACCTACTAAAAGGTAGCGCCGACGTATTCAGAGGTAGCGCCGACCTACTCAGAGGTAGCGCCGACCTACCAAGCGGTAGCGCCGACCCACTCAGCGGTAGCGCCGACCTACCCAGCGGTGGCGCCGACCTACTCAAAGGTAGCGCCGACCTACTAAAAGGTAGCGCCGACGTACTCAGCTGTAGCGCCGATCTACTCAGCGGTAGCGCCGACCTACTCAAAGGTAGCGCCGACCTACTAAAAGGTAGCGCCGACCTACTAAAAGGTAGCGCCGACATACTCAGCTGTAGCGCCGACCTACTCAGCGGTAGCGCCGACCTACTCAAAAGTAGCGCCGACATACTAAAAGGTAGCGCCGACGTACTTAGAGGTAGCGCCGACCTACTTAAAGTTAGCGCGACCTACTAAAAGGTAGCGCCGACGTACTCAGAGGTAGCGCCGCCCTACCCAGCGGTAGCGCTGAACTACCCAGTGGTATCGCCGTCCTACTCAGCGGTAGCGCCGACCTACTTAGCGGTGGCACCGACGTACTCAAAGGTAGCGCTAACCTACTAAAAGGTTGCGCCAACGTACTCAGCGGTAGCGCCGACCTACCCAGTGGTAGCGCCGTCCTACCCAGCGGTAGCGCCGACCTACTTAGCGGTGGCGCCAACCTACTCAGAGGTAGTGCCAGCCTACTAAAAGGTAGCGCCGACGTACTTAGAGGTAGCGCCGACCTACCCAGCGGTAGCGCCGACCTACCCAGCGGTAGCGCCGACCTACCCAGCGGTAGCGCCGTCCTACTCAGCGGTAGCGACGACCTACTTAGAGGTGGCACCGACGTACTCAAAGGTAGCGCTAACCTACTAAAAGGTTAGCGCCGACGTACTCAGCTGTAGCGACCACCTACTCAGCAGTAGCGCCGACCTACCCAGCGGTAGCGCCGACCTACTCAGCGGTAGCGCCGACCTACTTAGCCGTGGCGCCGACCTACTCGAAGGTAGCGCCGGCCTACCCAGCGGTAGCGCCGACCTACTCAGCGGTAGCGCCGACCTACTCAAAGGTAGCGCCGACCTACTAAAAGGTAGCGCCGACGTACTCAGCTGTAGCGCCGACCTTCTCAGCGGTAGCGCAGACCTACCCATCAGTAGCGCTGACCTATTCAGCGGTAGCGCCGACCTACTTAAAAGTAGCGCCGACCTACTATAAGGTAGCGAAGACGTATTTAGAGGTAGCGCCGACCTACTCAGAGGTAGCGCCGACCTACTAAAAGGTAGCGCCGACGTATTCAGAGGTAGCGCCGACCTACTCAGAGGTAGCGCCGACCTACCCAGCGGTAGCGCCGACCCACTCAGCGGTAGCGCCGACCTTCTTAGCGGTGGCGCCGACGTACTCAAAGGTAGCGCCGACCTACTAAAAGGTAGCGCCGACGTACTCAGCTGTTGCGCCGACCGACTCAGAGGTAGCGCCAACCTACTCAGCGGTAGCGCCGACCTTCTAAAAGGTAGCGCCGACATACTCTGAGGTAGCGCCCACCTACTCAAAGGTAGCGCCAACCTACTCAAAGGTAGTGCCGGCCTACTAAAAGTTAGCGCCGACCTACCCAGCGGTAGCGCCGACCTACCCAGCGGTAGCGCCGACCTACTAAAAGGTAGCGCCGACGTACTCAGCTATAGCGCCGACCTTCTCAGCGGTAGCGCAGACCTACCCAGCGGTAACGCCGACCTACTCAGCGGTAGCGCCGACCTACTCAAAGGTAGCGCGGACCTACTAAAAGGTAGCGCCGACGTATTCAGAGGTAGCGCCGACCTACTCAGAGGTAGCGCCTACCTACCCAGCGGTAGCGCCGACCCACTCAGCGGCAGCGCCAACCCACTCAGCGGCAGCGCCGACCTACTTAGCGGTGGCGCCGACGTACTCAAAGGTAGCGCTAACCTACTTAAAGGTAGCGCCGACGTACTCAGCTGTAGCGCCGACCTTCTTAGCGGTGGCGCCGACGTACTCAAAGGTAGCGCCGACCTACTAAAAGGTAGCGCCGACGTACTCAGCTGTTGCGCCGACCGACTCAGAGGTAGCGCCAACCTACTCAGCGGTAGCGCCGACCTTCTAAAAGGTAGCGCCGACATACTCTGAGGTAGCGCCCACCTACTCAAAGGTAGCGCCAACCTACTCAAAGGTAGTGCCGGCCTACTAAAAGTTAGCGCCGACCTACCCAGCGGTAGCGCCGACCTACCCAGCGGTAGCGCCGACCTACTAAAAGGTAGCGCCGACGTACTCAGCTATAGCGCCGACCTTCTCAGCGGTAGCGCAGACCTACCCAGCGGTAACGCCGACCTACTCAGCGGTAGCGCCGACCTACTCAAAGGTAGCGCGGACCTACTAAAAGGTAGCGCCGACGTATTCAGAGGTAGCGCCGACCTACTCAGAGGTAGCGCCTACCTACCCAGCGGTAGCGCCGACCCACTCAGCGGCAGCGCCAACCCACTCAGCGGCAGCGCCGACCTACTTAGCGGTGGCGCCGACGTACTCAAAGGTAGCGCTAACCTACTTAAAGGTAGCGCCGACGTACTCAGCTGTAGCGCCGACCTACTCAGCGGTAGCGCCGACCTACCCAGCGGTAGCGCCGACCTACTTAGCGGTGGCGCCGACCTACTCAGAGGTAGCGCCGGCCTTCTAAAAGGTAGCGCCGACGTACTCAGATGTAGCGCTGACCTACCCAGTGGTAGCGCCGACAGACCCAGCGGTAGCGCCGACCTACTCAGCGGAAGCGCCGACCTACTTAGCGGTGACGCCGACCTACTCAAAGGTAGCGCCGACCTACTAAAAGGTAGCGCCGACGTACTTAGCTGTAGCGCCGACCTACTAAGCGATAGCGCCGACCTACCCAGTGGTAGCGCCGACCTACTCAGCGGTAGCGCCGACCTACCCAGCGGTACCGCCGATCTACCCAGCGGTAGCGCCGACCTACCCAGCGGTAGCGCCGACCTACTTAGTGGTGGCGCCGACCTACTCAAAGGTAGCGCCAACCTACTAAATGGTAGCGCCGACGTACTCAGAGGTAGCGCTAACCTACCCAGCGGTAGCGCCGACCTTCCCAGTGGTAGCGCCGACCTACTTAGCGGTAGCGCCGACCTACTTAGCGGTGGCGCCGACCTATTCAGAGGTAGCGCCGACCTACTAAAAGTTAGCGCCGACGTACCCAGCGGTAGCACCGACCTACCCAGCGGTAGCGCCGACCTACCCAGAAGTTGCGCCGACCTATCCGGCGGTAGCGCCGACCTACCCAGCGGTAGCGCCGACCTACTTAGCGGTGGCGCCGACCTACTAAAAGGTATCGCCGACGTACTCAGAGGTAGCGCCGCACTACCCAGCGGTAGCGCCGACCTACCCAACGGTAGCGCCGACCTACTCAGCGGTAGCGCCGACCTACGTAGCGGTGGCGCCGACCTATTCAAAGGTAGCGCAGACCTACTAAAAGTTAGCGCCGACGTACTTAGAGGTAGCGCCGACCTACCCAGCGGTAGCGTCGACCTACCCAGCGGTAGCGCCGACCTACTCAGCAGTAGCGCCGACCTACTTAGCGGTGGCGCCGACCTACTCAAAGGTAGCGCCGACCTACTAAAAGGAAGCGCCGACGTACTCAGCTATAGCGCCGACCATCTCAGCGGTAGCGCAGACCTACCCAGCGGTAGCGCCGACCTACTCAGCGGTAGCGCCGACCTACTCAAAGGTAGCGCGGACCTACTAAAAGGTAGCGCCGACGTATTCAGAGGTAGCGCCGACCTACTCAGAGGTAGCGCCTACCTACCCAGCGGTAGCGCCGACCCACTCAGCGGCAGCGCCGACCTACTTAGCGGTGGCGCCGACGTACTCAAAGGTAGCGCTAACCTACTAAAAGGTAGCGCCGACGTACTCAGCTGTAGCGGCGACCTACTCAGCGGTAGCGCCGACCTACCCAGCGGTAGCGCCGACCTACTTAGCGGTGGCGCCGACCTACTCAGAGGTAGCGCCGGCCTTCTAAAAGGTAGCGCCGACGTACTCAGATGTAGCGCTGACCTACCCAGTGGTAGCGCCGACCTACCCAGCGGTAGCGCCGACCTACTCAGCGGAAGCGCCGACCTACTTAGCGGTGACGCCGACCTACTCAAAGGTAGCGCCGACCTACTAAAAGGTAGCGCCGACGTACTTAGCTGTAGCGCCGACCTACTAAGCGGTAGCGCCGACCTACCCAGCGGTAGCGCCGACCTACTCAGCGGTAGCGCCGACATACCCAGCGGTAGCGCCGATCTACCCAGCGGTAGCGCCGACCTACCCAGCGGTAGCGCCGACCTACTTAGTGGTGGCGCCGACCTACTCAAAGGTAGCGCTCAGGGGTGAAGCCAGAAATTTTTTCCAGGGGGAGCTCAACTTTCGCGTGACAAATATTTACCAAATACCAGGGGGGCTAAACTTTCGCGTGACAAAGATTTACCAAATTTTTAGCGAATTTAATACATATTTTTACAAAATCAGTTTAAAAAAATTATTTTTTTTTAAATTTCAGGGGGAGCTTAGCCCCCCTCAGCCCCCCCCCCCTGTGGCTTCGCCCCTGCTTGTGAGTCTGCCATCAAAAAGAATAC
This sequence comes from Anisus vortex, assembly GCA_949126835.1. Taxonomy (NCBI): domain Eukaryota; kingdom Metazoa; phylum Mollusca; class Gastropoda; family Planorbidae; genus Anisus; species Anisus vortex. The sequence continues at coordinate 104,225 of OX421495.1, forward strand.
TATAACACTACAACTATGATGCAGTCAAACACGAAGCAAGTGAATTTTTCCAACCTAGTTCTCTAAGTTGGATATTTAGTCACTCACTTGTGAGTCTGCCATCAGAAAGAATACCTATACTACTACAACTATGATGGAGTCAAACACGAAGCAAGTGAATTTTTTTCCAACCTAGTTCTCTAAGTTAGATATTTAATCACTCACTTGTGAGTCTGCCATCAAAATGAATACTATACAACTACAACTATGATGAAGTCAAACACAAAGCAAGTGAATTTTTCCAACCTAGTTCTCTAAGTTAGATATTTAATCACTCACTTGTGAGTCTGCCATCAAAATGAATACTATACAACTACAACTATGATGGAGTCAAACACAAAGCAAGTGAATTTTTCCAACCTAGTTCTCTAAGTTAGATATTTAATCACTCACTTGTGAGTCTGCCATCAAAATGAATACTATACAACTACAACTATGATGGAGTCAAACACAAAGCAAGTGAATTTTTCCAACCTAGTTCTATAAGTTGGATTTCTAGTCACTCACTTGTGAGTAAGTCTGCCATCAGAAAGAATACCTATACAACTACAACTATGACGGAGTCAAACACGAAGCAAGTGAATTTTTCCAACCTAGTTCTCTAAGTTGGATATTTAGTCACTCACTCATTGAGTCTGCCATCAAAAAGAATACTATAACACTACAGCTATGATGTAGTCAAACCCAAAGCAAGTGAATTTTTCCAACCTAGTTCTCTAAGTTGGATATTTAGTCACTCACTTGTGAGTCTGCCATCCGAAAGAATACCTATACAACTACAACTATGATGAAGTCAAACACGAAGCAAGTGAATTTTTCCAACCTAGTTCTCTAAGTTGGATATTTAATCACTCACTTGTGAGTCTGCCATCAGAAAAAATACCTATACAACTACAACTATGATGGAGTCAAACACGAAGCAAGTTACTTTTTCCAACCTAGTTCTATAAGTTGGATTTCTAGTCACTCACTTGTGAGTGAGTCTGCCATCAGAAAGAATACCTATACAACTACAACTATGATGGAGTCAAACACGAAGCAAGTGAATTTTTCCAACATAGTTCTCTAAGTTGGATAATTAGTCACTCACTTGTGAGTCTGCCATCCGAAAGAATACCTATACAACTAAAACTATGATGGAGTCAAACACGAAGCAAGTTAATTTTTCCAACCTAGTTCTCTAAGTTGGATATTTAATCACTCACTTGTGAGTAGCGCCAACCTACTAAATGGTAGCGCCGACGTACTCAGAGGTAGCGCCAACCTACCCAGCGGTAGCGCTGACCTTCCCTGTGGTAGCGCCGACCTACTCAGCGGTAGCGCCGACCTATTCAAAGGTAGCGCCCACCTACTAAAAGGTAGCGCCGACGTACCCAGCGGTAGCGCTGACCTACCCAGCGGTAGCGCCGACCTACCCAGCGGTAGCGCCGACCTATCCGTTGGTAGCGCCGACCTACCCTGCGGTAGCGCCGACCTACCCAGCGGTAGCGCCGACCTACTTAGCGGTGGCGCCGACCTACTGAAATGTAGCGCTGACCTACTAAAAGGTATCGCCGACGTACTCAGAGGTAGCGCCGCACTACCCAGCGGTAGCGCCGACCTACCCAACGGTAGCGCCGACCTACTCAGCGGTAGCGCCGACCTACGTAGCGGTGGCACCGACGTGCTCAAAGGTAGCGCTAACCTACTAAAAGGTAGCGCCGACGTACCCAGCGGTTGCGCCGACCTACCCAGCGGTAGCGCCGACCTACCCAGCGGTAGCGCCGACCTACTTAGCGGTGGCGCCGACCTACTCAGAGGTAGCGCCGACCTTCCCAGCGGTAGCGCCGACCTACCTAGCGGTAGCGCCGACCTACCCAGCGGTAGCGATGTCCTACTCAGCGGTAGCGACGACCTACTTAGCGGTGGCACCGACGTACTCAAAGGTAGCGCTAACCTACTAAAAGGTAGCGCCGACGTACTCAGAGGTAGCGCCGACCTACCCAGCGGTAGCGCCGACCTTCCCAGTGGTTGCGCCGACCTACTCAGCGGTATCGCCGACCTACTTAGCGGTGGCGCCGACCTACTCAAAGGTAGCGCCGACCTACTAAAAGGTAGCGCCGACGTACTCAGCAGTAGCGCCGACCTACTCAGCGGTAGCGCCGACCTACCCAGTGGTAACGCCGACCTACCCAGCGGTAGCGCCGACCTACCCAGCGGTAGCGCCGACCTACCCAGCGGTAGCGCCGACATACCCGGCGGTAGTGCCGACCAACCCAGCGGTAGCGCCGACCCACCCAGCGGTAGCGCCAACCTACTTAGCAGTGGCGCCAACCTACTGAAAGGTAGCGCCGACCTACTAAAAGGTAGCGCCGACGTACTAAGAGACCGCGCCGCACTACCCAGCGGTAGCGCCGACCTACCCAGCGGTAGCGCCGACCTACCCAGCGGTAGCGCCGTCCTGCTCAGCGGTAGCGAAGACCTACTTAGCGGTGGCACCGATGTACTCAAAGGTAGCGCTAACCTACTAAAAGGTAGCGCCGACGTACTCAGCTGTAGCGCCGACCTACTCAGCGGTAGCGCCGACCTACCCAGCGGTAGCGCCGACCTACCCAGCGGTAGCGCCGACCTACTTAGCGGTGGCGCCGACCTACTCAAAGGTAGCGCCGGCCTACTAAAAGTTAGCGCCGACGTACTTAGAGGTAGCGCCGACCTACCCAGCGGTAGCGCCGACCTACCCAGCGGTAGTGCCGACCTACTCAGCGGTAGCGCCGACGTACTTAGCGGTGGCGCCGACCTACTCAAATGTAGCGCCGACCTACTAAAAGGTAGCGCCGACGTACTCAGCTGTAGCGCCGACCTTCTCAGCGGTAGCGCAGACCTACCCAGCGGTAGCGCCGACCTACTCAGCGGTAGCGCCGACCTACTCAAAAGTAGCGCCGACCTACTAAAAGGTAGCGAAGACGTATTCAGAGGTAGCGCCGACCTACTCAGAGGTAGCGCCGACCTACTAAAAGGTAGCGCTGACGTATTCAGAGGTAGCGCCGACCCACTCAGAGGTAGCGCCGACCTACTAAAAGGTAGCGCCGACCTACTAAAAGGTAACGCCGACATACTCAGAGGTAGCACCGACCTACTCAGCGGTAGCGCCAACCTACTCAAAGGTAGTGCCGGCCTACTAAAAGTAAGCGCCGACCTACTTAGCGGTGGCACCGACGTACTCAAAGGTAGCGCTAACCTACTAAAAGGTAGCGCCGACGTACTCAGCTGTAGCGCCGACCTAATCAGCGGTAGCGCCGACCTACCCAGCGGTAGCGCCGACCTACCCAGCGGTAGCGCCGACCTACCTAGCGGTAGCGCCATCTTACTCAGCGGTAGCGACGACCTACTTAGCGGTGGCACCGACGTACTCAAAGGTAGCGCTAACCTACTAAAAGGTTAGCGCCGACGTACTCAGCTGTAGCGCCCACCTAATCAGCGGTAGCGCCGACCTACCCAGCGGTAGCGCCGACCTACCCAGCGGTAGCGCCGACCTACTTAGCCGTGGAGCCGACCTACTCAAAGGTAGCGCCGGCCTACCCAGCGGTAGCGCCAACCTACTCAGCGGTAGCGCCGACGTATTTAGCGGTGGCGCCGACCTACTCAAAGGTAGCGCCGAACTACTAAAAATTAGCGCCGACGTACTCAGGTGTGGCGCCGACCTTCTCAGCGGTAGCGCAGACCTACCCATCAGTAGCGCTGACCTACTCAGCGGTAGCGCCGACCTACTTAAAAGTAGCGCCGACCTACTATAAGGTAGCGAAGACGCATTTAGAGGTAGCGCCGACCTACTCAGAGGTAGCGCCGACCTACTAAAAGGTAGCGCCGACGTATTCAGAGGTAGCGCCGACCTACTCAGAGGTAGCGCCGACCTACCCAGCGGTAGCGCCGACCCACTCAGCGGTAGCGCCGACCTACTTAAAAGTAGCGCCGACCTACTATAAGGTAGCGAAGACGTATTTAGAGGTAGCGCCGACCTACTCAGAGGTAGCACCGACCTACTAAAAGGTAGCGCCGACGTATTCAGAGGTAGCGCCGACCTACTCAAAGGTAGCGCCGACCTACTAAAAGGTAGCGCCGACGTACTCAGCTGTAGCGCCGACCTACTCAGCGGTAGCGCTGACGTACTCAAAGGTAGCGCCGACATACTAAAAGGTAGCGCCGACGTACTCAGAGGTAGCGCCGACCTACTCAAAGGTAGCGCCGACCTACTAAAAGGTAGCACCGACGTACTCAGCTGTAGCGCCGACCTACTCAGCGGTAGCGCCGACCTACTCAAAGGTAGCGTCGACATACTAAAAGGTAGCGCCGACCTACTAAAGGTAGCGCCGACATACTCAGCTGTAGCGCCGACCTACTCAGCGGTAGCGCCGACCTACTCAAAGGTAGCGCCGACATACTAAAAGGTATCGCCGACGTACTCAGAGGTAGCGCCGACCTACTCAAAGGTAGCGCCGACCTACTCAAAGGTAGCGCCGACCTACTAAAAGGTAGCGCAGACGTACTCAGAGGTAGCGCCGCACTACCCAGCGGAAGCGCTGACCTACCCAGTGGTAGCGCCGTCCTACTCAGCGGTAGCGCCGACCTACTTAGCGGTGGCACCGACGTACTCAAAGGTAGCGCTAACCTACTAAAAGGTAGCGCCAACTTACTCAGCTGTAGCGCCGACCTACTCAGAGGTAGCGCCAACCTACTCAGCGGTAGCGCCGACCTTCTAAAAGGTAGCGCCGACATACTCTGAGGTAGCGCCGACCTACTCAAAGGTAGCGCCAACCTACTCAAAGGTAGTGCCGGCCCACTAAAAGTTAGCGCCGACCTACCCAGGGGTAGCGCCGACCTACCCAGCGGTAGCGCCGACCTACTTAACGGTGGCACCGACGTACTCAAAGGTAGCGCTAACCTACTAAAAGGTAGCGCCGACGTACTCAGCTGAAGCGCCGACCTAATGAGCGGTAGCGCCGACCTACCCAGCGGTAGCGCCGACCTACCCAGCGGTAGCGCCGTCCTACCCAGCGGTAGCGCCGACCTACTTAGCGGTGGCGCCGACCTACTCAGAGGTAGTGCCAGCCTACTAAAAGGTAGCGCCGACGTACTAAGAGATAGCGCTGACCTACTTAGTGGTAGCGCCGACCTACCCAGCGGTAGCGCCGACCTACCCAGCGGTAGCGCCGACCTACTCAGCGGTAGCGCCGACCTACTTAGCGGTGACGCCGACCTACTCAAAGGTAGCGCCGACCTACTAAAAGGTAGCGCCGACGTACTTAGCTGTAGCGCCGACCTACCCAGCGTAGCGCCGACCTACCCAGCGGTAGCGCCGACCTACTTAGCGGTAGCGCCGACCTACTCAAAGGTAGCGCCGACATACTAAAAGGTAGCGCCGACGTATTCAGAGGTAGCGCCGACCTACTTAGAGGTAGCGCCGACCTACCCAGCGGTAGCGCGGACCCACTCAGCGGTAGCGCCGACCTACTTAGCGGTAGCGCCGACCTACCCAGCGGTAGCGCTGACCTACTTAGCGGTGGCGCCCACCTACTCAAAGGTAGCGCCGGCCTACTAAAAGTTAGCGCCGACGTACTCAGAGGTAGCGCTGACCTACCCAGCGGTAGCGCCGACCTACCCTGCGGTTGCGCCGACCTACCCAGCGGTAGCGCCGACCTACTCAGCGGTAGCGCCGACCTACTTAGCGGTGACGCCGACCTACTAAAAGGTAGCGCCAACCTACTAAAAGGTAGCACAAACCTACCCAGCGGTAGCGCCGACCTTCCCAGTGGTAGCGCCGACCTACCCAGCGGTAGCGCCGACCTACTCAGCGGAAGCGCCGACCTACCCAGCGGTAGCGCCGACTTACTAAGCGTTAGCGCCGACCTATCCAGTGGTAGCTTCGACTTACTCAGCGTTAGCGCCGATCTACTTAACGGTAGCGCCGACCTACTTAGCGGTGGCGCTGACCTACTCAAAGGCAGCCCTTACCTACTTAGCGGTGGCGCCGACCTACTCAAAGGTAGCGCAGACCTACTCAAAGGTAGCGCCGACGTACTCAGAGGTAGCGCCATCATACTCAGCGGGAGCGCCGACCTACCCAGCGGTAGCACCGACCTACCCAGCGGTAGCGTCGACCTACCCGGCGACACCACCGACCTACCCAGCGGTAGCGCTGACCTACTTAGCGGTTGCGCCGACCTACTTAGCGGTGGCGCCGACCTACTCAAAGGTAGCGCCGACATACTAAAAGGTAGCGCCGACGTACTCAGAGCTAGCGCCGACCTACCCAGCGGTAGTGCCGACCTACTAAAAGGTAGCGCCGACGTATTCAGAGAAAGCGCCGACCTACCCAGCGGTAGCGCCGACCTACCCGGCGGTAGCGCCGACCTACTTGGAGGTGGCGCCGACATACTCAGCGGTAGCGCCGACCTACTTAGCGGTGACGCCGACCTACTCAAAGGTAGCGCCGACCTACTAAAAGGTAGCACCAACCTACCCAGCGGTACCGCCGACCTTCCCAGTGGTAGCGCCGACCTACCCAGCGCTAGCGCCGACCTACTCAGCGAGCGCGCCGACCTACCCAGCGGTAGCGCCGACCTAATCAGCGGTAGCGCCGACCTACTTAACGGTGACGCCGACCTACTCAAAGGTAGCGCCGACCTACTAAAAGGTAGCGCCGACGTACTTAGCTGTAGCGCCGACCTACCCAGCGGTAGCGCCGACCTACCCAGCGGTAGCGCCGACCTACTTAGCGGTAGCGCCGACCTACTCAAAGGTAGCGCCGACCTACTAAAAGGTAGCGCCGACGTATTCAGAGGTAGAGCCGACCTACTCAAAAGTAGCGCCGACCTACTAAAAGGTAGCGAAGACGTACTCAGAGGTAGCGCCGACCGACCCAGTGGTAGCGCCGACCCACTCAGCGGTAGTGCCGACCTACTTAGCGGTGGCGCCGACCTACTCAAAGGTAGCGCCGACCTACTAAAAGGTAGCGCCGACGTACTCAGCTGTAGCGCCGACCTACTCAGCGGTAGCGACGACCTACTCAAAGGTAGCGCCGATCTAATAAAAGGTAGCGCCGACCTACTAAAAGGTAGCGCCGACATACTCAGCTGTAGCGCCGACCTACTCAGCGGTAGCGCCGACCTACTTAAAGGTAGCGCGGACCTACTAAAAGGTAGCGCCGACGTACTCAGAGGTAGCGCCGACCTACTCAAAGGTAGAGCCGACCTACTAAAAGGTAGCGCCGACGTACTCAGAGGTAGCGCCGCGCTACCCAGCGGTAGCGCTGACCTACCCAGCGGTAGCGCCGTCCTACTCAGCGGTAGCGCCGACCTACTTAGCGGTGGCACCGACGTACTCAAAGTTAGCGCTAACCTATTAAAAGGTAGCGCCAACGTACTCAGCTGTAGCGCCGACCTACTCAGAGGTAGCGCCGACCTACTCAGCGGTAGCGCCTACCTACTAAAAGGTAGCGCCGACATACTCAGAGGTAGCGCCGACCTACTCAAAGGTAGCGCCAACCTACTCAAAGGTAGTGCCGGCCTACTAAAAGTTAGCGCCGACGTACTTAGAAGGAGCGCCGACCTACCCAGCGGTAGTGCCGACCTACCCAGCGGTAGCGCCGACCTACGCAGCAGTAGCGCCGACCTACTTAGCGGTGGCGCCGACCTACTCAAAAGTAGCGCCGACCTACTAAAAGGAAGCGCCGACGTACTCAGCTGTAGCGCCGACCTTCTCAGCGGTAGCGCAGACCTACCCAGCGGTAGCGCCGACCTACCCTGCGGTAGCGCCGACCTACTCAGCGGTAGCGCCGACCTACTTAGCGGTGACGCCGACCTACTAAAAGATAGCGCCGACCTACTAAAAGGTAGCGCAAACCTACCCGGCGGTAGCGCCGACGTTCCCAGTGGTAGCGCCGACCTACCCAGCGGTAGCGCCGACCTACTCAGCGGTAGCGCCGACCTACCCAGCGGTAGAGCCGACCTACTCAGCGGTTGCGCCGACCTACCCAGCGGTAGCGCCGACTTACTCATCGTTAGCGCCGATCTACTCAACGGTAGCGCCGACCTACTTAGCGGTGGCGCTGACCTACTCAAAGGCAGCCCTTACCTACTTAGCGGTGGCGCCGACTTACTCAAAGGTAGCGCAGAGCTACTCAAAGGTAGCGCCGACGTACTCAGAGGTAGCGCCATCCTATTCAGCGGGAGCGCCGACCTACCCAGCGGTAGCACCGACCTACCCAGCGGTAGCGTCGACCTACCCGGCGTCACCGCCGACCCACTTAGCAGTAGCGCCGACCTACTTAGCGGTGGTGCCGACCTACTCAAAGGTAGCGCCGACCTACTAAAAGGTAGCGCCGACGTACTCAGCTGTAGCGCCGACCTACTCAGCGGTAGCGCCGATCTACTCAAAGGTAGCGCCGACCTAATAAAAGGTAGCGCCGACCTACTAAAAGGTAGCGCCGACATACTCAGCTGTAGCGCCGACCTACTCAGCGGTAGCGCCGACCTACTTAAAGGTAGCGCGGACCTACTAAAAGGTAGCGCCGACGTACTCAGAGGTAGCGCCGACCTACTCAAAGGTAGCGCCGACCTACTAAAAGGTATCGCCGACGTACTCAGAGGTAGCGCCGCCCTACCCAGCGGTAGCGCTGACCTACCCAGCGGTAGCGCCGTCCTACTAAGCGGTAGCGCCGACCTACTTAGCGGTGGCACCGACGTACTCAAAGTTAGCGCTAACCTATTAAAAGGTAGCGCCAACGTACTCAGCTGTAGCGCCGACCTACTCAGAGGTAGCGCCAACCTACTCAGCGGTAGCGCCTACCTACTAAAAGGTAGCGCCGACATACTCAGAGGTAGCGCCGACCTACTCAAAGGTAGCGCCAACCTACTCAAAGGTAGTGCCGGCCTACTAAAAGTTAGCGCCGACGTACTTAGAGGTAGCGCCGACCTACCCAGCGGTAGCGCCGACCTACCCAGCGGTAGCGCCGACCTACGCAGCAGTAGCGCCGACCTACTTAGCGGTGGCGCCGACCTACTCAAAAGTAGCGCCGACCTACTAAAAGGAAGCGCCGACGTACTCAGCTGTAGCGCCGACCTTCTCAGCGGTAGCGCAGACCTACCCAGCGGTAGCGCCGACCTACCCTGCGGTAGCGCCGACCTACCCAGCGGTAGCGCCAACCTACTCAGCGGTAGCGCCGACCTACTTAGCGGTGACGCCTACCTACTAAAAGATAGCGCCGACCTACTAAAAGGTAGCGCCAACCTACCCAGCGGTAGCGCCAACCTTCCCAGTGGTAGCGCCGACCTACCCAGCGGTAGCGCCGACCTACCCAGCGGTAGCGCCGATCTACTCAGCGGTTGCGCCGACCTACCCAGCGGTAGCGCCGACTTACTCATCGTTAGCGCCGATCTACTCAACGGTAGCGCCGACCTACTTAGCGGTGGCGCTGACCTACTCAAAGGCAGCCCTTACCTACTTAGCGGTGGCGCCGACCTACTCAAAGGTAGCGCAGACCTACTCAAAGGTAGCGCCGACGTACTCAGAGGTAGCGCCATCCTACTCAGCGGGAGCGCCGACCTACCCAGCGGTAGCACCGACCTACCCAGCGGTAGCGTCGACCTACCCGGCGTCACCGCCGACCTACCCAGCGGTAGCGCCGACCTACTTAGCGGTTGCGCCGACCTACTTAGCGGTGGCGCCGACCTACTCAATGGTAGCGCCGACCGACTAAAAGGTAGCGCCGACGTACTCAAAGCTAGCGCCGACCTACCCAGCGGTAGTGCCGACCTACTAAAAGGTAGCGCCGACGTATTCAGAGGTAGCACCGACCTACCCAGCGGTAGCGCCGACCTACCCGGCGGTAGCGCAGACCTACTTAGAGGTGGCGCCGACATACTCAGCGGTAGCGCCGACCTACTTAGCAGTGACGCCGACCTACTCAAAGGTAGCGCCGACCTACTAAAAGGTAGCACCAACCTACCCAGCGGTAGCGCCGACCTTTCCAGTGGTAGCGCCAACCTACTAAAAGGTAGCGAAGACGTATTCAGAGGTAGCGCCGACCTACTCAGAGGTAGCGCCGACCTACTAAAAGGTAGCGCCGACGTATTCAGAGGTAGCGCCGACCTACTCAGAGGTAGCGCCGACCGACCCAGCGGTAGCGCCGACCTACTTAGCGGTGGCGCCGACCTACTCAAAGGTAGCGCCGACCTACTAAAAGGTAGCGCCGACGTACTCAGCTGTAGCGCCGACCTACTCAGCGGTAGCACCGACCTACTCAAAGGTAGCGCCGACCTAATAAAAGGTAGCGCCGACCTACTAAAAGGTAGCGCCGACATACTCAGCTGTAGCGCCGACCTACTCAGCGGTAGCGCCGACCTACTTAAAGGTAGCGCGGACCTACTAAAAGGTAGCGCCGACGTACTCAGAGGTAGCGCCGACCTACTAAAAGGTAGCGCCGACCTACTAAAAGGTAGCGCCGACGTACTCAGAGGTAGCGCCGCCCTTCCCAGCGGTAGCGCTGACCTACCCAGAGGTAGCGTCGTCCTACTCAGCGGTAGCGCCGACCTACTTAGCGGTGGCACCGACGTACTGAAAGTTAGCGCTAACCTATTAAAAGGTAGCGCCAACGTACTCAGCTGTAGCGCCGACCTACTCAGAGGTAGCGCCGACCTACTCAGCGGTAGCGCCGACCTACTAAAAGGTAGCGCCGACATAGTCAGAGGTAGCGCCGACCTACTCAAAGGTAGCGCCAACCTACTCAAAGGTAGTGCCGGCCTACTAAAAGTTAGCGCCGACGTACTCTGAGGTAGCGCCGCCCTACCCAGCGGTAGCGCTGACCTACCCAGCGGTAGCGCCGTCCTACTCAGCTGTAGCGCCGACCTACTCAGCGGTACCGCCGAACTTCTCAGCGGTAGCGCCGACCTACTAAAAGGTAGCGCCGACGTTCTCAGAGGTAGCGCCGACCTACTCAAAGGTAGCGCCGACCTACTAAAAGGTAGCGCCGACGTACTCAGAGGTAGCGCCGACCTACCCAGCGGTGGCGCCGACCTACCCAGCGGTAGTGCCGACCTACCCAGCGGTAGCGCCGATCTACTTAGTGGTGGCGCCCACCTACTCAAAGGAAGCGCCAGCCTACTAAAAATTAGCGCCGACGTACGCAGAGGTAGCGCTGACCTACTTAGTGGTAGCGCCGACCTACCCAGCGGTAGCGCCGACCTACCCAGCGGTAGCGCCGACCTACTCAGCGGTAGCGCCGACCTACTTAGCGGTGACGCCGACCTACTCAAAGGTAGCGCCGACCTACTAAAAGGTAGCGCCGACGTACTTAGCTGTAGCGCCGACCTACCCAGCGGTAGCGCCGACCTACCCAGCGGTAGTGCCGACCTACTTAGCGGTAGCGCCGACCTACTCAAAGGTAGCGCCGACCTACTAAAAGGTAGCGCCGACGTATTCAGAGGTAGCGCCGACCTACTTAGAGGTAGCGCCGACCTACCCAGCGGTAGCGCCGACCCACTCAGCGGTAGCGCCAACCTACTTAGCGGTGGCGCCGACCTACTCAAAGGTAGCGCCGACCTACTAAAAGGTAGCGCCGACGTACTCAGAGGTAGCGCCGACCTACTCAAAGGTAGCGCCGACCTACTAAAAGGTAGCGCCGACGTACTCAGAGGTAGCGCCGCCCTACCCAGCGGTAGCGCCGACCCACTCAGCGGTAGCGCCGACCTATTTAGCGTAGGCACCGACGTACTCAAAGGTAGCGCTAACCTACTAAAAGGTAGCGCCGACGTACTCAGCTGTAGCGCCGACCTACTCAGCGGTAGCGCCGACGTACTCAGCGGTAGCGCCGACCTACTAAAAGGTAGCGCCGACGTACTCAGAGGTAGCGCCGACATACTCAAAGGTAGCGCCGACCTACTAAAAGGTAGCGCCGACGTACTCAGAGGTAGCGCCGACCTACTCAGCGGTAGCGCCGACGTACCCAGCGGTAGCGCCGACCTACACAGCGGTGGCGCCGACCTACCCAGCGGTAGCGCCGACCTACTTAGCGGTGGCGCCCACCTACTGAAAGGTAGCGCCGGCCTACTAAAAGTTAGCGCCGACGTACTCAGAGGTAGCGCTGACCTACCCAGCGGTAGCGCCGACCTACCCAGCGGTAGCGCCGACCTACCCAGCGATAGCGCCGACCTACTCAGCGGTAGCGCCGACCTACTTAGCCGTGACGCCGACCTACTCAAAGGTAGCGCCGACCTACTAAAAGGTAGCACCAACCTACCCAGCGGTAGCGCCGACCTTCCCAGTGGTAGCGCCGACCTACCCAGCGGTAGCGCCGACCTACTCAGCGGTAGCGCCGACCGACCCAGCGGTAGTGCCGACCTACTCAGCGTTTGCGCCGACCTACCCAGCGGTAGCGCCGACTTACTAAGCGTTAGCGCCGACCTATCCAGCGGTAGCGCCGACTTACTCAGCGTTAGCGCCGATCTACTCAACGGTAGCGCCGACCTACTTAGCGGTGGCGCTGACCTACTCAAAGGCAGCCCTTACCTACTTAGCGGTGGCGCCGACCTACTCAAAGGTAGCGCAGACCTACTCAAAGGTAGCGCCGACTTACTCAGAGGTAGCGCCATCCTACTCAGCGTTAGCGCCGACCTACTCAACGGGAGCGCCGACCTACCCAGCGGTAGCGCCGACCTACCCAGCGGTAGCGTCGACTTACCCGGCGGCACCGCCGACCTACCCGGCGGCACCGCCGACCTACCCAGCGGTAGCGCCGACCTACTTAGCGGTTGCGCCGACCTACTTAGCGGTGGCGCCGACCTACTCAAAGGTAGCGCCGACCTACTAAAAAGTAGCGCCGACGTACTCAGAGCTAGCGCCGACCTACCCAGCGGTAGTGCCGACCTACTAAAAGGTAGCGCCGACGTATTCAGAGGTAGCGCCGACCTACCCAGCGGTAGCGCCAACCTACCCGGCGGTAGCGCCGACCTACTTAGAGGTGGCGCCGAATAACTTAGCGGTAGCGCCGACCTACTTAGCGGTGACGCCGACCTACTCAAAGGTAGCGCCAACCTACTAAAAGGTAGCACCAACCTACCCAGCGGTATCGCCGACCTTCCCAGTGGTAGCGCTGACCTACCCAGCGGTAGCGCCGACCTACTCAGCGGTAGCGCCGACCTACCCAGCGGTAGCGCCGACCTACTCAGCGGTAGCGCCGACCTACTTAGCGGTGACGCCGACCTACTCAAAGGTAGCGCCGACCTACTAAAAGGTAGCGCCGACGTACTTAGCTGTAGCGCCGACCTACCCAGCGGTAGCGCCGACCTACCCAGCGGTAGCGCCGACCTACTTAGCGGTAGCGCCGACCTACTCAAAGGTAGCGCCGACCTACTAAAAGGTAGCGCCGACGTATTCAGAGGTAGAGCCGACCTACTCAAAAGTAGCGCCGACCTACTAAAAGGTAGCGAAGACGTACTCAGAGGTAGCGCCGACCGACCCAGTGGTAGCGCCGACCCACTCAGCGGTAGCGCCGACCTACTTAGCGGTGGCGCCGACCTACTCAAAGGTAGCGCCGACCTACTAAAAGGTAGCGCCGACGTACTCAGCTGTAGCGCCGACCTACTCAGCGGTAGCGCCGACCTTCTCAAAGGTAGCGCCGACCTAATAAAAGGTAGCGCCGACCTACTAAAAGGTAGCGCCGACATACTCAGCTGTAGCGCCGACCTACTCAGCGGTAGCGCCGACCTACTTAAAGGTAGCGCGAACCTACTAAAAGGTAGCGCCGACGTACTCAGAGGTAGCGCCGACCTACTCAAAGGTAGCGCTGACCTACTAAAAGGTAGCGCCGACGTACTCAGAGGTAGCGCCGCCCTACCCAGCGGTAGCGCTGACCTACCCAGCGGTAGCGCCGTCCTACTCAGCGGTAGCGCCGACCTACTTAGCGGTGGCACCGACGTACTCAAAGTTAGCGCTAACCTATTAAAAGGTAGCGCCAACGTACTCAGCTGTAGCGCCGACCTACTCAGAGGTAGCGCCGACCTACTCAGCGGTAGCGCCTACCTACTAAAAGGTAGCGCCGACATACTTAGAGGTAGCGCCGACCTACTCAAAGGTAGCGCCAGCCTACTCAAAGGTAGTGCCGGCCTATTAAAAGTTAGCGCCGACGTACTTAGAGGTAGCGCCGACCTACCCAGCGGTAGCGCCGACCTACCCAGCGGTAGCGCCGACCTACGCAGCAGTAGCGCCGACCTACTTAGCGGTGGCGCCGACCTACTCAAAAGTAGCGCCGACCTACTAAAAGGAAGCGCCGACGTACTCAGCTGTAGCGCCGACCTTCTCAGCGGTAGCGCAGACCTACCCAGCGGTAGCGCCGACCTACCCTGCGGTAGCGCCGATCTACCCAGCGGTAGCGCCGACCTACTCAGCGGTAGCGCCGACCTACTTAGCGGTGACGCCGACCTACTAAAAGATAGCGCCGACCTACTAAAAGGTAGCTCCAACCTACCCAGCGGTAGCGCCGACCTTCCCAGTGGTAGCGCCGACCTACCCAGCGGTAGCGCCGACCTTCTCAGCGGTAGCGCCGACCTACCCAGCGGTAGCGTCGACCTACTCAGCGGTTGCGCCGACCTACCCAGCGGTAGCGCCGACTTACTCATCGTTAGCGCCGATCTACTCAACGGTAGCGCCGACCTACTTAGCGGTGGCGCTGACCTACTCAAAGGCAGCCCTTACCTACTTAGCGGTGGCGCCAACCTACTCAAAGGTAGCGCAGACCTACTCAAAGGTAGCGCCGACGTACTCAGAGGTAGCGCCATCCTACTCAGCGGGAGCGCCGACCTACCCAGCGGTAGCACCGACCTACCCAGCGGTAGCGTCGACCTACCCGGCGTCACCGCCGACCTACCCAGCGGTAGCGCCGAAAAACTTAGCGGTTGCGCCGACCTACTTAGCGGTGGCGCCGACCTACTCAAAGGTTGCGCCGACCTACTAAAAGATAGCGCCGACGTACTCAAAGCTAGCGCCGACCTACCCAGCGGTAGTGCCGACCTACTAAAAGGTAGCGCCGACGTATTCAGAGGTAGCGCCGACCTACCCAGCGGTAGCGCCGACCTACCCGGCGGTGGCGCCGACCTACTTAGAGGTGGCGCCGACATACTCAGCGGTAGCGCCGACCTACTTAGCAGTGACGCCGACCTACTCAAAGGTAGCGCCGACCTACTAAAAGGTAGCACCAACCTACCCAGCGGTAGCGCCGACCTTCCAAGTGGTAGCGCTGACCTACCCAGCGGTAACGCCGACCTACTCAGCGGTAGCGCCGACCTAAGCAGCGGTAGCGCCGACCTACTCAGCGGTAGCGCCGACCTACTTAGCGGTGACGCCGACCTACTCAAAGGTAGCGCCGACCTACTCAAAGGTAGCGCCGACGTACTTAGCGTAGCGCCGACCTACCCAGCGGTAGCGCCGACCTACCCAGCGGTAGCGCCGACCTACTTAGCGGTAGCGCCGACCTACTCAAAGGTAGCGCCGACCTACTCACCGGTAGCGCCGACCTACTCAAAGGTAGCGCCGACCTAATAAAAGGTAGCGCCGACTTACTAAAAGGTAGCGCCGACATACTCAGCTGTAGCGCCGACCTACTCAGCGGTAGCGCCAACCTACTTAAAGGTAGCGCGGACCTACTAAAAGGTAGCGCCGACGTACTCAGAGGTAGCGCCGACCTATTCAAAGGTAGCGCCGACCTACTAAAAGGTAGCGCCGACGTACTCAGAGGTAGCGCCACCCTTCCCAGCGGTAGCGCTGACCTACCCAGCGGTAGCGCCGTCCTACTCAGCTTTAGCGCTGACCTACTTAGCGGTGGCACCAACGTACTCAAAGTTAGCGCTAACCTATTAAAAGGTAGCGCCAACGTACTCAGCTGTAGCGCCGACCTACTCAGAGGTAGCGCCGACCTACTCAGCGGTAGCGCCGACCTACTAAAAGGTAGCGCCGACATACTCAGAGGTAGCGCCGACCTACTCAAAGGTAGCGCCAACCTACTTAGCGGTGGCGCCGACCTACTCAAAGGTAGCGCCGACCTACTGAAAGGTAGCGCCGACGTACTCAGAGGTAGCGCCGACCTACTCAAAGGTAGCGCCGACCTACTAAAAGGTAGCGCCGACGTACTCAGAGGTAACGCCGCCCTACCCAGCGGTAGCGCTGACCTACCCAGCGGTAGCGCCGTCCTACTCAGCGGTAGCGCCGACCTATTTAGCGTAGGCACCGACGTACTCAAAGGTAGCGCTAACCTACTAAAAGGTAGCGCCGACGTACTCAGCTGTAGCGCCGACCTACTCAGCGGTAGCGCCGACGTACTCAGCGGTAGCGCCGACCTACTAAAAGGTAGCGCCGACGTACTCAGAGGTAGCGCCGACATACTCAAAGGTAGCGCCGACCTACTAAAAGGTAGCGCCGACGTACTCAGAGGTAGCGCCGACCTACTCAGCGGTAGCGCCGACGTACCCAGCGGTAGCGCCGACCTACACAGCGGTGGCGCCGACCTACCCAGCGGTAGCGCCGACCTACTTAGCGGTGGCGCCCACCTATTCAAAGGTAGCGCCGGCCTACTAAAAGTTAGCGCCGACGTACTCAGAGGTAGCGCTAACCTACCCAGCGGTAGCGCCGACCTACCCAGCGGTAGCGCCGACCTACCCAGCGATAGCGCCGACCTACTCAGCGGTAGCGCCAACCTACTTAGCCGTGACGCCGACCTACTCAAAGGTAGCGCCGACCTACTAAAAGGTAGCACCAACCTACCCAGCGGTAGCGCCGACCTTCCCAGTGGTAGCGCCGACCTACCCAGCGGTAGCGCCGACCTACTCAGCGGTAGCGCCGACCGACCCAGCGGTAGTGCCGACCTACTCAGCGTTTGCGCCGACCTACCCAGCGGTAGCGCCGACTTACTAAGCGTTAGCGCCGACCTATCCAGCGGTAGCGCCGACTTACTCAGCGTTAGCGCCGATCTACTCAACGGTAGCGACGACCTACTTAGCGGTGGCGCTGACCTACTCAAAGGCAGCCCTTACCTACTTAGCGGTGGCGCCGACCTACTCAAAGGTAGCGCAGACCTACTCAAAGGTAGCGCCGACGTACTCAGAGGTAGCGCCATCCTACTCAGCGTTAGCGCCGACCTACTCAACGGGAGCGCCGACCTACCCAGCGGTAGCGCCGACCTACCCAGCGGTAGCGTCGACTTACCCGGCGGCACCGCCGACCTACCCGGCGGCACCGCCGACCTACCCAGCGGTAGCGCCGACCTACTTAGCGGTTGCGCCGACCTACTTAGCGGTGGCGCCGACCTACTCAAAGGTAGCGCCGACCTACTAAAAAGTAGCGCCGACGTACTCAGAGCTAGCTCCGACCTACCCAGCGGTAGTGCCGACCTACTAAAAGGTAGCGCCGACGTATTCAGAGGTAGCGCCGACCTACCCAGCGGTAGCGCCAACCTACCCGGCGGTAGCGCCGACCTACTTAGAGGTGGCGCCGAATAACTTAGCGGTAGCGCCGACCTACTTAGCGGTGACGCCGACCTACTCAAAGGTAGCGCCAACCTACTAAAAGGTAGCACCAACCTACCCAGCGGTAGCGCCGACCTTCCCAGTGGTAGCGCCGACCTACCCAGCGGTAGCGCCGACCTACTCAGCGGTAGCGCCGACCTACCCAGCTATAGCGCCGACCTACTCAGCGGTAGCGCCGACCTACTTAGCGGTGACGCCGACCTACTCAAAGGTAGCGCCGACCTACTAAAAGGTAGCGCCGACGTACTTAGCTGTAGCGCCGACCTACCCAGCGGTAGCGCCGACCTACCCAGCGGTAGCGCCGACCTACTTAGCGGTAGCACCGACCTACTCAAAGGTAGCGCCGACCTACTAAAAGGTAGCGCCGACGTATTCAGAGGTAGAGCCGACCTACTCAAAAGTAGCGCCGACCTACTAAAAGGTAGCGAAGACGTACTCAGAGGTAGCGCCGACCGACCCAGTGGTAGCGCCGACCCACTCAGCGGTAGCGCCGACCTACTTAGCGGTGGCGCCGACCTACTCAAAGGTAGCGCCGACCTACTAAAAGGTAGCGCCGGCGTACTCAGCTGTAGCGCCGACCTACTCAGCGGTAGCGCCGACCTTCTCAAAGGAAGCGCCGACCTAATAAAAGGTAGCGCCGACATACTCAGCTGTAGCGCCGACCTACTTAAAGGTAGCGCGAACCTACTAAAAGGTAGCGCCGACGTACTCAGAGGTAGCGCCGACCTACTCAAAGGTAGCGCCGACCTACTAAAAGGTAGCGCCGACGTACTCAGAGGTAGCGCCGCCCTACCCAGCAGTAGCGCTGACCTACCCAGCGGTAGCGCCGTCCTACTCAGCGGTAGCGCCGACCTACTTAGCGGTGGCACCGACGTACTCAAAGTTAGCGCTAACCTATTAAAAGGTAGCGCCAACGTACTCAGCTGTAGCGCCGACCTACTCAGAGGTAGCGCCGACCTACTCAGCGGTAGCGCCTACCTACTAAAAGGTAGCGCCGACATACTTAGAGGTAGCGCCGACCTACTCAAAGGTAGCGCCAACCTACTCAAAGGTAGTGCCGGCCTATTAAAAGTTAGCGCCGACGTACTTAGAGGTAGCGCCGACCTACCCAGCGGTAGCGCCGACCTACCCAGCGGTAGCGCCGACCTACGCAGCAGTAGCGCCGACCTACTTAGCGGTGGCGCCGACCTACTCAAAAGTAGCGCCGACCTACTAAAAGGAAGCGCCGACGTACTCAGCTGTAGCGCCGACCTTCTCAGCGGTAGCGCAGACCTACCCAGCGGTAGCGCCGACCTACCCTGCGGTAGCGCCGACCTACCCAGCGGTAGCGCCGACCTACTCAGCGGTAGCGCCGACCTACTTAGCGGTGACGCCGACCTACTAAAAGATAGCGCCGACCTACTAAAAGGTAGCTCCAACCTACCCAGCGGTAGCGCCGACCTTCCCAGTGGTAGCGCCGACCTACCCAGCGGTAGCGCCGACCTTCTCAGCGGTAGCGCCGACCTACCCAGCGGTAGCGCCGACCTACTCAGCGGTTGCGCCGACCTACCCAGCGGTAGCGCCGACTTACTCATCGTTAGCGCCGATCTACTCAACGGTAGCGCCGACCTACTTAGCGGTGGCGCTGACCTACTCAAAGGCAGCCCTTACCTACTTAGCGGTGGCGCCAACCTACTCAAAGGTAGCGCAGACCTACTCAAAGGTAGCGCCGACGTACTCAGAGGTAGCGCCATCCTACTCAGCGGGAGCGCCGACCTACCCAGCGGTAGCACCGACCTACCCAGCGGTAGCGTCGACCTACCCGGCGTCACCGCCGACCTACCCAGCGGTAGCGCCGAAAAACTAAGCGGTTGCGCCGACCTACTTAGCGGTGGCGCCGACCTACTCAAAGGTTGCGCCGACCTACTAAAAGATAGCGCCGACGTACTCAAAGCTAGCGCCGACCTACCCAGCGGTAGTGCCGACCTACTAAAAGGTAGCGCCGACGTATTCAGAGGTAGCGCCGACCTACCCAGCGGTAGCGCCGACCTACCCGGCGGTGGCGCCGACCTACTTAGAGGTGGCGCCGACATACTCAGCGGTAGCGCCGACCTACTTAGCAGTGACGCCGACCTACTCAAAGGTAGCGCCGACCTACTAAAAGGTAGCACCAACCTACCCAGCGGTAGCGCCGACCTTCCAAGTGGTAGCGCTGACCTACCCAGCGGTAACGCCGACCTACTCAGCGGTAGCGCCGACCTACCCAGCGGTAGCGCCGACCTACTCAGCGGTAGCGCCAACCTACTTAGCGGTGACGCCGACCTACTCAAAGGTAGCGCCGACCTACTCAAAGGTAGCGCCGACGTACTTAGCGTAGCGCCGACCTACCCAGCGGTAGCGCCGACCTACCCAGCGGTAGCGCCGACCTACTTAGCGGTAGCGCCGACCTACTCAAAGGTAGCGCCGACCTACTCACCGGTAGCGCCGACCTACTCAAAGGTAGCGCCGACCTAATAAAAGGTAGCGCCGACCTACTAAAAGGTAGCGCCGACATACTCAGCTGTAGCGCCGACCTACTCAGCGGTAGCGCCGACCTACTTAAAGGTAGCGCGGACCTACTAAAAGGTAGCGCCGACGTACTCAGAGGTAGCGCCGACCTACTCAAAGGTAGCGCCGACCTACTAAAAGGTAGCGCCGACGTACTCAGAGGTAGCGCCACCCTTCCCAGCGGTAGCGCTGACCTACCCAGCGTTAGCGCCGACCTACTTAGCGGTGGCACCAACGTACTCAAAGTTAGCGCTAACCTATTAAAAGGTAGCGCCAACGTACTCAGCTGTAGCGCCGACCTACTCAGCGGTAGCGCCGACGTACTCAGCGGTAGCGCCGACCTACTAAAAGGTAGCGCCGACGTACTCAGAGGTAGCGCCGACATACTCAAAGGTAGCGCCGACCTACTAAAAGGTAGCGCCGACGTACTCAGAGGTAGCGCCCACCTACTCAGCGGTAGCGCCGACCTACCCAGCGGTAGCGCCGACGTACTTAGCGGTGGCGCCCACCTACTCAAAGGTAGCGCCGGCCTACTAAAAGTTAGCGCCGACGTACTCAGAGGTAGCGCTGACCTACCCAGCGGTAGCGCCGACCTACCCAGCGGTAGCGCCGACCTACCCAGCGATAGCGCCGACCTACTTAGCCGTGACGCCGACCTACTCAAAGGTAGCGCCGACCTACTAAAAGGTAGCACCAACCTACCCAGCGGTAGCGCTGAGCTTCCCAGTGGTAGCGCCGACCTACCCAGCGGTAGCGCCGACCTACTCAGCGGTAGCGCCGACCGACCCAGCTGTAGTGCCGACCTACTCAGCGGTTGCGCCGACCTACCCAGCGGTAGCGCCGACTTACTAAGCGTTAGCGCCGACCTATCCAGCGGTAGCGCCGACTTACTCAGCGTTAGCGCCGATCTACTCAACGGTAGCGCCGACCTACTTAGCGGTGGCGCTGACCTACTCAAAGGCAGCCCTTACCTACTTAGCGGTGGCGCCGACCTACTCAAAGGTAGCGCAGACCTACTCAAAGGTAGCGCCGACGTACTCAGAGGTAGCGCCATCCTACTCAGCGTTAGCGCCAACCTACTCAACGGGAGCGCCGACCTACCCAGCGGTAGCACCGACCTACCCAGCGGTAGCGTCGACCTACCCGGCGGCACCGCCGACCTACCCAGCGGTATCGCCGACCTACTTAGCGGTTGCGCCGACCTACTTAGCGGTGGCGCCGACCTACTCAAAGGTAGCGCCGACCTACTAAAAAGTAGCGCCGACGTACTCAGAGCTAGCGCCGACCTACCCAGCGGTAGTGCCGACCTACTAAAAGGTAGCGCCGACGTATTCAGAGGTAGCGCCGACCTACCCAGCGGTAGCGCCGACCTACTTAGCGGTTGCGCCGACCTACTTAGCGGTGGCGCCGACCTACTCAAAGGTTGCGCCGACCTACTAAAAGATAGCGCCGACGTACTCAAAGCTAGCGCCGACCTACCCAGCGGTAGTGCCGACCTACTAAAAGGTAGCGCCGACGTATTCAGAGGTAGCGCCGACCTACCCAGCGGTAGCGCCGACCTACCCGGCGGTGGCGCCGACCTACTTAGAGGTGGCGCCGACATACTCAGCGGTAGCGCCGACCTACTTAGCAGTGACGCCGACCTACTCAAAGGTAGCGCCGACCTACTAAAAGGTAGCACCAACCTACCCAGCGGTAGCGCCGACCTTCCAAGTGGTAGCGCTGACCTACCCAGCGGTAACGCCGACCTACTCAGCGGTAGCGCCGACCTACCCAGCGGTAGCGCCGACCTACTCAGCGGTAGCGCCAACCTACTTAGCGGTGACGCCGACCTACTCAAAGGTAGCGCCGACCTACTCAAAGGTAGCGCCGACGTACTTAGCGTAGCGCCGACCTACCCAGCGGTAGCGCCGACCTACCCAGCGGTAGCGCCGACCTACTTAGCGGTAGCGCCGACCTACTCAAAGGTAGCGCCGACCTACTCACCGGTAGCGCCGACCTACTCAAAGGTAGCGCCGACCTAATAAAAGGTAGCGCCGACCTACTAAAAGGTAGCGCCGACATACTCAGCTGTAGCGCCGACCTACTCAGCGGTAGCGCCGACCTACTTAAAGGTAGCGCGGACCTACTAAAAGGTAGCGCCGACGTACTCAGAGGTAGCGCCGACCTACTCAAAGGTAGCGCCGACCTACTAAAAGGTAGCGCCGACGTACTCAGAGGTAGCGCCACCCTTCCCAGCGGTAGCGCTGACCTACCCAGCGTTAGCGCCGACCTACTTAGCGGTGGCACCAACGTACTCAAAGTTAGCGCTAACCTATTAAAAGGTAGCGCCAACGTACTCAGCTGTAGCGCCGACCTACTCAGCGGTAGCGCCGACGTACTCAGCGGTAGCGCCGACCTACTAAAAGGTAGCGCCGACGTACTCAGAGGTAGCGCCGACATACTCAAAGGTAGCGCCGACCTACTAAAAGGTAGCGCCGACGTACTCAGAGGTAGCGCCCACCTACTCAGTGGTAGCGCCGACCTACCCAGCGGTAGCGCCGACGTACTTAGCGGTGGCGCCCACCTACTCAAAGGTAGCGCCGGCCTACTAAAAGTTAGCGCCGACGTACTCAGAGGTAGCGCTGACCTACCCAGCGGTAGCGCCGACCTACCCAGCGGTAGCGCCGACCTACCCAGCGATAGCGCCGACCTACTTAGCCGTGACGCCGACCTACTCAAAGGTAGCGCCGACCTACTAAAAGGTAGCACCAACCTACCCAGCGGTAGCGCTGAGCTTCCCAGTAGTAGCGCCGACCTACCCAGCGGTAGCGCCGACCTACTCAGCGGTAGCGCCGACCGACCCAGCGGTAGTGCCGACCTACTCAGCGGTTGCGCCGACCTACCCAGCGGTAGCGCCGACTTACTAAGCGTTAGCGCCGACCTATCCAGCGGTAGCGCCGACTTACTCAGCGTTAGCGCCGATCTACTCAACGGTAGCGCCGACCTACTTAGCGGTGGCGCTGACCTACTCAAAGGCAGCCCTTACCTACTTAGCGGTGGCGCCGACCTACTCAAAGGTAGCGCAGACTTACTCAAAGGTAGCGCCGACGTACTCAGAGGTAGCGCCATCCTACTCAGCGTTAGCGCCAACCTACTCAACGGGAGCGCCGACCTACCCAGCGGTAGCACCGACCTACCCAGCGGTAGCGTCGACCTACCCGGCGGCACCGCCGACCTACCCAGCGGTATCGCCGACCTACTTAGCGGTTGCGCCGACCTACTTAGCGGTGGCGCCGACCTACTCAAAGGTAGCGCCGACCTACTAAAAAGTAGCGCCGACGTACTCAGAGCTAGCGCCGACCTACCCAGCGGTAGTGCCGACCTACTAAAAGGTAGCGCCGACGTATTCAGAGGTAGCGCCGACCTACCCAGCGGTAGCGCCGACCTACTTAGCGGTTGCGCCGACCTACTTAGCGGTGGCGCCGACCTACTCAAAGGTAGTGCCGACCTACTAAAAAGTAGCGCCGACGTACTCAGAGCTAGCGCCGACCTACCCAGCGGTAGTGCCGACCTTCTAAAAGGTAGCGCCGACGTATTCAGAGGTAGCGCCGACCTACCCAGCGGTAGCGCCGACCTACTTAGAGGTGGCGCCGAATAACTTAGCGGGAGCGCCGACCTACTTAGCGGTGACGCCGACCTACTCAAAGGTAGCGCCAACCTACTAAAAGGTAGCACCAACCTACCCAGCGGTAGCGCCGACCTTCCCAGTGGTAGCGCCGACCTACCCAGCGGTAGCGCCGACCTACTCAGCGGTAGCGCCGACCTACCCAGCGGTAGCGCCGACCTACTCAGCGGTAGCGCCGACCTACTTAGCGGTGACACCGACCTACTCAAAGGTAGCGCCGACCTACTAAAAGGTAGCGCCGACGTACTTAGCTGTAGCGCCGACCTACCCAGCGGTAGCGCCGACCTACCCAGCGGTAGCGCCGACCTACTTAGCGGTAGCGCCGACCTACTCAAAGGTAGCGCCGACCTACTAAAAGGTAGCGCCGACGTATTCAGAGGTAGAGCCGACCTACTCAAAAGTAGCGCCGACCTACTAAAAGGTAGCGAAGACGTACTCAGAGGTAGCGCCGACCGACCCAGTGGTAGCGCCGACCCACTCAGCGGTAGCGCCGACCTACTTAGCGGTGGCGCCGACCTACTCAAAGGTAGCGCCGACCTACTAAAAGGTAGCACCGACGTACTCAGCTGTAGCGCCGACCTACTCAGCGGTAGCGCCGACCTTCTCAAAGGTAGCGCCGACCTAATAAAAGGTAGCGCCGACCTACTAAAAGGTAGCGCCGACATACTCAGCTGTAGCGCCGACCTACTTAAAGGTAGCGCGAACCTACTAAAAGGTAGCGCCGACGTACTCAGAGGTAGCGCCGACCTACTCAAAGGTAGCGCCGACCTACTAAAAGGTAGCGCCGACGTACTCAGAGGTAGCGCCGCCCTACCCAGCGGTAGCGCTGACCTACCCAGCGGTAGCGCCGTCCTACTCAGCGGTAGCGCCGACCTACTTAGCGGTGGCACCGACGTA
The DNA here is from genome assembly GCA_949126835.1 of Anisus vortex. Classification (NCBI taxonomy): domain Eukaryota; kingdom Metazoa; phylum Mollusca; class Gastropoda; family Planorbidae; genus Anisus; species Anisus vortex. Next base: position 128,900 of record OX421495.1, read on the forward strand.
CTCAAAGTTAGCGCTAACCTATTAAAAGGTAGCGCCAACGTACTCAGCTGTAGCGCCGACCTACTCAGAGGTAGCGCGGACCTACTCAGCGGTAGCGCCTACCTACTAAAAGGTAGCGCCGACATACTTAGAGGTAGCGCCGACCTACTCAAAGGTAGCGCCAACCTTCTCAAAGGTAGTGCCGGCCTATTAAAAGTTAGCGCCGACGTACTTAGAGGTAGCGCCGACCTACCCAGCGGTAGCGCCGACCTACCCAGCGGTAGCGCCGACCTACGCAGCAGTAGCGCCGACCTACTTAGCGGTGGCGCCGATCTACTCAAAAGTAGCGCCGACCTACTAAAAGGAAGCGCCGACGTACTCAGCTGTAGCGCCGACCTTCTCAGCGGTAGCGCAGACCTACCAAGCGGTAGCGCCGACCTACCCTGCGGTAGCGCCGACCTACCCAGCGGTAGCGCCGACCTACTCAGCGGTAGCGCCGACCTACTTAGCGGTGACGCCGACCTACTAAAAGATAGCGCCGACCTACTAAAAGGTAGCTCCAACCTACCCAGCGGTAGCGCCGACCTTCCCAGTGGTAGCGCCGACCTACCCAGCGGTAGCGCCGACCTTCTCAGCGGTAGCGCCGACCTAACCCAGCGGTAGCGCCGACCTACTCAGCGGTTGCGCCGACCTACCCAGCGGTAGCGCCGACTTACTCATCGTTAGCGCCGATCTACTCAACGGTAGCGCCGACCTACTTAGCGGTGGCGCTGACCTACTCAAAGGCAGCCCTTACCTACTTAGCGGTGGCGCCAACCTACTCAAAGGTAGCGCAGACCTACTCAAAGGTAGCGCCGACGTACTCAGAGGTAGCGCCATCCTACTCAGCGGGAGCGCCGACCTACCCAGCGGTAGCACCGACCTACCCAGCGGTAGCGTCGACCTACCCGGCGTCACCGCCGACCTACCCAGCGGTAGCGCCGAAAAACTTAGCGGTTGCGCCGACCTACTTAGCGGTGGCGCCGACCTACTCAAAGGTTGCGCCGACCTACTAAAAGATAGCGCCGACGTACTCAAAGCTAGCGCCGACCTACCCAGCGGTAGTGCCGACCTACTAAAAGGTAGCGCCGACGTATTCAGAGGTAGCGCCGACCTACCCAGCGGTAGCGCCGATCTACCCGGCGGTGGCGCCGACCTACTTAGAGGTGGCGCCGACATACTCAGCGGTAGCGCCGACCTACTTAGCAGTGACGCCGACCTACTCAAAGGTAGCGCCGACCTACTAAAAGGTAGCACCAACCTACCCAGCGGTAGCGCCGACCTTCCAAGTGGTAGCGCTGACCTACCCAGCGGTAACGCCGACCTACTCAGCGGTAGCGCCGACCTACCCAGCGGTAGCGCCGACCTACTCAGCGGTAGCGCCAACCTACTTAGCTGTGACGCCGACCTACTCAAAGGTAGCGCCGACCTACTCAAAGGTAGCGCCGACGTACTTAGCGTAGCGCCGACCTACCCAGCGGTAGCGCCGACCTACCCAGCGGTAGCGCCGACCTACTTAGCGGTAACGCCGACCTACTCAAAGGTAGCGCCGACCTACTCACCGGTAGCGCCGACCTACTCAAAGGTAGCGCCGACCTAATAAAAGGTAGCGCCGGCCTACTAAAAGGTAGCGCCGACATACTCAGCTGTAGCGCCGACCTACTCAGCGGTAGCGCCGACCTACTTAAAGGTAGCGCGGACCTACTAAAAGGTAGCGCCGACGTACTCAGAGGTAGCGCCGACCTACTCAAAGGTAGCGCCGACCTACTAAAAGGTAGCGCCGACGTACTCAGAGGTAGGGCCACCCTTCCCAGCGGTAGCGCTGACCTACCCAGCGGTAGCGCCGTCCTACTCAGCGTTAGCGCCGACCTACTTAGCGGTGGCACCAACGTACTCAAAGTTAGCGCTAACCTATTAAAAGGTAGCGCCAACGTACTCAGCTGTAGCGCCGACCTACTCAGAGGTAGCGCCGACCTACTCAGCGGTAGCGCCGACCTACTAAAAGGTAGCGCCGACATACTCAGAGGTAGCGCCGACCTACTCAAAGGTAGCGCCAACCTACTCAAAGGTAGTGCCGGCCTACTAAAAGTTAGCGCCGACGTACTTAGAGGTAGCGCCGACCTACCCAGCGGTAGCGCCGACTTGCCCAGCGGTAGCGCCGACCTACTCAGCAGTAGCGCCGACCTACTCAAAGGAAGCGCCGACGTACTAAGCTGCAGCGCCGACCTTCTCAGCGGTAGCGCAGACCTACCCAGCGGTAGCGCCGACATACTCAGCGGTAGCGCCGACCTACTCAAAGGTAGCGCGGACCTACTAAAAGGTAGCGCCGACCTACTCAGAGGTAGCGCAGACCTACCCAGCGGTAGCGCCGACCTACTCAGCGGTAGCGCCGACCTACTCAAAGGTAGCGCGGACCTACTAAAAGGTAGCGCCGACGTACTCAGAGGTAGCGCCGACCTACTCAAAGGTAGCGCCGACCTACTAAAAGGTAGCGCCGACGTACTCAGAAGTAGCGCCGCCCTACCCAGCGGTAGCGCTGACCTACCCAGCGGTAGCGCCGTCCTACTCAGCTGTAGCGCCGACCTGCTCAGCGGTAGCGCCGAACTTCTCAGCGGTAGCGCCGACCTACTAAAAGGTAGCGCCGACGTTCTCAGAGGTAGCGCCGACGTACGCAGAGGTAGCGCTGACCTACTTAGTGGTAGCGCCGACCTACCCAGCGGTAGCGCCACCTACCCAGCGGTAGCGCCGACCTACTCAGCGGTAGCGCCGACCTACTTAGCGGTGACGCCGACCTACTCAAAGGTAGCGCCGACCTACTAAAAGGTAGCGCCGACGTACTTAGCTGTAGCACCGACCTACTTAGCGGTAGCGCCGACCTACTCAAAGGTAGCGCCGACCTACTAAAAGGTAGCGCCGACGTATTCAGAGGTAGCGCCGACCTACTTAGAGGTAGCGCCGACCTACCCAGCGGTAGCGCCGACCCACTCAGCGGTAGCGCCGACCTACTTAGCGGTGGCGCCGACCTACTCAAAGGTAGCGCCGACCTACTAAAAGGTAGCGCCGACGTACTCAGAGGTAGCGCCGACCTACTCAAAGGTAGCGCCGACCTACTAAAAGGTAGCGCCGACGTACTCAGAGGTAGCGCCGCCCTACCCAGCGGTAGCGCTGACCTACCTAGCGGTAGCGCCGTCCTACTCAGCGGTAGCGCCGACCTATTTAGCGTAGGCACCGACGTACTCAAAGGTAGCGCTAACCTACTAAAAGGTAGCGCCGACGTACTCAGCTGTAGCGCCGACCTACTCAGCGGTAGCGCCGACGTACTCAGCGGTAGCGCCGACCTACTAAAAGGTAGCGCCGACGTACTCAGAGGTAGCGCCGACATACTCAAAGGTAGCGCCGACCTACTAAAAGGTAGCGCCGACGTACTCAGAGGTAGCGCCGACCTACTCAGCGGTAGCGCCGACCTACCCAGCGGTAGCGCCGACGTACTTAGCGGTGGCGCCCACCTACTCAAAGGTAGCGCCGGCCTACTAAAAGTTAGCGCCGACGTACTCAGAGGTAGCGCTGACCTACCCAGCGGTAGCGCCGACCTACCCAGAGGTAGCGCCGACCTACCCAGCGATAGCGCCGACCTACTTAGCCGTGACGCCGACCTACTCAAAGGTAGCGCCGACCTACTAAAAGGTAGCACCAACCTACCCAGCTGTAGCGCTGAGCTTCCCAGTGGTAGCGCCGACCTACCCAGCGGTAGCGCCGACCTACTCAGCGGTTGCGCCGACCGACCCAGCGGTAGTGCCGACCTACTCAGCGGTTGCGCCGACCTACCCTGCGGTAGCGCCGACTTACTAAGCGTTAGCGCCGACCTATCCAGCGGTAGCGCCGACTTACTCAGCGTTAGCGCCCTTCTACTCAACGGTAGCGCCGACCTACTTAGCGGTGGCGCTGACCTACTCAAAGGCAGCCCTTACCTACTTAGCGGTGGCGCCGACCTACTCAAAGGTAGCGCAGACCTACTCAAAGGTAGCGCCGACGTACTCAGAGGTAGCGCCATCCTACTCAGCGTTAGCGCCAACCTACTCAACGGGAGCGCCGACCTACCCAGCGGTAGCACCGACCTACCCAGCGGTAGCGTCGACCTACCCGGCGGCACCGCCGACCTACCCAGCGGTATCGCCGACCTACTTAGCGGTTGCGCCGACCTACTTAGCGGTGGCGCCGACCTACTCAAAGGTAGCGCCGACCTACTAAAAAGTAGTGCCGACGTACTCAGAGCTAGCGCCGACCTACCCAGCGGTAGTGCCGACCTACTAAAAGGTAGCGCCGACGTATTCAGAGGTAGCGCCGACCTACCCAGCGGTAGTGCCGACCTACTAAAAGGTAGCGCCGACGTATTCAGAGGTAGCGCCAACCTACCCGGCGGTAGCGCCGACCTACTTAGCGGTGGCGCCTAATAACTCAGCGGTAGCGCCGACCTACTTAGCGGTGACGCCGACCTACTCAAAGGTAGCGCCAACCTACTAAAAGGTAGCACCAACCTACCCAGCGGTAGCGCCGACCTTCCCAGTGGTAGCGCCGACCTTCTCAGTGGTAGCGCCGACCTACCCAGCGGTAGCGCCGACCTACTCAGCGGTAGCGCCGACCTACCCAGCGGTAGCGCCGACCTACTCAGCGGTAGCGCCGACCTACTTAGCGGTGACGCCGACCTACTCAAAGGTAGCGCCGACCTACTAAAAGGTAGCACCGACGTACGTAGCTGTAGCGCCAACCTACCCAGCGGTAGCGCCGACCTACCCAGCGGTAGCGCCGACCTACTTAGCGGTAGCGCCGACCTACTCAAAGGTAGCGCCGACCTACTAAAAGGTAGCGCCGATGTATTCAGAGGTAGCGCCGACCTACTTAGAGGTAGCGCCGACCTACCCAGCGGTAGCGCCGACCCACTCAGCGGTAGCGCCGACCTAATTATCGGTGGCGCCGACCTACTCAAAGGTAGTGCCGACCTACTAAAAGGTAGCGCCGACGTACTCAGAGGTAGCGCCGACGTATTTAAAGATAGCGCCGACCTACTAAAAGGTAGCGCCGACGTACTCAGAGGTAGCGCCGCCCTACCCAGCGGTAGCGCTGACCTACCCAGCGGTAGCGCTGACCTACCCAGCGGTAGCGCCGTCCTACTCAGCGGTAGAGCCGACCTACTTAGCGGAGGCACCGACGTACTCAAAGGTAGCGCTAACCTACTAAAAGGTAGCGCCGACGTACTCAGCTTTAGCGCCTATCTACTCAGCGGTAGCGCCGACGTACTCAGCGATAGCGCCGACCTACTAAAAGGTAGCGCCGACGTACTCAGAGGTAGCGCCGACCTACTCAGCGGTAGCGTCGACGTACTCAGCGGTAGCGCCGACCTACTAAAAGGTAGCGCCGACGTACTCAGAGGTAGCGCCGACATACTTAAAGGTAGCGCCGACCTACTAAAAGGTAGCGCCGACGTACTCAGAGGTAGCGCCGACCTACCCAGCGGTAGCGCCGACCTACCCAGCGGTAGCGCCGACCTACCCAGCGGTAGCGCCGACCTACTTAGCGGTGGCGCCCACCTACTCAAAGGTAGCGCCGGCCTACTAAAAGTTAGCGCCGACGTACTCAGAGGTAGCGCTGACCTACCCAGCGGTAGCGCCGACCTACCCAGCGGTAGCGCCGACCTACCCAGCGATAGCGCCGACCTACTAAGCGGTAGCGCCGACCTACTTAGCGGTGACGCCGACCTACTCAAAGGTAGCGCCGACCTACCCGGCGGTAGCGCCGACCTACTTAGAGGTGGCGCCTAATAACTCAGCGGTAGCGCCGACCTACTTAGCGGTGACGCCGACCTACTCAAAGGTAGCGCCAACCTACTAAAAGGTAGCACCAACCTACCCAGCGGTAGCGCCGACCTTCCCAGTGGTAGCGCCGACCTTCCCAGTGGTAGCGCCGACCTACCCAGCGGTAGCGCCGACCTACTCAGCGGTAGCGCCGACCTACCCAGCGGTAGCGCCGACCTACTCAGCGGTAGCGCCGACCTACTTAGCGGTGACGCCGACCTACTCAAAGGTAGCGCCGACCTACTAAAAGGTAGCACCGACGTACGTAGCTGTAGCGCCAACCTACCCAGCGGTAGCGCCGACCTACCCAGCGGTAGCGCCGACCTACTTAGCGGTAGCGCCGACCTACTCAAAGGTAGCGCCGACCTACTAAAAGGTAGCGCCGATGTATTCAGAGGTAGCGCCGACCTACTTAGAGGTAGCGCCGACCTACCCAGCGGTAGCGCCGACCCACTCAGCGGTAGCGCCGACCTAATTATCGGTGGCGCCGACCTACTCAAAGGTAGTGCCGACCTACTAAAAGGTAGCGCCGACGTACTCAGAGGTAGCGCCGACGTATTTAAAGGTAGCGCCGACCTACTAAAAGGTAGCGCCGACGTACTCAGAGGTAGCGCCGCCCTACCCAGCGGTAGCGCTGACCTACCCAGCGGTAGCGCTGACCTACTTAGCGGTAGCGCCGTCCTACTCAGCGGTAGAGCCGACCTATTTAGCGGAGGCACCGACGTACTCAAAGGTAGCGCTAACCTACTAAAAGGTAGCGCCGACGTACTCAGCTGTAGCGCCTATCTACTCAGCGGTAGCGCCGACGTACTCAGCGATAGCGCCGACCTACTAAAAGGTAGCGCCGACGTACTCAGAGGTAGCGCCGACCTACTCAGCGGTAGCGCCGACGTACTCAGCGGTAGCGCCGACCTACTAAAAGGTAGCGCCGACGTACTCAGAGGTAGCGCCGACATACTTAAAGGTAGCGCCGACCTACTAAAAGGTAGCGCCGACGTACTCAGAGGTAGCGCCGACCTACCCAGCGGTAGCGCCGACCTACCCAGCGGTAGCGCCGACCTACCCAGCGGTAGCGCCGACCTACTTAGCGGTGGCGCCCACCTACTCAAAGGTAGCGCCGGCCTACTAAAAGTTAGCGCCGACGTACTCAGAGGTAGCGCTGACCTACCCAGCGGTAGCGCCGACCTACCCAGCGGTAGCGCCGACCTACCCAGCGATAGCGCCGACCTACTAAGCGGTAGCGCCGACCTACTTAGCGGTGACGCCGACCTACTCAAAGGTAGCGCCGACCTACCCGGCGTTAGCGCCGACCTACTTAGAGGTGGCGCCGAATAACTCAGCGGTAGCGCCGACCTACTTAGCGGTGACGCCGACCTACTCAAAGGTAGCGCCAACCTACTCAAAGGTAGCACCAACCTACCCAGCGGTAGCGCCGACCTTCCCAGTGGTAGCGCCCACCTACCCAGCGGTAGCGCCGACCTACTCAGCGGTAGCGCCGACCTACCCAGCGGTAGCGCCGACCTACTCAGCGGTAGCGCCGACCTACTTAGCGGTGACGCCGACCTACTCAAAGGTAGCGCTGACCTTCTAAAAGGTAGCGCCGACCTACTTAGCGGTAGCGCCGACCTACTCAAATGTAGCGCCGACCTACTAAAAGGTAGCGCCGACGTATTCAGAGGTTGCGCCGACCTACTTAGAGGTAGCGCCGACCTACCCAGCGGTAGCACCAACCCACTCAGCGGTAGCGCCGACCTACTTAGCGGTTGCGCCGACCTACTCAAAGGTAGCGCCGACCTACTAAAAGGTAGCGCCAACTTACTCAGAGGTAGCGCCGACCTACTCAAAGGTAGCGCCGATCTACTAAAAGGTAGCGCCGACGTACTCAGAGGTAGCGCCGCCCTACCCAGCGGTAGCGCTGACCTACCCAGCGGTAGCGCCGTCCTACTCAGCGGTAGCGCCGACCTAGTTAGCGGAGGCACCGACGTACTCAAAGGTAGCGCTAACCTACTAAAAGGTAGCGCCGACGTACTCAGCTGTAGCGCCGACCTACTCAGCGGTAGCGCCGACGTACTCAGCGATAGCGCCGACCTACTAAAAGGTAGCGCCGACCTACTAAAAGGTAGCGCCGACGTACTCAGAGGTAGCGCCGACCTACTCAGCGGTAGCGCCGACCTACCCAGCGGTGGCGCCGACCTACCCAGCGGTAGTGCCGACCTACCCAGCGGTAGCGCCGACCTACTCAGCGGTAGCGCCGACCTACCCAGCGGTGGCGCCGACCTACTCAGCGGTAGCGCCGACCTACCCAGCGGTGGCGCCGACCTACCCAGCGGTAGTGCCGACCTACCCAGCGGTAGCGACGATCTACTTAGCGGTGGCGCCCACCTACTCAAAGGAAGCGCCGGCCTACTAAAAGTTAGCGCCGACGTACGCAGAGGTAGCGCTGACCTACTTAGTGGTAGCGCCGACCTACCCAGCGGTAGCGCCGACCTACCCAGCGGTAGCGCCGACCTACTCAGCGGTAGCGCCGACCTACTTAGCGGTGACGCCGACCTAATCAAAGGTAGCGCCGACCTACTAAAAGGTAGCGCCGACGTACTTAGCTGTAGCGCCGACCTACCCAGCGGTATCGCCGACCTACCCAGCGGTAGCTCCGACCTACTTAGCGGTAGCGCCGACCTACTCAAAGGTAGCGCCGACCTACTAAAAGGTAGCGCCGACGTACTCAGAGGTAGCGCCGACCTACTCAAAGGTAGCGCCGATCTACTAAAAGGTAGCGCCGACGTACTCAGAGGTAGCGCCGCCCTACCCAGCGGTAGCGCTGACCTACCCAGCAGTAGCGCCGTCCTACTCAGCGGTAGCGCCGACCTATTTAGCGGAGGCACCGACGTACTCAAAGGTAGCGCTAACCTACTAAAAGGTAGCGCCGACGTACTCAGCTGTAGCGCCAATCTACACAGCGGTAGCGCCGACGTACTCAGCGATAGCGCCGACCTACTAAAAGGTAGCGCCGACCTACTAAACTGTAGCGCCGACGTACTCAGAGGTAGCGCCGACCTACTCAGCGGTAGCGCCGACCTACCCAGCGGTGGCGCCGACCTACCCAGCGGTAGTGCCGACCTACCCAGCGGTAGCGCCGACCTACTCAGCGGTAGCGCCGAACTACTCAGCGGTAGCGCCGAACTACTAAAAGGTAGCGCCGACGTTCTCAGAGGTAGCGCAGACCTACTCAAAGGTAGCGCCGACCTACTAAAAGGTAGCGCCGACGTACTCAGAGGTAGCGCCGACCTACTTAGTGGTAGCGCCGACCTACCCAGCGGTAGCGCCGACCTACTCAGCGGTAGCGCCGACCTACTTAGCGGTGACGCCGACCTACTCAAAGGTAGCGCCGACCTACTTAAAGGTCGCGCCGACGTACTTAGCTGTAGCGCCGACCTACCCAGCGGTATCGCCGACCTACCCAGCGGTAGCGCCGACCTACTTAGCGGTAGCGCCGACCTACTCAAAGGTAGCGCCGACCTACTAAAAGGTAGCGCCGACGTATTCAGAGGTAGCGCCGACCTACTTAGAGGTAGCGCCGACCTACCCAGCGGTAGCGCCGACCCACTCAGCGGTAGCGCCGACCTACTTAGCGGTGGCGCCGACCTACTCAAAGGTAGCGCCGACCTACTAAAAGGTAGCGCCGACGTACTCAGAGGTAGCACAGACCTACTCAAAGGTAGCGCCGACCTACTAAAAGGTAGCACCGACGTACTCAGAGGTAGCGCCGCCCTACCCAGCGGTAGCGCTGACCTACCCAGCGGTAGGGCCGTCCTACTCAGCGGTAGCGCCGACCTATTTAGCGGAGGCACCGACGTACTCAAAGGTAGCGCTAACCTACTAAAAGGTAGCGCCGACGTACTCAGCTGTAGCGCCGACCTACTCAGCGGTAGCGCCGAAGTACTCAGCGGTAGCGCCGACCTACTAAAAGGTAGCGCCGACGTACTCAGAGGTAGCGCCGACATACTCAAAGGTAGCGCCGACCTACTAAAAGGTAGCGCCGACGTACTCAGAGGTAGCGCCGACCTACTCAGCGGTAGCGCCGACCTACCCAACGGTAGCGCCGACCTACCCAGCGGTAGCGCCGACCTACCCAGCGGTAGTGCCGAACTACTTAGCGTTGGCGCCCACCTACTCAAATGTAGCGCCGGCCTACTAAAAGTTAGCGCCGACGTACTCAGAGGTAGCACTGACCTACCCAGCGGTAGCGCCGACCTACCCAGATGTAGCGCCGACCTACCCAGCGGTAGCGCTGACCTACTCAGCGGTAGCGCCGACCTACTTAGCGGTGACGCCGACCTACTCAAAGGTAGCGCCAACCTACTAAAAGGTAGCACCAACCTACCCAGCGGTAGCGCCGACCTTCCCAGTGGTAGCGCCGACCTACTTAGCGGTGGCGCTGACCTACTCAAAGGCAGCCCTTACCTACTTAGCGGTGGCGCCGACCTACTCAAAGGTAGCGCAGACCTACTCAAAGGTAGCGCCGACGTACTCAGAGGTAGCGCCATCCTACTCAGCATTAGTGCCGACCTACTCAGTGGGAGCGCCGACCTACACAGCGGTAGCACCGACCTACCTAGCGGTAGCGTCGACCTACCCGGCGGCAAGGCGACCTACCCAGCGGTAGCGCCGACCTACTTAGCGGTTGCGCCGACCAACTTAGCGGTGGCGCCGACCTACTTAAAGGTAGCGCCGACCAACTACAAGGTAGCGCCGACGTACTCAGAGCTAGCGACGACTACCCAGCGGTAGTGCCGACCTACTAAAAGGTAGCGCCGACGTATTCAGAGATAGCGCCGACCTACCCAGCGGTAGCGCCGACCTACCCGGCGGTAGCGCCGACCTATTTAGAGGTGGCGCCGAATAACTCAGCGGTAGCGCCGACCTACTTAGCGGTGACGCTGACCTACTCAAAGGTAGCGCCGACCTACTAAAAGGTAGCACCAACCTACCCAGCGGTAGCGCCGACCTTCCCAGTGGTAGGGCCGACCTACCCAGCGGTAGCGCCGACCTACTCAGCGGAAGCGCCGACCTACCCAGCGGTAGCGCCGACCTACTCAGCGGTAGCGCCGACCTACTTAGCGGTGACGCCGACCTACTCAAAGGTAGCGCCGACCTACTAAAAGGTAGCGCCGATGTACTTAGCTGTAGCGCCGACCTACCCAGCGGTAGCGCCGACGTACTTAGTGGTAGCGCCGACCTACTCAAAGGTAGCGCCGACCTACTAAAAGGTATCGCCGACGTATTCAGAGGTAGCGCCGACCTACTTAGAGGTAGCGCCGACCTACCCAGCGGTAGCGCGAACCCACTCAGCGGTAGCGCCGACCTACTCAAAGGTAGCGCCGACCTACTAAAAGGTAGCGCCGACGAACTCAGAGGTAGCGCCGACCTACTCAAAGGTAGCGCCGACCTACTCAAAGGTAGCGCCGACCTACTAAAAGGTAGCACCAACCTACCCAGCGGTAGCGCTGAGCTTCCCAGTGGTAGCGCCGACCTACCCAGCGGTAGCGCCGACCTACTCAGCGGTAGCGCCGACCGACCCAGCGGTAGTGCTGACCTACTCAGCGGTTGCGCCGACCTACCCAGCGGTAGCGCCGACTTACTAAGCGTTAGCGCCGACCTATCCAGCGGTAGCGCCGACTTACTCAGCGTTAGCGCCGATCTACTCACGGTAGCGCCGACCTACTTAGCGGTGGCACTGACCTACTCAAAGGCAGCCCTTACCTACTTAGCGGTGGCGCCGACCTACTCAAAGGTAGCGCAGACCTACTCAAAGGTAGCGCCGACGTACTCAGAGGTAGCGCCATCCTACTCAGCGTTAGCGCCGACCTACTCAACGGGAGCGCCGACCTACCCAGCGGTAGCACCGACCTACCCAGCGGTAGCGTCGACCTACCCGGCGGCACCGCCGACCTACCCAGCGGTAGCGCCGACCTACTTAGCGGTTGCGCCGACCTACTTAGCGGTGGCGCCGACCTACTCAAAGGTAGCGCCGACCTACTAAAAGGTAGCGCCGACATACTTAGAGGTAGCGCCGACCTACTCAAAGGTAGCGCCAACCTTCTCAAAGGTAGTGCCGGCCTATTAAAAGTTAGCGCCGACGTACTTAGAGGTAGCGCCGACCTACCCAGCGGTAGCGCCGACCTACCCAGCGGTAGCGCCGACCTACGCAGCAGTAGCGCCGACCTACTTAGCGGTGGCGCCGACCTACTCAAAAGTAGCGCCGACCTACTAAAAGGAAGCGCCGACGTACTCAGCTGTAGCGCCGACCTTCTCAGCGGTAGCGCAGACCTACCAAGCGGTAGCGCCGACCTACCCTGCGGTAGCGCCGACCTACCCAGCGGTAGCGCCGACCTACTCAGCGGTAGCGCCGACCTACTTAGCGGTGACGCCGACCTACTAAAAGATAGCGCCGACCTACTAAAAGGTAGCTCCAACCTACCCAGCGGTAGCGCCGACCTTCCCAGTGGTAGCGCCGACCTACCCAGCGGTAGCGCCGACCTTCTCAGCGGTAGCGCCGACCTACCCAGCGGTAGCGCCGACCTACTCAGCGGTTGCGCCGACCTACCCAGCGGTAGCGCCGACTTACTCATCGTTAGCGCCGATCTACTCAACGGTAGCGCCGACCTACTTAGCGGTGGCGCTGACCTACTCAAAGGCAGCCCTTACCTACTTAGCGGTGGCGCCAACCTACTCAAAGGTAGCGCAGACCTACTCAAAGGTAGCGCCGACGTACTCAGAGGTAGCGCCATCCTACTCAGCGGGAGCGCCGACCTACCCAGCGGTAGCACCGACCTACCCAGCGGTAGCGTCGACCTACCCGGCGTCACCGCCGACCTACCCAGCGGTAGCGCCGAAAAACTTAGCGGTTGCGCCGACCTACTTAGCGGTGGCGCCGACCTACTCAAAGGTTGCGCCGACCTACTAAAAGATAGCGCCGACGTACTCAAAGCTAGCGCCGACCTACCCAGCGGTAGTGCCGACCTACTAAAAGGTAGCGCCGACGTATTCAGAGGTAGCGCCGACCTACCCAGCGGTAGCGCCGATCTACCCGGCGGTGGCGCCGACCTACTTAGAGGTGGCGCCGACATACTCAGCGGTAGCGCCGACCTACTTAGCAGTGACGCCGACCTACTCAAAGGTAGCGCCGACCTACTAAAAGGTAGCACCAACCTACCCAGCGGTAGCGCCGACCTTCCAAGTGGTAGCGCTGACCTACCCAGCGGTAACGCCGACCTACTCAGCGGTAGCGCCGACCTACCCAGCGGTAGCGCCGACCTACTCAGCGGTAGCGCCAACCTACTTAGCTGTGACGCCGACCTACTCAAAGGTAGCGCCGACCTACTCAAAGGTAGCGCCGACGTACTTAGCGTAGCGCCGACCTACCCAGCGGTAGCGCCGACCTACCCAGCGGTAGCGCCGACCTACTTAGCGGTAACGCCGACCTACTCAAAGGTAGCGCCGACCTACTCACCGGTAGCGCCGACCTACTCAAAGGTAGCGCCGACCTAATAAAAGGTAGCGCCGGCCTACTAAAAGGTAGCGCCGACATACTCAGCTGTAGCGCCGACCTACTCAGCGGTAGCGCCGACCTACTTAAAGGTAGCGCGGACCTACTAAAAGGTAGCGCCGACGTACTCAGAGGTAGCGCCGACCTACTCAAAGGTAGCGCCGACCTACTAAAAGGTAGCGCCGACGTACTCAGAGGTAGGGCCACCCTTCCCAGCGGTAGCGCTGACCTACCCAGCGGTAGCGCCGTCCTACTCAGCGTTAGCGCCGACCTACTTAGCGGTGGCACCAACGTACTCAAAGTTAGCGCTAACCTATTAAAAGGTAGCGCCAACGTACTCAGCTGTAGCGCCAACCTACTCAGAGGTAGCGCCGACCTACTCAGCGGTAGCGCCGACCTACTAAAAGGTAGCGCCGACATACTCAGAGGTAGCGCCGACCTACTCAAAGGTAGCGCCAACCTACTCAAAGGTAGTGCCGGCCTACTAAAAGTTAGCGCCGACGTACTTAGAGGTAGCGCCGACCTACCCAGCGGTAGCGCCGACTTGCCCAGCGGTAGCGCCGACCTACTCAGCAGTAGCGCCGACCTACTCAAAGGAAGCGCCGACGTACTAAGCTGCAGCGCCGACCTTCTCAGCGGTAGCGCAGACCTACCCAGCGGTAGCGCCGACATACTCAGCGGTAGCGCCGACCTACTCAAAGGTAGCGCGGACCTACTAAAAGGTAGCGCCGACCTACTCAGAGGTAGCGCAGACCTACCCAGCGGTAGCGCCGACCTACTCAGCGGTAGCGCCGACCTACTCAAAGGTAGCGCGGACCTACTAAAAGGTAGCGCCGACGTACTCAGAGGTAGCGCCGACCTACTCAAAGGTAGCGCCGACCTACTAAAAGGTAGCGCCGACGTACTCAGAAGTAGCGCCGCCCTACCCAGCGGTAGCGCTGACCTACCCAGCGGTAGCGCCGTCCTACTCAGCTGTAGCGCCGACCTGCTCAGCGGTAGCGCCGAACTTCTCAGCGGTAGCGCCGACCTACTAAAAGGTAGCGCCGACGTTCTCAGAGGTAGCGCCGACGTACGCAGAGGTAGCGCTGACCTACTTAGTGGTAGCGCCGACCTACCCAGCGGTAGCGCCACCTACCCAGCGGTAGCGCCGACCTACTCAGCGGTAGCGCCGACCTACTTAGCGGTGACGCCGACCTACTCAAAGGTAGCGCCGACCTACTAAAAGGTAGCGCCGACGTACTTAGCTGTAGCACCGACCTACTTAGCGGTAGCGCCGACCTACTCAAAGGTAGCGCCGACCTACTAAAAGGTAGCGCCGACGTATTCAGAGGTAGCGCCGACCTACTTAGAGGTAGCGCCGACCTACCCAGCGGTAGCGCCGACCCACTCAGCGGTAGCGCCGACCTACTTAGCGGTGGCGCCGACCTACTCAAAGGTAGCGCCGACCTACTAAAAGGTAGCGCCGACGTACTCAGAGGTAGCGCCGACCTACTCAAAGGTAGCGCCGACCTACTAAAAGGTAGCGCCGACGTACTCAGAGGTAGCGCCGCCCTACCCAGCGGTAGCGCTGACCTACCTAGCGGTAGCGCCGTCCTACTCAGCGGTAGCGCCGACCTATTTAGCGTAGGCACCGACGTACTCAAAGGTAGCGCTAACCTACTAAAAGGTAGCGCCGACGTACTCAGCTGTAGCGCCGACCTACTCAGCGGTAGCGCCGACGTACTCAGCGGTAGCGCCGACCTACTAAAAGGTAGCGCCGACGTACTCAGAGGTAGCGCCGACATACTCAAAGGTAGCGCCGACCTACTAAAAGGTAGCGCCGACGTACTCAGAGGTAGCGCCGACCTACTCAGCGGTAGCGCCGACCTACCCAGCGGTAGCGCCGACGTACTTAGCGGTGGCGCCCACCTACTCAAAGGTAGCGCCGGCCTACTAAAAGTTAGCGCCGACGTACTCAGAGGTAGCGCTGACCTACCCAGCGGTAGCGCCGACCTACCCAGAGGTAGCGCCGACCTACCCAGCGATAGCGCCGACCTACTTAGCCGTGACGCCGACCTACTCAAAGGTAGCGCCGACCTACTAAAAGGTAGCACCAACCTACCCAGCTGTAGCGCTGAGCTTCCCAGTGGTAGCGCCGACCTACCCAGCGGTAGCGCCGACCTACTCAGCGGTTGCGCCGACCGACCCAGCGGTAGTGCCGACCTACTCAGCGGTTGCGCCGACCTACCCTGCGGTAGCGCCGACTTACTAAGCGTTAGCGCCGACCTATCCAGCGGTAGCGCCGACTTACTCAGCGTTAGCGCCCTTCTACTCAACGGTAGCGCCGACCTACTTAGCGGTGGCGCTGACCTACTCAAAGGCAGCCCTTACCTACTTAGCGGTGGCGCCGACCTACTCAAAGGTAGCGCAGACCTACTCAAAGGTAGCGCCGACGTACTCAGAGGTAGCGCCATCCTACTCAGCGTTAGCGCCAACCTACTCAACGGGAGCGCCGACCTACCCAGCGGTAGCACCGACCTACCCAGCGGTAGCGTCGACCTACTTAGCGGTGGCGCCGACCTACTCAAAGGTAGCGCCGACCTACTAAAAAGTAGTGCCGACGTACTCAGAGCTAGCGCCGACCTACCCAGCGGTAGTGCCGACCTACTAAAAGGTAGCGCCGACGTATTCAGAGGTAGCGCCGACCTACCCAGCGGTAGTGCCGACCTACTAAAAGGTAGCGCCGACGTATTCAGAGGTAGCGCCAACCTACCCGGCGGTAGCGCCGACCTACTTAGCGGTGGCGCCTAATAACTCAGCGGTAGCGCCGACCTACTTAGCGGTGACGCCGACCTACTCAAAGGTAGCGCCAACCTACTAAAAGGTAGCACCAACCTACCCAGCGGTAGCGCCGACCTTCCCAGTGGTAGCGCCGACCTTCTCAGTGGTAGCGCCGACCTACCCAGCGGTAGCGCCGACCTACTCAGCGGTAGCGCCGACCTACCCAGCGGTAGCGCCGACCTACTCAGCGGTAGCGCCGACCTACTTAGCGGTGACGCCGACCTACTCAAAGGTAGCGCCGACCTACTAAAAGGTAGCACCGACGTACGTAGCTGTAGCGCCAACCTACCCAGCGGTAGCGCCGACCTACCCAGCGGTAGCGCCGACCTACTTAGCGGTAGCGCCGACCTACTCAAAGGTAGCGCCGACCTACTAAAAGGTAGCGCCGATGTATTCAGAGGTAGCGCCGACCTACTTAGAGGTAGCGCCGACCTACCCAGCGGTAGCGCCGACCCACTCAGCGGTAGCGCCGACCTAATTATCGGTGGCGCCGACCTACTCAAAGGTAGTGCCGACCTACTAAAAGGTAGCGCCGACGTACTCAGAGGTAGCGCCGACGTATTTAAAGATAGCGCCGACCTACTAAAAGGTAGCGCCGACGTACTCAGAGGTAGCGCCGCCCTACCCAGCGGTAGCGCTGACCTACCCAGCGGTAGCGCTGACCTACCCAGCGGTAGCGCCGTCCTACTCAGCGGTAGAGCCGACCTATTTAGCGGAGGCACCGACGTACTCAAAGGTAGCGCTAACCTACTAAAAGGTAGCGCCGACGTACTCAGCTTTAGCGCCTATCTACTCAGCGGTAGCGCCGACGTACTCAGCGATAGCGCCGACCTACTAAAAGGTAGCGCCGACGTACTCAGAGGTAGCGCCGACCTACTCAGCGGTAGCGTCGACGTACTCAGCGGTAGCGCCGACCTACTAAAAGGTAGCGCCGACGTACTCAGAGGTAGCGCCGACATACTTAAAGGTAGCGCCGACCTACTAAAAGGTAGCGCCGACGTACTCAGAGGTAGCGCCGACCTACCCAGCGGTAGCGCCGACCTACCCAGCGGTAGCGCCGACCTACCCAGCGGTAGCGCCGACCTACTTAGCGGTGGCGCCCACCTACTCAAAGGTAGCGCCGGCCTACTAAAAGTTAGCGCCGACGTACTCAGAGGTAGCGCTGACCTACCCAGCGGTAGCGCCGACCTACCCAGCGGTAGCGCCGACCTACCCAGCGATAGCGCCGACCTACTAAGCGGTAGCGCCGACCTACTTAGCGGTGACGCCGACCTACTCAAAGGTAGCGCCGACCTACCCGGCGGTAGCGCCGACCTACTTAGAGGTGGCGCCTAATAACTCAGCGGTAGCGCCGACCTACTTAGCGGTGACGCCGACCTACTCAAAGGTAGCGCCAACCTACTAAAAGGTAGCACCAACCTACCCAGCGGTAGCGCCGACCTTCCCAGTGGTAGCGCCGACCTTCCCAGTGGTAGCGCCGACCTACCCAGCGGTAGCGCCGACCTACTCAGCGGTAGCGCCGACCTACCCAGCGGTAGCGCCGACCTACTCAGCGGTAGCGCCGACCTACTTAGCGGTGACGCCGACCTACTCAAAGGTAGCGCCGACCTACTAAAAGGTAGCACCGACGTACGTAGCTGTAGCGCCAACCTACCCAGCGGTAGCGCCGACCTACCCAGCGGTAGCGCCGACCTACTTAGCGGTAGCGCCGACCTACTCAAAGGTAGCGCCGACCTACTAAAAGGTAGCGCCGATGTATTCAGAGGTAGCGCCGACCTACTTAGAGGTAGCGCCGACCTACCCAGCGGTAGCGCCGACCCACTCAGCGGTAGCGCCGACCTAATTATCGGTGGCGCCGACCTACTCAAAGGTAGTGCCGACCTACTAAAAGGTAGCGCCGACGTACTCAGAGGTAGCGCCGACGTATTTAAAGGTAGCGCCGACCTACTAAAAGGTAGCGCCGACGTACTCAGAGGTAGCGCCGCCCTACCCAGCGGTAGCGCTGACCTACCCAGCGGTAGCGCTGACCTACTTAGCGGTAGCGCCGTCCTACTCAGCGGTAGAGCCGACCTATTTAGCGGAGGCACCGACGTACTCAAAGGTAGCGCTAACCTACTAAAAGGTAGCGCCGACGTACTCAGCTGTAGCGCCTATCTACTCAGCGGTAGCGCCGACGTACTCAGCGATAGCGCCGACCTACTAAAAGGTAGCGCCGACGTACTCAGAGGTAGCGCCGACCTACTCAGCGGTAGCGCCGACGTACTCAGCGGTAGCGCCGACCTACTAAAAGGTAGCGCCGACGTACTCAGAGGTAGCGCCGACATACTTAAAGGTAGCGCCGACCTACTAAAAGGTAGCGCCGACGTACTCAGAGGTAGCGCCGACCTACCCAGCGGTAGCGCCGACCTACCCAGCGGTAGCGCCGACCTACCCAGCGGTAGCGCCGACCTACTTAGCGGTGGCGCCCACCTACTCAAAGGTAGCGCCGGCCTACTAAAAGTTAGCGCCGACGTACTCAGAGGTAGCGCTGACCTACCCAGCGGTAGCGCCGACCTACCCAGCGGTAGCGCCGACCTACCCAGCGATAGCGCCGACCTACTAAGCGGTAGCGCCGACCTACTTAGCGGTGACGCCGACCTACTCAAAGGTAGCGCCGACCTACCCGGCGTTAGCGCCGACCTACTTAGAGGTGGCGCCGAATAACTCAGCGGTAGCGCCGACCTACTTAGCGGTGACGCCGACCTACTCAAAGGTAGCGCCAACCTACTCAAAGGTAGCACCAACCTACCCAGCGGTAGCGCCGACCTTCCCAGTGGTAGCGCCCACCTACCCAGCGGTAGCGCCGACCTACTCAGCGGTAGCGCCGACCTACCCAGCGGTAGCGCCGACCTACTCAGCGGTAGCGCCGACCTACTTAGCGGTGACGCCGACCTACTCAAAGGTAGCGCTGACCTTCTAAAAGGTAGCGCCGACCTACTTAGCGGTAGCGCCGACCTACTCAAATGTAGCGCCGACCTACTAAAAGGTAGCGCCGACGTATTCAGAGGTTGCGCCGACCTACTTAGAGGTAGCGCCGACCTACCCAGCGGTAGCACCAACCCACTCAGCGGTAGCGCCGACCTACTTAGCGGTTGCGCCGACCTACTCAAAGGTAGCGCCGACCTACTAAAAGGTAGCGCCAACTTACTCAGAGGTAGCGCCGACCTACTCAAAGGTAGCGCCGATCTACTAAAAGGTAGCGCCGACGTACTCAGAGGTAGCGCCGCCCTACCCAGCGGTAGCGCTGACCTACCCAGCGGTAGCGCCGTCCTACTCAGCGGTAGCGCCGACCTAGTTAGCGGAGGCACCGACGTACTCAAAGGTAGCGCTAACCTACTAAAAGGTAGCGCCGACTTACTCAGCTGTAGCGCCGACCTACTCAGCGGTAGCGCCGACGTACTCAGCGATAGCGCCGACCTACTAAAAGGTAGCGCCGACCTACTAAAAGGTAGCGCCGACGTACTCAGAGGTAGCGCCGACCTACTCAGCGGTAGCGCCGACCTACCCAGCGGTGGCGCCGACCTACCCAGCGGTAGTGCCGACCTACCCAGCGGTAGCGCCGACCTACTCAGCGGTAGCGCCGACCTACCCAGCGGTGGCGCCGACCTACTCAGCGGTAGCGCCGACCTACCCAGCGGTGGCGCCGACCTACCCAGCGGTAGTGCCGACCTACCCAGCGGTAGCGACGATCTACTTAGCGGTGGCGCCCACCTACTCAAAGGAAGCGCCGGCCTACTAAAAGTTAGCGCCGACGTACGCAGAGGTAGCGCTGACCTACTTAGTGGTAGCGCCGACCTACCCAGCGGTAGCGCCGACCTACCCAGCGGTAGCGCCGACCTACTCAGCGGTAGCGCCGACCTACTTAGCGGTGACGCCGACCTAATCAAAGGTAGCGCCGACCTACTAAAAGGTAGCGCCGACGTACTTAGCTGTAGCGCCGACCTACCCAGCGGTATCGCCGACCTACCCAGCGGTAGCTCCGACCTACTTAGCGGTAGCGCCGACCTACTCAAAGGTAGCGCCGACCTACTAAAAGGTAGCGCCGACGTACTCAGAGGTAGCGCCGACCTACTCAAAGGTAGCGCCGATCTACTAAAAGGTAGCGCCGACGTACTCAGAGGTAGCGCCGCCCTACCCAGCGGTAGCGCTGACCTACCCAGCAGTAGCGCCGTCCTACTCAGCGGTAGCGCCGACCTATTTAGCGGAGGCACCGACGTACTCAAAGGTAGCGCTAACCTACTAAAAGGTAGCGCCGACGTACTCAGCTGTAGCGCCAATCTACACAGCGGTAGCGCCGACGTACTCAGCGATAGCGCCGACCTACTAAAAGGTAGCGCCGACCTACTAAACTGTAGCGCCGACGTACTCAGAGGTAGCGCCGACCTACTCAGCGGTAGCGCCGACCTACCCAGCGGTGGCGCCGACCTACCCAGCGGTAGTGCCGACCTACCCAGCGGTAGCGCCGACCTACTCAGCGGTAGCGCCGAACTACTCAGCGGTAGCGCCGAACTACTAAAAGGTAGCGCCGACGTTCTCAGAGGTAGCGCAGACCTACTCAAAGGTAGCGCCGACCTACTAAAAGGTAGCGCCGACGTACTCAGAGGTAGCGCCGACCTACTTAGTGGTAGCGCCGACCTACCCAGCGGTAGCGCCGACCTACTCAGCGGTAGCGCCGACCTACTTAGCGGTGACGCCGACCTACTCAAAGGTAGCGCCGACCTACTTAAAGGTCGCGCCGACGTACTTAGCTGTAGCGCCGACCTACCCAGCGGTATCGCCGACCTACCCAGCGGTAGCGCCGACCTACTTAGCGGTAGCGCCGACCTACTCAAAGGTAGCGCCGACCTACTAAAAGGTAGCGCCGACGTATTCAGAGGTAGCGCCGACCTACTTAGAGGTAGCGCCGACCTACCCAGCGGTAGCGCCGACCCACTCAGCGGTAGCGCCGACCTACTTAGCGGTGGCGCCGACCTACTCAAAGGTAGCACCGACCTACTAAAAGGTAGCGCCGACGTACTCAGAGGTAGCACAGACCTACTCAAAGGTAGCGCCGACCTACTAAAAGGTAGCACCGACGTACTCAGAGGTAGCGCCGCCCTACCCAGCGGTAGCGCTGACCTACCCAGCGGTAGGGCCGTCCTACTCAGCGGTAGCGCCGACCTATTTAGCGGAGGCACCGACGTACTCAAAGGTAGCGCTAACCTACTAAAAGGTAGCGCCGACGTACTCAGCTGTAGCGCCGACCTACTCAGCGGTAGCGCCGAAGTACTCAGCGGTAGCGCCGACCTACTAAAAGGTAGCGCCGACGTACTCAGAGGTAGCGCCGACATACTCAAAGGTAGCGCCGACCTACTAAAAGGTAGCGCCGACGTACTCAGAGGTAGCGCCGACCTACTCAGCGGTAGCGCCGACCTACCCAACGGTAGCGCCGACCTACCCAGCGGTAGCGCCGACCTACCCAGCGGTAGTGCCGAACTACTTAGCGTTGGCGCCCACCTACTCAAATGTAGCGCCGGCCTACTAAAAGTTAGCGCCGACGTACTCAGAGGTAGCACTGACCTACCCAGCGGTAGCGCCGACCTACCCAGATGTAGCGCCGACCTACCCAGCGGTAGCGCTGACCTACTCAGCGGTAGCGCCGACCTACTTAGCGGTGACGCCGACCTACTCAAAGGTAGCGCCAACCTACTAAAAGGTAGCACCAACCTACCCAGCGGTAGCGCCGACCTTCCCAGTGGTAGCGCCGACCTACTTAGCGGTGGCGCTGACCTACTCAAAGGCAGCCCTTACCTACTTAGCGGTGGCGCCGACCTACTCAAAGGTAGCGCAGACCTACTCAAAGGTAGCGCCGACGTACTCAGAGGTAGCGCCATCCTACTCAGCATTAGTGCCGACCTACTCAGTGGGAGCGCCGACCTACACAGCGGTAGCACCGACCTACCTAGCGGTAGCGTCGACCTACCCGGCGGCAAGGCGACCTACCCAGCGGTAGCGCCGACCTACTTAGCGGTTGCGCCGACCAACTTAGCGGTGGCGCCGACCTACTTAAAGGTAGCGCCGACCAACTACAAGGTAGCGCCGACGTACTCAGAGCTAGCGACGACTACCCAGCGGTAGTGCCGACCTACTAAAAGGTAGCGCCGACGTATTCAGAGATAGCGCCGACCTACCCAGCGGTAGCGCCGACCTACCCGGCGGTAGCGCCGACCTATTTAGAGGTGGCGCCGAATAACTCAGCGGTAGCGCCGACCTACTTAGCGGTGACGCTGACCTACTCAAAGGTAGCGCCGACCTACTAAAAGGTAGCACCAACCTACCCAGCGGTAGCGCCGACCTTCCCAGTGGTAGGGCCGACCTACCCAGCGGTAGCGCCGACCTACTCAGCGGAAGCGCCGACCTACCCAGCGGTAGCGCCGACCTACTCAGCGGTAGCGCCGACCTACTTAGCGGTGACGCCGACCTACTCAAAGGTAGCGCCGACCTACTAAAAGGTAGCGCCGATGTACTTAGCTGTAGCGCCGACCTACCCAGCGGTAGCGCCGACGTACTTAGTGGTAGCGCCGACCTACTCAAAGGTAGCGCCGACCTACTAAAAGGTATCGCCGACGTATTCAGAGGTAGCGCCGACCTACTTAGAGGTAGCGCCGACCTACCCAGCGGTAGCGCGAACCCACTCAGCGGTAGCGCCGACCTACTCAAAGGTAGCGCCGACCTACTAAAAGGTAGCGCCGACGAACTCAGAGGTAGCGCCGACCTACTCAAAGGTAGCGCCGACCTACTCAAAGGTAGCGCTGACCTACTAAAAGGTAGCACCAACCTACCCAGCGGTAGCGCTGAGCTTCCCAGTGGTAGCGCCGACCTACCCAGCGGTAGCGCCGACCTACTCAGCGGTAGCGCCGACCGACCCAGCGGTAGTGCTGACCTACTCAGCGGTTGCGCCGACCTACCCAGCGGTAGCGCCGACTTACTAAGCGTTAGCGCCGACCTATCCAGCGGTAGCGCCGACTTACTCAGCGTTAGCGCCGATCTACTCACGGTAGCGCCGACCTACTTAGCGGTGGCACTGACCTACTCAAAGGCAGCCCTTACCTACTTAGCGGTGGCGCCGACCTACTCAAAGGTAGCGCAGACCTACTCAAAGGTAGCGCCGACGTACTCAGAGGTAGCGCCATCCTACTCAGCGTTAGCGCCGACCTACTCAACGGGAGCGCCGACCTACCCAGCGGTAGCACCGACCTACCCAGCGGTAGCGTCGACCTACCCGGCGGCACCGCCGACCTACCCAGCGGTAGCGCCGACCTACTTAGCGGTTGCGCCGACCTACTTAGCGGTGGCGCCGACCTACTCAAAGGTAGCGCCGACCTACTAAAAAGTAGCGCCGACGTACTCAGAGCTAGCGCCGACCTACCCAGCGGTAGTGCCGACCTACTAAAAGGTAGCGCCGACGTATTCAGAGGTAGCGCCGACCTACCCAGCGGTAGCGCCAACCTACCCGGCGGTAGCGCCGACCTACTTAGAGGTGGCGCCGAATAACTCAGCGGTAGCGCCGACCTACTTAGCGGTGACGCCGACCTACTCAAAGGTAGCGCCAACCTACTAAAAGGTAGCACCAACCTACCTAGCGGTAGCGCCGACCTTCCCAGTGGTAGCGCCGACCTACCCAGCGGTAGCGCCGACCTACTCAGCGGTAGCGCCGACCTACTCAGCGGTAGCGCCGACCTACTTAGCGGTGACGCCGACCTACTCAAAGGTAGCGCCGACCTACTAAAAGGTAGCACCGACGTACTTAGCTGTAGCGCCGACCTACCCAGCGGTAGCGCCGACCTACCCAGCGGTAGCGCCGACCTACTTAGCGGTTGCGCCGACCTACTCAAAGGTAGTGCCGACAACTAAAAGGTAGCGCCGACGTACTCGGAGGTAGCGCCGACCTATTCAAAGGTAGCGCCGACCTACAAAAAGGTAGCGCCGACGTACTCAGAGGTAGCGCCGCCCTACCCAGCGGTAGCGCTGACCTACCCAGTGGTAGCGCTGACCTACCCAGGGGTAGCGCCGTCCTACTCAGCGGTAGAGCCGACCTACTCAAAGGTAGCGCCAACCTACTAAAAGGTAGCACCAACCTACCTAGCGGTAGCGCCGACCTTCCCAGTGGTAGCGCCGACCTACCCAGCGGTAGCGCCGACCTACTCAGCGGTAGCGCCGACCTACTCAGCGGTAGCGCCGACCTACTTAGCGGTGACGCCGACCTACTCAAAGGTAGCGCCGACCTACTAAAAGGTAGCACCGACGTACTTAGCTGTAGCGCCGACCTACCCAGCGGTAGCGCCGACCTACCCAGCGGTAGCGCCGACCTACTTAGCGGTTGCGCCGACCTACTCAAAGGTAGTGCCGACAACTAAAAGGTAGCGCCGACGTACTCGGAGGTAGCGCCGACCTATTCAAAGGTAGCGCCGACCTACAAAAAGGTAGCGCCGACGTACTCAGAGGTAGCGCCGCCCTACCCAGCGGTAGCGCTGACCTACCCAGTGGTAGCGCTGACCTACCCAGGGGTAGCGCCGTCCTACTCAGCGGTAGAGCCGACCTATTTAGCGGAGGCACCGACGTACTCAAAGGTAGCGCTAACCTACTAAAAGGTAGCGCCGACGTACTCAGCTGTAGCGCCGACCTACTCAGCGGTAGCGCCGACGTACTCAGCGATAGCGCCGACCTACTAAAAGGTAGCGCCGACGTACTCAGAGGTAGCGCCGACCTACTCAGCGGTAGCGTCGACCTACCCGGCGGCAAGGCGACCTACCCAGCGGTAGCGCCGACCTACTTAGCGGTTGCGCCGACCTACTTAGCGGTGGCGCCGACCTACTTAAAGGTAGCGCCGACCTACTAAAAGGTAGCGCCGACGTACTCAGAGCTAGCGCCGACTACCCAGCGGTAGTGCCGACCTACTAAAAGGTAGCGCCGACGTATTCAGAGATAGCGCCGACCTACCCAGCGGTAGCGCCGACCTACTTAGAGGTAGCGCCGAATAACTTAGCGGTAGCGCCGACCTACTTAGCGGTGACGCTGACCTACTCAAAGGTAGCGCCGACCTACTTAAAGGTAGCACCGATGTACTTAGCTGTAGCGCCGACCTACCCAGCGGTAGCGCCGACCTTCCCAGTGGTAGGGCCGACCTACCCAGCGGTAGCGCCGACCTACTCAGCGGTAGCGCCGACCTACCCAGCGGTAGCGCCGACCTACTCAGCGGTAGCGCCGACTTACTTAGCGGTGACGCCGACCTACTCAAAGGTAGCGCCGACCTACTAAAAGGTAGCGCCGATGTACTTAGCTGTAGCGCCGACCTACCCAGCGGTAGCGCCGACGTACTTAGTGGTAGCGCCGACCTACTCAAAGGTAGCGCCGACCTACTAAAAGGTATCGCCGACGTATTCAGAGGTAGCGCTGACCTACTTAGAGGTAGCGCCGACCTACCCAGCGGTAGCGCGAACCCACTCAGCGGTAGCGCCGACCTACTTAGCGGTGGCGCCGACCTACTCAAAGGTAGCGCCGACCTACTAAAAGGTAGCGCCGACGAACTCAGAGGTAGCGCCGACCTACTCAAAGGTAGCGCCGACCTACTCAAAGGTACCGCCGACCTACTAAAAGGTAGCACCAACCTACCCAGCGGTAGCGCTGAGTTTCCCAGTGGTAGCGCCGACCTACCCAGCGGTAGCGCCGACCTACTCAGCGGTAGCGCCGACCGACCCAGCGGTAGTGCCGACCTACTCAGCGGTTGCGCCGACCTACCCAGCGGTAGCGCCGACTTACTAAGCGTTAGCGCCGACCTATCCAGCGGTAGCGCCGTCTTACTCAGCGTTAGCGCCGATCTACTCACGGTAGCGCCGACCTACTTAGCGGTGGCACTGACCTACTCAAAGGCAGCCCTTACCTACTTAGCGGTGGCGCCGACCTACTCAAAGGTAGCGCAGACCTACTCAAAGGTAGCGCCGACGTACTCAGAGGTAGCGCCATCCTACTCAGCGTTAGCGCCGACCTACTCAACGGGAGCGCCGACCTACCCAGCGGTAGCACCGACCTACCCAGCGGTAGCGTCGACCTACCCGGCGGCACCGCCGACCTACCCAGCGGTAGCGCCGACCTACTTAGCGGTTGCGCCGACCTACTTAGCGGTGGCGCCGACCTACTCAAAGGTAGCGCCGACCTACTAAAAAGTAGCGCCGACGTACTCAGAGCTAGCGCCGACCTACCCAGCGGTAGTGCCGACCTACTAAAAGGTAGCGCCGACGTATTCAGAGGTAGCGCCGACCTACCCAGCGGTAGCGCCAACCTACCCGGCGGTAGCGCCGACCTACTTAGAGGTGGCGCCGAATAACTCAGCGGTAGCGCCGACCTACTTAGCGGTGACGCCGACCTACTCAAAGGTAGCGCCAACCTACTAAAAAGTAGCACCAACCTACCCAGCGGTAGCGCCGACCTTCCCAGTGGTAGCGCCGACCTACCCAGCGGTAGCGCCGACCTACTCAGCGGTAGCGCCGACCTACCCAGCGGTAGCGCCGACCTACTCAGCGGTAGCGCCGACCTACTTAGCGGTGACGCCAACCTACTCAAAGGTAGCGCCGACCTACTAAAAGGTAGCACCGACGTACTTAGCTGTAGCGCCGACCTACCCAGCGGTAGCGCCGACCTACCCAGCGGTAGCGCCGACCTACTTAGCGGTTGCGCCGACCTACTCAAAGGTAGTGCCGACAACTAAAAGGTAGCGCCGACGTACTCAGAGGTAGCGCCGACCTATTCAAAGGTAGCGCCGACCTACTAAAAGGTAGCGCCGACGTACTCAGAGGTAGCGCCGCCCTACCCAGCGGTAGCGCTGACCTACCCAGCGGTAGCGCTGACCTACCCAGGGGTAGCGCCGTCCTACTCAGCGGTAGAGCCGACCTATTTAGCGGAGGCACCGACGTACTCAAAGGTAGCGCTAACCTACTAAAAGGTAGCGCCGACGTACTCAGCTGTAGCGCCGACCTACTCAGCGGTAGCGCCGACGTACTCAGCGATAGCGCCGACCTACTAAAAGGTAGCGCCGACGTACTCAGAGGTAGCGCCGACCTACTCAGCGGTAGCGCCGACGTACTTAGCGGTAGCGCCGACCTACTAAAAGGTAGCGCCGACGTACTCAGAGGTAGCGCCGACATACTCAAAGGTAGCGCCGACCTACTAAAAGGTAGCGCCGACGTACTCAGAGGTAGCGCCGACCTACCCAGCGGTAGCGCCGACCTACCCAGCGGTAGCGCCGACCAAGCCAGCTGTAGCGCCGACCTACTTAGCGGTGGCGCCCACCTACTCAAAGGTAGCGCCGGCCTACTAAAAGTTAGCGCCGACGTACTCAGAGGTAGCGCTGACCTACCCAGCGGTAGAGCCGACCTACCCAGCGGTAGCGCCGACCTACCCAGCGATAGCGCCGACCTACTCAGCGGTAGCGCCGACCTACTTAGCGGTGACGCCGACCTACTCAAAGGTAGCGCCGACCTACCCGGCGTTAGCGCCGACCTACTTAGAGGTGGCGCCGAATAACTCAGCGGTAGCGCCGACCTACTTAGCGGTGACGCCGACCTACTCAAAGGTAGCGCCAACCTACTCAAAGGTAGCACCAACCTACCCAGCGGTAGCGCCGACCTTCCCAGTGGTAGGGCCGACCTACCCAGCGGTTGCGCCGACCTACTCAGCGGTAGCGCCGACCTACCCAGCGGTTGCGCCGACCTACTCAGCGGTAGCGCCGACCTACTTAGCGGTGACGCCGACCTACTCAAAGGTAGCGCTGACCTACTAAAAGGTAGCGCCGACGTACTTAGCTGTAGCGCCGACCTACCCAGCGGTAGCGCCGACCTACCCAGCGGTAGCGCCGACCTACTTAGCGGTAGCGCCGACCTACTCAAAGGTAGCGCCGACCTACTAAAAGGTAGCGCCGACGTATTCAAAGGTAGCGCCGACCTACTTAGAGGTAGCGCCGACCTACACAGCGGTAGCACCGACCCACTCAGCGGTAGCGCCGACCTACTTAGCGGTGACGCCGACCTACTCAAAGGTAGCGCCGACCTACCCGGCAATAGCGCCGACCTACTTAGAGGTGGCGCCGAATAACTCAGCGGTAGCGCCGACCTACTTAGCGGTGACGCCGACCTACTCAAAGGTAGCGCCAACCTACTCAAAGGTAGCACCAACCTACCCAGCGGTAGCGCCGACCTTCCCAGTGGTAGCGCCGACCTACCCAGCGGTAGCGCCGACCTACTCAGCGGTAGCGCCGACCTACCCAGCGGTAGCGCCGACCTACTCAGCGGTAGCGCCGACCTACTTAGCGGTGACGCCGACCTACTCAAAGGTAGCGCTGACCTACTAAAAGGTAGCGCCGACGTACTTAGCTGTAGCGCCGACCTACCCAGCGGTAGCGCCGACCTACCCAGCGGTAGCGCCGACCTACTTAGCTGTAGCGCCGACCTACTCAAAGGTAGCGCCGACCTACTAAAAGGTAGCGCCGACGTATTCAGAGGTAGCGCCGACCTACTTAGAGGTAGCTCCGACCTACCCAGCGGTAGCACCGACCCACTCAGCGGTAGCGCCGACCTACTTAGCGGTGGCGCCGACCTACTCAAAGGTAGCGCCGACCTACTAAAAGGTAGCGCCGACGTACTCAGAGGTAGAGCCGACCTACTCAAAGGTAGCGCCGATCTACTAAAAGGTAGCGCCGACGTACTCAGAGGTAGCGCCGCCCTACCCAGCGGTAGCGCTGACCTACCCAGCGGTAGCGCCGTCCTACTCAGCGGTAGCGCCGACCTATTTAGCGGAGGCACCGACGTACTCAAAGGTAGCGCTAACCTACTAAAAGGTAGCGCCGACGTACTCAGCTGTAGCGCCGACCTACTCAGCGGTAGCGCCGACGTACTCAGCGATAGCGCCGACCTACTTAAAGGTAGCGCCGACCTACTAAAAGGTAGCGCCGACATACTCAGAGGTAGCGCCGACCTACTCAGCGGTAGCGCCGATCTACCCAGCGTTGGCGCCGACCTACCCAGCGGTAGTGCCGACCTACTCAGCGGTAGCGCCGACCTACCCAGCGGTGGCGCCGACCTACCCAGCGGTAGTGCCGACCTATCCAGCGGTAGCGACGATCTGCTTAGCGGTGGCGCCCACCTACTTAAAGGAAGCGCCGGCCTACTAAAAGTTAGCGCCGACGTACGCAGAGGTAGCGCTGACCTACTTAGTGGTAGCGCCGACCTACCCAGCGGTAGCGCCGACCTACCCAGCGGTAGCGCCGACCTACTCAGCGGTAGCGCCGACCTACTTAGCGGTTACGCCGACCTACTCAAAGGTAGCGCCGACCTACTAAAATGTAGCGCCGACGTACTTAGCTGTAGCGCCGACCTACCCAGCGGTATCGCCGACCTACCCAGCGGTAGCGCCGACCTACTTAGCGGTAGCGCCGACCTACTCAAAGGTAGCGCCGACCTACTAAAAGGTAGCGCCGATGTACTCAGAGGTAGCGCCGACCTACTCAAAGGTAGCGCCGATCTACTAAAAGGTAGCGCCGACGTTCTCAGAGGTAGCGCCGCCCTACATAGCGGTAGCGCTGACCTACGCAGCAGTAGCGCCGTTTTACTCAGCGGTAGCGCCGACCTATTTAGCGGAGGCACCGACGTACTCAAAGGTAGCGCTAACCTACTAAAAGGTAGCGCCGACGTACTCAGCTGTAGCGCCAATCTACTCAGCGGTAGCGCCGACGTACTCAGCGATAGCGCCGACCTACTAAAAGGTAGCGCCGACCTACTAAACTGTAGCGCCGACGTACTCAGAGGTAGCGCCGACCTACTCAGCGGTAGCGCCGACCTACCCAGCGGTGGCGCCGACCTACCCAGCGGTAGTGCCGACCTACCCAGCGGTAGCGCCGACCTACTCAGCGGTAGCGCCGACCTACACAGCGGTAGCGCCGACCTTTTAAAAGGTAGCGCCGACGTTCTCAGAGGTAGCGCCGACCTACTCAAAGGTAGCGCCGACCTACTAAAAGGTAGCGCCGACGTACTCAGAGGTAGCGCCGACCTACTCAGCGGTAGCGCCGACCTATCCAGCGGTGGCGCCGACCTACCCAGCGGTAGCGACGATCTACTTAGCGGTGGCGCCCACCTACTCAAAGGAAGCGCCGGCCTACTAAAAGTTAGCGCCGACGTACGCAGAGGTAGCGCTGACCTACTTAGTGGTAGCGCCGACCTACCCAGCGGTAGCGCCGACCTACCCAGCGGTAGCGCCGACCTACTCAGCGGTAGCGCCGACCTACTTAGCGGTGACGCCGACCTACTCAAAGGTAGCGCCGACCTACTTAAAGGTCGCGCCGACGTACTTAGCTGTAGCGCCGACCTACCCAGCGGTATCGCCGACTTACCCAGCGGTAGCGCCGACCTACTTAGCGGTAGCGCCGACCTACTCAAAGGTAGCGCCGACCTACTAAAAGGTAGCGCCGACGTATTCAGAGGTAGCGCCGACCTACTTAGAGGTAGCGCCGACCTACCCAGCGGTAGCGCCGACCCACTCAGCGGTAGCGCCGACCTACTTAGCGGTGGCGCCGACCTACTCAAAGGTAGCGCCGACGTACTCAGAGGTAGCGCCGCCCTACCCAGCGGTAGCGCTGACCTACCCAGCGGTAGGGCCGTCCTACTCAGCGGTAGCGCCGACCTATTTAGCAAAGGCACCGACGTACTCAAAGGTAGCGCTAACCTACTAAAAGGTAGCGCCGACGTACTCAGCTGTAGCACCGACCTACTCAGCGGTAGCGCCGACGTACTCAGCGGTAGCGCCGACCTACTAAAAGGTAGCGCCGACGTACTCAGAGGTAGCGCCGACATACTCAAAGGTAGCGCCGACCTACTAAAAGGTAGCGCCGACGTACTCAGAGGTAGCGCCGACCTACTTAGCGGTAGCGCCGACCTACCCAACGGTAGCGCCGACCTACCCAGCGGTAGCGCCGACCTACCCAGCGGTAGTGCCGACCTACTTAGCGTTGGCGCCCACCTACTCAAATGTAGCGCCGGCCTACTAAAAGTTAGCGCCGACGTACTCAGAGGTAGCACTGACCTACCCAGCGGTAGCGCCGACCTACCCAGTGGTAGCGCCGACCTACTCAGCGGTAGCGCTGACCTACTCAGCGGTAGCGCCGACCTACTTAGCGGTGACGCCGACCTACTCAAAGGTAGCGCCGACGTACTCAGAGGTAGCGCCATCCTACTCAGCGTTAGTGCCGACCTTCTCAGTGGGAGCGCCGACCTACACAGCGGTAGCACCGACCTACCTAGCGGTAGCGTCGACCTACCCGGCGGCAAGGCGACCTACCCAGCGGTAGCGCCGACCTACTTAGCGGTGGCGCCAACCTACTCAAAGGTAGCGCCGACCTACTAAAAGGTAGCGCCGACGTACTCAGAGCTAGCGCCGACCTACCCAGC
Organism: Anisus vortex; assembly: GCA_949126835.1. Lineage (NCBI taxonomy): Eukaryota > Metazoa > Mollusca > Gastropoda > Planorbidae > Anisus > Anisus vortex. Next base: position 160,642 of record OX421495.1, read on the forward strand.
GGTAGTGCCGACCTACTAAAAGGTAGCGCCGACGTATTCAGAGATAGCGCCGACCTACCCAGCGGTAGCGCCGACCTACCCGGCGGTAGCGCTGACCTTCTTAGAGGTGGCGCCGAATAACTCAGCGGTAGCGCCGACCTACTTAGCGGTGACGTTGACCTACTCAAAGGTAGCGCCGACCTACTAAAAGGTAGCACCAACCTACCCAGCGGTAGCGCCGACCTTCCCAGTGGTAGCGCCGACCTACTTAGCGGTGGCGCTGACCTACTCAAAGGAAGCCCTTACCTACTTAGCGGTGGCGCCGACCTACTCAAAGGTAGCGCAGACCTACTCAAAGGTAGCGCCGACAAACTCAGAGGTAGCGCCATCCTACTCAGCGTTAGTGCTGACCTACTCAGTGGGAGCGCCGACCTACACAGCGGTAGCACCGACCTACCTAGCGGTAGCGTCGACCTACCCGGCGGCAAGGCGACCTACCCAGCGGTAGCGCCGACCTACTTAGCGGTGGCGCCGACCTACTAAAAGGTAGCGCCGACGTACTCAGCGGTAGCGCCGACCTACTCAGCGGTAGCGCCGACCTACTAAAAGGTAGCGCCGACGTTCTCAGAGGTAGCGCCGACCTACTCAAAGGTAGCGCCGACCTACTAAAAGGTAGCGCCGACGTACTCAGAGGTAGCGCCGACCTACTCAGCGGTAGCGCCGACCTATCCAGCGGTGGCGCCGACCTACCCAGCGGTAGTGCCGACCTACCCAGCGGTAGCGACGATCTACTTAGCGGTGGCGCCCACCTACTCAAAGGAAGCGCCGGCCTACTAAAAGTTAGCGCCGACGTACGCAGAGGTAGCGCTGACCTACTTAGTGGTAGCGCCGACCTACCCAGCGGTAGCGCCGACCTACCCAGCGGTAGCGCCGACCTACTCAGCGGTAGCGCCGACCTACTTAGCGGTGACGCCGACCTACTCAAAGGTAGCGCCGACCTACTTAAAGGTCGCGCCGACGTACTTAGCTGTAGCGCCGACCTACCCAGCGGTATCGCCGACTTACTTAGCGGTAGCGCCGACCTACTTAGCGGTAGCGCCGACCTACTCAAAGGTAGCGCCGACCTACTAAAAGGTAGCGCCGACGTATTCAGAGGTAGCGCCGACCTACTTAGAGGTAGCGCCGACCTACCCAGCGGTAGTGCCGACCCACTCAGCGGTAGCGCCGACTTACTTAGCGGTGGCGCCGACCTACTCAAAGGTAGCGCCGACCTACTAAAAGGTAGCGCCGACGTACTCAGAGGTAGCACCGACCTACTCAAAGGTAGCGCCGACCTACTAAAAGGTAGCACCGACGTACTCAGAGGTAGCGCCGCCCTACCCAGCGGTAGCGCTGACCTACCCAGCGGTAGGGCCGTCCTACTCAGCGGTAGCGCCGACCTATTTAGCAAAGGCACCGACGTACTCAAAGGTAGCGCTAACCTACTAAAAGGTAGCGCCGACGTACTCAGCTGTATCACCGACCTACTCAGCGGTAGCGCCGACGTACTCAGCGGTAGCGCCGACCTACTAAAAGGTAGCGCCGACGTACTCAGAGGTAGCGCCGAAATACTCAAAGGTAGCGCCGACCTACTAAAAGGTAGAGCCGACGTACTCAGAGGTAGCGCTGACCTACTCAGCGGTAGCGCCGACCTACCCAACGGTAGCGCCGACCTACCCAGCGGTAGCGCCGACCTACCCAGCGGTAGTGCCGACCTACTTAGCGTTGGCGCCCACCTACTCAAATGTAGCGCCGGCCAACTAAAAGTTAGCGCCGACGTACTCAGAGGTAGCACTGACCTACCCAGCGGTAGCGCCGACCTACCCAGTGGTAGCGCCGACCTACCCAGCGGTAGCGCTGACCTACTCAGCGGTAGCGCCGACCTACTTAGCGGTGACGCCGACCTACTCAAAGGTAGCGCCGACCTACTAAAAGGTAGCACCAACCTACCCAGCGGTAGCGCCGACCTTCCCAGTGGTAGCGCCGACCTACTTAGCGGTGGCGCTGACCTACTCAAAGGCAGCCCTTACCTACTTAGCGGCGGCGCCGACCTACTCAAAGGTAGCGCAGACCTACTCAAAGGTAGCGCCGACGTACTCAGAGGTAGCGCCATCCTACTCAGCGTTAGTGCCGACCTTCTCAGTTGGAGCCCTGACCTACACAGCGGTAGCACCGACCTACCTAGCGGTAGCGTCGACCTACCCGGCAGCAAGGCGACCTACCCAGCGGTAGCGCCGACCTACTTAGCGGTTGCGCCGACCTACTTAGCGGTGGCGCCAACCTACTCAAAGGTAGCGCCGACCTACTAAAAGGTAGCGCCGACGTACTCAGAGCTAGCGCCGACCTACCCAGCGGTAGTGCCGACCTACTAAAAGGTAGCGCCGACGTATTCAGAGATAGCGCCGACCTACCCAGCGGTAGCGCCGACCTACCCGGCGGTAGCGCTGACCTTCTTAGAGGTGGCGCCGAATAACTCAGCGGTAGCGCCGACCTACTTAGCGGTGACGCCGACCTACTCAAAGGTAGCGCCGACCTACTAAAAGGTAGCACCAACCTACCCAGCGATAGCGCCGACCTTCTCATTGGTATCGCCGACCTACTTAGCGGTGGCGCTGACCTACTCAAAGGCAGCCCTTACCTACTTAGCGGTGGCGCCGACCTACTCAAAGGTAGCGCAGACCTACTCAAAGGTAGCGCCGACGTACTCAGAGGTAGCGCCATCCTACTCAGTGGGAGCGCCGACCTACACAGCGGTAGCACCGACCTACCTAGCGGTAGCGTCGACCCACCCGGCGGCAAGGCGACCTACCCAGCGGTAGCGCCGACCTACTTAGCGGTTGCGCCGACCTACTTAGCGGTGGCGCCGACCTACTAAAAGGTAGCGCCGACGTACTCAGAGGTAGCGCCGACCTACTCAGCGGTAGCGCCGACGTACTCAGCGGTAGCGCCGACCTACTAAAAGGTAGCGCCGACGTACTCAGAGGTAGCGCCGACATACTCAAAGGTAGCGCCGACCTACTAAAAGGTAGCGCCGACGTACTCAGAGGTAGCGCCGACCTACCCAGCGGTAGCGCCGACCTACGCTACCCAGCGGTAGCGCCGACCTACCCAGCTGTAGCGCCGACCTACTTAGCGGTGGCGCCCACCTACTCAAAGGTAGCGCCGGCCTACTAAAAGTTAGCGCCGACGTACTCAGAGGTAGCGCTGACCTACCCAGCGGTAGCGCCGACCTACCCAGCGGTAGCGCCGACCTACCCAGCGATAGCACCGACCTACTCAGCGGTAGCGCCGACCTACTTAGCGGTGACGCCGACCTACTCAAAGGTAGCGCCGACCTACCCGGCGTTAGCGCCGACCAACTTAGAGGTGGCGCCGAATAACTCAGCGGTAGCGCCGACCTACTTAGCGGTGACGCCGACCTACTCAAAGGTAGCGCCAACCTACTCAAAGGTAGCACCAACCTACCCAGCGGTAGCGCCGACCTTCCCAGTGGTAGGGCCGACCTACCCAGCGGTAGCGCCGACCTACTCAGCGGTAGCGCCGACCTACCCAGCGGTTGCGCCGACCTACTCAGCGGTAGCGCCGACCTACTTAGCGGTGACGCCGACCTACTCAAAGGTAGCGCTGACCTACTAAAAGGTAGCGCCGACGTACTTAGCTGTAGCGCGGACCTACCCAGCGGTAGCGCCGACCTACCCAGCGGTAGCGCCGACCTACTTAGCGGTAGCGCCGACCTACTCAAAGGTAGCGCCGACCTACTAAAAGGTAGCGCCGACGTATTCAAAGGTAGCGCCGACCTACTTAGAGGTAGCGCCGACCTACCCAGCGGTAGCACCGACCCACTCAGCGGTAGCGCCGACCTACTTAGCGGTGACGCCGACCTACTCAAAGGTAGCGCCGACCTACCCGGCGTTAGCGCCGACCTACTTAGAGGTGGCGACAAATAACTCGGCGGTAGCGCCGACCTACTTAGCGGTGACGCCGACCTACTCAAAGGTAGCGCCAACCTACTCAAAGGTAGCACCAACCTACCCAGCGGTAGCGCCGACCTTCCCAGTGGTAGCGCCGACCTACCCAGCGGTAGCGCCGACCTACTCAGCGGTAGCGCCGACCTACCCAGCGGTAGCGCCGACCTACTCAGCGGTAGCACCGACCTACTTAGCGGTGACGCCGACCTACTCAAAGGTAGCGCTGACCTACTAAAAGGTAGCGCCGACGTACTTAGCTGTAGCGCCGACCTACCCAGCGGTAGCGCCGACCTACCCAGCGGTAGCGCCGACCTACTTAGCTGTAGCGCCGACCTACTCAAAGGTAGCGCCGACCTACTAAAAGGTAGCGCCGATGTATTCAGAGGTAGCGCCGACCTACTTAGAGGTAGCGCCGACCTACCCAGCGGTAGCACCGACCCACTCAGCGGTAGCGCCGACCTACTTAGCGGTGGCGCCGACCTACTCAAAGGTAGCGCCGACCTACTAAAAGGTAGCGCCGACGTACTCAGAGGTAGCGCCGACCTACTCAAAGGTAGCGCCGATCTACTAAAAGGTAGCGCCGACGTACTCAGAGGTAGCGCCGCCCTACCCAGCGGTAGCGCTGACCTACCCAGGGGTAGCGCCGTCCTACTCAGCGGTAGCGCCGACCTATTTAGCGGAGGCACCGACGTACTCAAAAGGTAGCGCTAACCTACTAAAAGGTAGCGCCGACGTACTCAGCTGTAGCGCCGACCTACTCAGCGGTAGCGCCGACGTACTCAGCGATAGCGCCGACCTACTTAAAGGTAGCGCCGACCTACTAAAAGGTAGCGCCGACGTACTCAGAGGTAGCGCCGACCTACTCAGCGGTAGCGCCGATCTACCCAGCGTTGGCGCCGACCTACCCAGCGGTAGTGCCGACCTACCCAGCGGTAGCGCCGACCTACTCAGCGGTAGCGCCGACCTACCCAGCGGTGGCGCCGACCTACTCAGCGGTAGCGCCGACCTACCCAGCGGTGGCGCCGACCTACCCAGCGGTAGTGCCGACCTATCCAGCGGTAGCGACGATCTGCTTAGCGGTGGCGCCCACCTACTCAAAGGAAGCGCCGGCCTACTAAAAGTTAGCGCCGACGTACGCAGAGGTAGCGCTGACCTACTTAGTGGTAGCGCCGACCTACCCAGCGGTAGCGCCGACCTACCCAGCGGTAGCGCCGACCTACTCAGCGGTAGCGCCGACCTACTTAGCGGTTACGCCGACCTACTCAAAGGTAGCGCCGACCTACTAAAAGGTAGCGCCGACGTACTTAGCTGTAGCGCCGACCTACCCAGCGGTATCGCCGACCTACCCAGCGGTAGCGCCGACCTACTTAGCGGTAGCGCCGACCTACTCAAAGGTAGCGCCGACCTACTAAAAGGTAGCGCCGATGTACTCAGAGGTAGCGCCGACCTACTCAGCGGTAGCGCCGACCTACCCAGCGGTGGCGCCGACCTACCCAGCGGTAGTGCTGACCTACCCAGCGGTAGCGCCGACCTACTCAGCGGTAGCGCCGACCTACTCAGCGGTAGCGCCGACCTTTTAAAAGGTAGCGCCGACGTTCTCAGAGGTAGCGCCGACCTACTCAAAGGTAGCGCCGACCTACTAAAAGGTAGCGCCGACGTACTCAGAGGTAGCGCCGACCTACTCAGCGGTAGCGCCGACCTATCCAGCGGTGGCGCCGACCTACCCAGCGGTAGTGCCGACCTACCCAGCGGTAGCGACGATCTACTTAGCGGTGACGCCCACCTACTCAAAGGAAGCGCCGGCCTACTAAAAGTTAGCGCCGACGTACGCAGAGGTAGCGCTGACCTACTTAGTGGTAGCGCCGACCTACCCAGCGGTAGCGCCGACCTACCCAGCGGTAGCGCCGACCTACTCAGCGGTAGCGCCGACCTACTTAGCGGTGACGCCGACCTACTCAAAGGTAGCGCCGACCTACTTAAAGGTCGCGCCGACGTACTTAGCTGTAGCGCCGACCTACCCAGCGGTATCGCCGACTTACCCAGCGGTAGCGCCGACCTACTTAGCGGTAGCGCCGACCTACTCAAAGGTAGCGCCGACCTACTAAAAGGTAGCGCCGAGGTATTCAGAGGTAGTGCCGACCTACTTAGAGGTAGCGCCGACCTACCCAGCGGTAGCGCCGACCCACTCAGCGGTAGCGCCGACCTACTTAGCGGTGGCGCCGACCTACTCAAAGGTAGCGCCGACCTACTAAAAGGTAGCGCCGACGTACTCAGAGGTAGCACCGACCTACTCAAAGGTAGCGCCGACCTACTAAAAGGTAGCACCGACGTTCTCAGAGGTAGCGCCGCCCTACCCAGCGGTAGCGCTGACCTACCCAGCGGTAGGGCCGTCCTACTCAGCGGTAGCGCCGACCTATTTAGCAAAGGCACCGACGTACTCAAAGGTAGCGCTAACCTACTAAAAGGTAGCGCCGACGTACTCAGCTGTAGCACCGACCTACTCAGCGGTAGCGCCGACGTACTAGCGGTAGCGCCGACCTACTAAAAGGTAGCGCCGACGTACTCAGAGGTAGCGCCGACATACTCAAAGGTAGCGCTGACCTACTAAAAGGTAGAGCCGACGTACTCAGAGGTAGCGCTGACCTACTCAGCGGTAGCGCCGACCTACCCAACGGTAGCGCCGACCTACCCAGCGGTAGCGCCGACCTACCCAGCGGTAGTGCCGACCTACTTAGCGTTGGCGCCCACCTACTCAAATGTAGCGCCGGCCTACTATAAGTTAGCGCCGACGTACTCAGAGGTAGCACTGACCTACCCAGCGGTAGCGCCGACCTACCCAGTGGTAGCGCCGACCTACCCAGCGGTAGCGCTGACCTACTCAGCGGTAGCGCCGACCTACTTAGCGGTGACGCCGACCTACTCAAAGATAGCGCCGACCTACTAAAAGGTAGCACCAACCTACCCAGCGGTAGCGCCGACCTTCCCAGTGGTAGCGCCGACCTACTTAGCGGTGGCGCTGACCTACTCAAAGGCAGCCCTTACCTACTTAGCGGCGGCGCCGACCTACTCAAAGGTAGCGCAGACCTACTCAAAGGTAGCGCCGACGTACTCAGAGGTAGCGCCATCCTACTCAGCGTTAGTGCCGACCTTCTCAGTGGGAGCCCTGAACTACACAGCGGTAGCACCGACCTACCTAGCGGTAGCGTCGACCTACCCGGCGGCAAGGCGACCTACCCAGCGGTAGCGCCGACCTACTTAGCGGTTGCGCCGACCTACTTAGCGGTGGCGCCAACCTACTCAAAGGTAGCGCCGACCTACTAAAAGGTAGCGCCGACGTACTCAGAGCTAGCGCCGACCTACCCAGCGGTAGTGCCGACCTACTAAAAGGTAGCGCCGACGTATTCAGAGATAGCGCCGACCTACCCAGCGGTAGCGCCGACCTACCCGGCGGTAGCGCTGACCTTCTTAGAGGTGGCGCCGAATAACTCAGCGGTAGCGCCGACCTACTTAGCGGTGACGCCGACCTACTCAAAGGTAGCGCCGACCTACTAAAAGGTAGCACCAACCTACCCAGCGGTAGCGCCGACCTTCCCAGTGGTAGCGCCGACCTACTTAGCGGTGGCGCTGACCTACTCAAAGGCAGCCCTTACCTACTTAGCGGTGGCGCCGACCTACTCAAAGGTAGCGCAGACCTACTCAAAGGTAGCGCCGACGTACTCAGAGGTAGCGCCATCCTACTCAGCGTTAGTGCCGACCTACTCAGTGGGAGCGCCGACCTACACAGCGGTAGCACCGACCTACCTAGCGGTAGCGTCGACCTACCCGGCGGCAAGGCGACCTACCCAGCGGTAGCGCCGACCTACTTAGCGGTTGCGCCGACCTACTTAGCGGTGGCGCCGACCTACTAAAAGGTAGCGCCGACGTACTCAGAGGTAGCGCCGACCTACTCAGCGGTAGCGCCGACGTACTCAGCGGTAGCGCCGACCTACTAAAAGGTAGCGCCGACGTACTCAGAGGTAGCGCCGACATACTCAAAGGTAGCGCCGACCTACTAAAAGGTAGCGCCGACGTACTCAGAGGTAGCGCCGACCTACCCAGCGGTAGCGCCGACCTACCCAGCGGTAGCGCCGACCTACCCAGCTGTAGCGCCGACCTACTTAGCGGTGGCGCCCACCTACTCAAAGGTAGCGCCGGCCTACTAAAAGTTAGCGCCGACGTACTCAGAGGTAGCGCTGACCTACCCAGCGGTAGCGCCGACCTACCCAGCGGTAGCGCCGACCTACCCAGCGATAGCGCCGACCTACTCAGCGGTAGCGCCGACCTACTTAGCGGTGACGCCGACCTACTCAAAGGTAGCGCCGACCTACCCGGCGTTAGCGCCGACCTACTTAGAGGTGGCGCCGAATAACTCAGCGGTAGCGCCGACCTACTTAGCGGTGACGCCGACCTACTCAAAGGTAGCGCCAACCTACTCAAAGGTAGCACCAACCTACCCAGCGGTAGCGCCGACCTTCCCAGTGGTAGGGCCGACCTACCCAGCGGTAGCGCCGACCTACTCAGCGGTAGCGCCGACCTACCCAGCGGTTGCGCCGACCTACTCAGCGGTAGCGCCGACCTACTTAGCGGTGACGCCGACCTACTCAAAGGTAGCGCTGACCTACTAAAAGGTAGCGCCGACGTACTTAGCTGTAGCGCCGACCTACCCAGCGGTAGCGCCGACCTACCCAGCGGTAGCGCCGACCTACTTAGCGGTAGCGCCGACCTACTCAAAGGTAGCGCCGACCTACTAAAAGGTAGCGCCGACGTATTCAAAGGTAGCGCCGACCTACTTAGAGGTAGCGCCGACCTACCCAGCGGTAGCACCGACCCACTCAGCGGTAGCGCCGACCTACTTAGCGGTGACGCCGACCTACTCAAAGGTAGCGCCGACCTACCCGGCGTTAGCGCCGACCTACTTAGAGGTGGCGCCAAATAACTCGGCGGTAGCGCCGACCTACTTAGCGGTGACGCCGACCTACTCAAAGGTAGCGCCAACCTACTCAAAGGTAGCACCAACCTACCCAGCGGTAGCGCCGACCTTCCCAGTGGTAGCGCCGACCTACCCAGCGGTAGCGCCGACCTACTCAGCGGTAGCGCCGACCTACCCAGCGGTAGCGCCGACCTACTCAGCGGTAGCACCGACCTACTTAGCGGTGACGCCGACCTACTCAAAGGTAGCGCTGACCTACTAAAAGGTAGCGCCGACGTACTTAGCTGTAGCGCCGACCTACCCAGCGGTAGCGCCGACCTACCCAGCGGTAGCGCCGACCTACTTAGCTGTAGCGCCGACATACTCAAAGGTAGCGCCGACCTACTAAAAGGTAGCGCCGACGTATTCAGAGGTAGCGCCGACCTACTTAGAGGTAGCGCCGACCTACCCAGCGGTAGCACCGACCCACTCAGCGGTAGCGCCGACCTACTTAGCGGTGGCGCCGACCTACTCAAAGGTAGCGCCGACCTACTAAAAGGTAGCGCCGACGTACTCAGAGGTAGCGCCGACCTACTCAAAGGTAGCGCCGATCTACTAAAAGGTAGCGCCGACGTACTCAGAGGTAGCGCCGCCCTACCCAGCGGTAGCGCTGACCTACCCAGGGGTAGCGCCGTCCTACTCAGCAGTAGCGCCGACCTATTTAGCGGAGGCACCGACGTACTCAAAGGTAGCGCTAACCTACTAAAAGGTAGCGCCGACGTACTCAGCTGTAGCGCCGACCTACTCAGCGGTAGCGCCGACGTACTCAGCTGTAGCGCCGACCTACTCAGCGGTAGCGCCGACGTACTCAGCGATAGCGCCGACCTACTTAAAGGTAGCGCCGACCTACTAAAAGGTAGCGCCGACGTACTCAGAGGTAGCGCCGACCTACTCAGCGGTAGCGCCGATCTACCCAGCGTTGGCGCCGACCTACCCAGCGGTAGTGCCGACCTACCCAGCGGTAGCGCCGACCTACTCAGCGGTAGCGCCGACCTACCCAGCGGTGGCGCCGACCTACTCAGCGGTAGCGCCGACCTACCCAGCGGTGGCGCCGACCTACCCAGCGGTAGTGCCGACCTATCCAGCGGTAGCGACGATCTGCTTAGCGGTGGCGCCCACCTACTCAAAGGAAGCGCCGGCCTACTAAAAGTTAGCGCCGACGTACGCAGAGGTAGCGCTGACCTACTTAGTGGTAGCGCCGACCTACCCAGCGGTAGCGCCGACCTACCCAGCGGTAGCGCCGACCTACTCAGCGGTAGCGCCGACCTACTTAGCGGTTACGCCGACCTACTCAAAGGTAGCGCCGACCTACTAAAAGGTAGCGCCGACGTACTTAGCTGTAGCGCCGACCTACCCAGCGGTATCGCCGACCTACCCAGCGGTAGCGCCGACCTACTTAGCGGTAGCGCCGACCTACTCAAAGGTAGCGCCGACCTACTAAAAGGTAGCGCCGATGTACTCAGAGGTAGCGCCGACCTACTCAAAGGTAGCGCCGATCTACTAAAAGGTAGCGCCGACGTTCTCAGAGGTAGCGCCGCCCTACATAGCGGTAGCGCTGACCTACCCAGCAGTAGCGCCGTTTTACTCAGCGGTAGCGCCGACCTATTTAGCAGAGGCACCGACGTACTCAAAGGTAGCGCTAACCTACTAATAGGTAGCGCCGACGTACTCAGCTGTAGCGCCAATCTACTCAGCGGTAGCGCCGACGTACTCAGCGATAGCGCCGACCTACTAAAAGGTAGCGCCGACCTACTAAACTGAAGCGCCGACGTACTCAGAGGTAGCGCCGACCTACTCAGCGGTAGCGCCGACCTACCCATCGGTGGCGCCGACCTACCCAGCGGTAGTGCCGACCTACCCAGCGGTAGCGCCGACCTATTCAGCGGTAGCGCCGACCTACTCAGCGGTAGCGCCGACCTACTAAAAGGTAGCGCCGACGTTCTCAGAGGTAGCGCCGACCTACTCAAAGGTAGCGCCGACCTACTAAAAGGTAGCGCCGACGTATTCAGAGGTAGCGCCGACCTACTCAGCGGTAGCGCCGACCTATCCAGCGGTGGCGCCGACCTACCCAGCGGTAGTGCCGACCTACCCAGCGGTAGCGACGATCTACTTAGCGGTGGCGCCCACCTACTCAAAGGAAGCGCCGGCCTACTAAAAATTAGCGCCGACGTACGCAGAGGTAGCGCTGACCTACTTAGTGGTAGCGCCGACCTACCCAGCGGTAGCGCCGACCTACCCAGCGGTAGCGCCGACCTACTCAGCGGTAGCGCCGACCTACTTAGCGGTGACGCCGACCTACTCAAAGGTAGCGCCGACCTACTTAAAGGTCGCGCCGACGTACTTAGCTGTAGCGCCGACCTACTTAGAGGTAGCGCCGACCTACCCAGCGGTAGCGCCGACCCACTCAGCGGTAGCGCCGACCTACTTAGCGGTGGCGCCGACCTACTCAAAGGTAGCGCCGACCTACTAAAAGGTAGCGCCGACGTACTCAGAGGTAGCACCGACCTACTCAAAGGTAGCGCCGACCTACTAAAAGGTAGCACCGACGTACTCAGAGGTAGCGCCGACCTACTCAGCGGTAGCGCCGACCTACTCAGAGGTAGCACCGACCTACTCAAAGGTAGCGCCGACCTACTAAAAGGTAGCACCGACGTACTCAGAGGTAGCGCCGCCCTACCCAGCGGTAGCGCTGACCTACCCAGCGGTAGGGCCGTCCTACTCAGCGGTAGCGCCGACCTATTTAGCAAAGGCACCGACGTACTCAAAGGTAGCGCTAACCTACTAAAAGGTAGCGCCGACGTACTCAGCTGTAGCACCGACCTACTCAGCGGTAGCGCCGACGTACTCAGCGGTAGCGCCGACCTACTAAAAGGTAGCGCCGACGTACTCAGAGGTAGCGCCGACATACTCAATGGTAGCGCCGACTTACTAAAAGGTAGCGCCGACGTACTCAGAGGTAGCGCCGACCTACTCAGCGGTAGCGCCGATCTACCCAACGGTAGCGCCGACCTACCCAGCGGTAGCGCCGACCTACCCAGCGGTAGTGCCGACCTACTTAGCGTTGGCGCCCACCTACTCAAATGTAGCGCCGGCCTACTAAAAGTTAGCGCCGACGTACTCAGAGGTAGCACTGACCTACCCAGCGGTAGCGCCGACCTACCCAGTGGTAGCGCCGACCTACCCAGCGGTAGCGCTGACCTACTCAGCGGTAGCGCCGACCTACTTAGCGGTGACGCCGACCTATTCAAAGGTAGCGCCGACCTACTAAAAGGTAGCACCAACCTACCCAGCGGTAGCGCCGACCTTCCCAGTGGTAGCGCCGACCTACTTAGCGGTGGCGCTGACCTACTCAAAGGCAGCCCTTACCTACTTAGCGGCGGCGCCGACCTACTCAAAGGTAGCGCAGACCTACTCAAAGGTAGCGCCGACGTACTCAGAGGTAGCGCCATCCTACTCAGCGTTAGTGCCGACCTTCTCAGTGGGAGCGCCGACCTACACAGCGGTAGCACCGACCTACCTAGCGGTAGCGTCGACCTACCCGGCGGCAAGGCGACCTACCCAGCGGTAGCGCAGACCTACTTAGCGGTTGCGCCGACCTACTTAGCGGTGGCGCCAACCTACTCAAAGGTAGCGCCGACCTACTAAAAGGTAGCGCCGACGTACTCAGAGCTAGCGCCGACCTACCCAGCGGTAGTGCCGACCTACTAAAAGGTAGCGCCGACGTATTCAGAGATAGCGCCGATCTACCCAGCGGTAGCGCCGACCTACCCGGCGGTAGCGCTGACCTTCTTAGAGGTGGCGCCGAATAACTGAGCGGTAGCGCCGACCTACTTAGCGGTGACGCCGACCTACTCAAAGGTAGCGCCGACCTACTAAAAGGTAGCACCAACCTACCCAGCGGTAGCGCCGACCTTCCCAGTGGTAGCGCCGACCTACTTAGCGGTGGCGCTGACCTACTCAAAGGCAGCCCTTACCTACTTAGCGGTGGCGCCGACCTACTCAAAGGTAGCGCAGACCTACTCAAAGGTAGCGCCGACGTACTCAGAGGTAGCGCCATCCTACTCAGCGTTAGTGCCGACCTACTCAGTGGGAGCGCCGACCTACACAGCGGTAGCACCGACCTACCTAGCGGTAGCGTCGACCTACCCGGCGGCAAGGCGACCTACCCAGCGGTAGCGCCGACCTACTTAGCGGTTGCGCCGACCTACTTAGCGGTGGCGCCGACCTACTCAAAGGTAGCGCCGACCTACTAAAAGGTAGCGCCGACGTACTCAGAGCTAGCGCCGACCTACCCAGCGGTAGTGCCGACCTACTAAAAGGTAGCGCCGACGTATTCAGAGGTAGCGCCGACCTACCCAGCGGTAGCGCCGACCTACCCGGCGGTAGCGCCGACCTACTTAGAGGTGGCGCCGAATAACTCAGCGGTAGCGCCGACCTACTTAGCGGTGGCGCCGACCTACTCAAAGGTAGCGCCGACCTACTAAAAGGTAGCGCCGACGTACTCAGAGGTAGCACCGACCTACTCAAAGGTAGCGCCGACCTACTAAAAGGTAGCACCGACGTACTCAGAGGTAGCGCCGCCCTACCCAGCGGTAGCGCTGACCTACCTAGCGGTAGCGTCGACCTACCCGGCGGCAAGGCGACCTACCCAGCGGTAGCGCCGACCTACTTAGCGGTTGCGCCGACCTACTTAGCGGTGGCGCCGACCTACTCAAAGGTAGCGCCGACCTACTAAAAGGTAGCGCCGACGTACTCAGAGCTAGCGCCGACCTACCCAGCGGTAGTGCCGACCTACTAAAAGGTAGCGCCGACGTATTCAGAGGTAGCGCCGACCTACCCAGCGGTAGCGCCGACCTACCCGGCGGTAGCGCCGACCTACTTAGAGGTGGCGCCGAATAACTCAGCGGTAGCGCCGACCTACTTAGCGGTGACGCCGACCTACTCAAAGGTAGCGCCGACCTACTAAAAGGTAGCACCAACCTACCCAGCGGTAGCGCCGACCTTCCCAGTGGTAGCGCCGACCTACCCAGCGGTAGCGCCGACCTACTCAGCGGTAGCGCCGACCTACCCAGCGGTGGCGCCGACCTACTCAGCGGTAGCGCCGACCTACGTAGCGATGACGCCAACCTACTCAAAGGTAGCGCCGACCTACTAAAAGGTAGCGCCGACGTACTTAACTGTAGCGCCGACCTACCCATCGGTAGCGCCGACGTACTTAGTGGTAGCGCCGACCTACTCAAAGGTAGCACCAACCTACCCAGCGGTAGCGCCGACCTTCCCAGTGGTAGCGCCGACCTACCCAGCGGTAGCGCCGACCTACTCAGCGGTAGCGCCGACCTACCCAGCGGTAGCGCCGACCTACTCAGCGGTAGCGCCGACCTACTTAGCGGTGACGCCGACCTACTCAAAGGTAGCGCCGACCTACTAAAAGGTAGCGCCGACGTACTTAGCTGTAGCGCCGACCTACCCAGCGGTAGCGCCGACCTACTTAGCGGTAGTGCCGACCTACTCATAGGTAGAGCCGACCTACTAAAAGGTAGCGCCGACGTATTCAGAGGTAGCGCCGACCTACTTAGAGGTAGCGCTGACCTACCCAGCGGTAGCGCCGTCCTACTCAGCGGTAGCGCCGACCTATTTAGCGGAGGCACCGACGTACTCAAAGGTAGCGCTAGCCTACTAAAAGGTAGCGCCGACGTACTCAGCTGTAGCGCCGACCTACTCAGCGGTAGCGCCGACGTACTCAGCGGTAGCGCCGACGTACTAAAAGGTAGCGCCGACGTACTCAGAGGTAGCGCCGACCTACTCAAAGGTAGCGCCGACCTACTAAAAGGTAGCACCGACGTACTCAGGGGTAGCGCCGACCTACTCAAAGGTAGCGCAGACCTACTCAAAGGTAGCGCCATCCTACTCAGCGTTAGCGCCGACCTACTCAGCGGGAGCGCCGACCTACACAGCGGTAGCACCGACCTACCCAGCGGTAGCGTCGACCTACCCGGCGGCAAGACGACCTACCCAGCGGTAGCGCCGACCTACTTAGCGGTTGCGCCGACTTACTTAGCGGTGGCGCCGACCTACTCAAAGGTAGCGCCGACCTACTAAAAGGTAGCGCCGACGTACTCAGAGCTAGCGCCGACCTACTCAGCGGTAGTGCCGACCTACTAAAAGGTAGCGCCGACGTATTCAGAGGTAGCGCCGACCTACCCAGCGGTAGCGCCGACCTACCCGGCGGTAGCGCCGACGTACTTAGCTGTAGCGCCGACCTACCCAGCGGTAGCGCCGACCTACTTAGCGGTAGCGCCGACCTACTCAAAGGTAGCGCCGACCTACTAAAAGGTAGCGCCGACGTATTGAGGTAGCGCCGACCTACTTAAAGGTAGCGCCGACCTACCCAGCGGTAGGGCCGACCCACTCAGCGGTAGCGCCGACCTACTTAGCGGTGGCGCCGACCTACTCAAAGGTAGCGCCGACCTACTAAAAGGTAGCGCCGACGTACTCAGAGGTAGCGCCGACCTACTCAAAGGTAGCGCCGACCTACTAAAAGGTAGCGCTGACGTACTCAGAGGTAGCGCCGCCCTACCCAGCGGTAGCGCTGACCTACCCAGCGGTAGCGCCGTCCTACTCAGCGGTAGCGGCGACCTATTTAGCGGAGGCACCGACGTACTCAAAGGTAGCGCTAACCTACTAAAAGGTAGCGCCGACGTACTCAGCTGTAGCGCCGACCTACTCAGCGGTAGCGCCGACGTACTCAGCGGTAGCGCCGACCTACTAAAAGGTAGCGCCGACGTACTCAGAGGTAGCGCCGACCTACTCAAAGGTAGCGCCGACCTACTAAAAGGTAGCACCGACGTACTCAGGGGTAGCGCCGACCTACTCAGCGGTAGCGCCGACCTACCCAGCGGTAGCGCCGACCTACTTAGCGGTGGCGCCCACCTACTCAAAGGTAGCGCCGGCATACTAAAAGTTAGCGCCGACGTACTCAGAGGTAGCGCTGACCTACCCAGCGGTAGCGCCGACCTACCCAGCGGTAGCGCCGACCTACCCAGCGGTAGCGCCGACCTACACAGCGGTAGCGCCGACCTACTTAGCGGTGACGCCGACTTTCTCAAAGGTAGAGCCGACCTACTAAAAGGTAGCACCAACCTACCCAGCGGTAGCGCCGACCTTCCCAGTGGTAGCGCCGACCTACTTAGCGGTGGCGCTGACCTACTCAAAGGCAGCCTTTACCTACTTAGCGGTGGCGCCGACCTACTCAAAGGTAGCGCAGACCTACTAAAAGGTAGCACCAACCTACCCAGCGGTAGCGCCGACCTTCCCAGTGGTAGCGCCGACCTACCCAGCGGTAGCGCCGACCTACTCAGCGGTAGCGCCGACCTACCCAGCGGTAGCGCCGACCTACTCAGCGGTAGCGCCGACCTACTTAGCGATGACGCCGACCTACTCAAAGGTAGCGCCGACCTACTAAAAGGTAGCGCCAACGTACTTAGCTGTAGCGCCGACCTACCCAGCGGTAGCGCCGACGTACTTAGTGGTAGCGCCGACCTACTCAAAGGTAGCACCAACCTACCCAGCGGTAGCGCCGACCTTCCCAGTGGTAGCGCCGACCTACCCAGCGGTAGCGCCGACCTACTCAGCGGTAGTGCCGACCTACCCAGCGGTAGCGCCGACCTACTCAGCGGTAGCGCCGACCTACTTAGCGGTGACGCCGACCTACTCAAAGGTAGCGCCGACCTACTAAAAGGTAGCGCCGACGTACTTAGCTGTAGCGCCGACCTACCCAGCGGTAGCGCCGACCTACTTAGCGGTAGCGCCGACCTACTCATAGGTAGAGCCGACCTACTAAAAGGTAGCGCCGACGTATTCAGAGGTAGCGCCGACCTACTTAGAGGTAGAGCTGACCTACCCAGCGGTAGCGCCGTCCTACTCAGCGGTAGCGCCGACCTATTTAGCGGAGGCACCGACGTACTCAAAGGTAGCGCTAGCCTACTAAAAGGTAGCGCCGACGTACTCAGCTGTAGCGCCGACCTACTCAGCTGTAGCGCCGACCTACTCAGCGGTGACGCCGACCTACTCAAAGGTAGCGCCGACCTACTAAAAGGTAGCGCCGACGTACTTAGCTGTAGCGCCGACCTACCCAGCGGTAGCGCCGACCTACTTAGCGGTAGCGCCGACCTACTCATAGGTAGAGCCGACCTACTAAAAGGTAGCGCCGACGTATTCAGAGGTAGCGCCGACCTACTTAGAGGTAGCGCTGACCTACCCAGCGGTAGCGCCGTCCTACTCAGCGGTAGCGCCGACCTATTTAGCGGAGGCACCGACGTACTCAAAGGTAGCGCTAGCCTACTAAAAGGTAGCGCCGACGTACTCAGCTGTAGCGCCGACCTACTCAGCGGTAGCGCCGACGTACTCAGCGGTAGCGCCGACCTACTAAAAGGTAGCGCCGACGTACTCAGAGGTAGCGCCGACCTACTCAAAGGTAGCGCCGACCTACTAAAAGGTAGCGCCGACGTATTGAGGTAGCGCCGACCTACTTAGAGGTAGCGCCGACCTACCCAGCGGTAGCGCCGACCCACTCAGCGATAGCGCCGACCTACTTAGCGGTGGCGCCGACCTACTCAAAGGTAGCGCCGACCTACTAAAAGGTAGCGCCGACGTACTCAGAGGTAGCGCCGACCTACTCAAAGGTAGCGCCGACCTACTAAAAGGTAGCGCCGACGTACTCAGAGGTAGCGCCGCCCTACCCAGCGGTAGCGCTGACCTACCCAGCGGTAGCGCCGTCCTACTCAGCGGTAGCGCCGACCTATTTAGCGGAGGCACCGACGTACTCAAAGGTAGCGCTAACCTACTAAAAGGTAGCGCCGACGTACTCAGCTGTAGCGCCGACCTACTCAGCGGTAGCGCCGACGTACTCAGCGGTAGCGACGACCTACTAAAAGGTAGCGCCGACGTACTCAGAGGTAGCGCCGACCTACTCAAAGGTAGCGCCGACCTACTAAAAGGTAGCACCGACGTACTCAGGGGTAGCGCCGACCTACTCAGCGGTAGCGCCGACCTACCCAGCGGTAGCGCCGACCTACTTAGCTGTGGCGCCCACCTACACAGCGGTAGCGCCGACCTACTTAGCGGTGACGCCGACCTACTCAAACGTAGCGCCGACCTACTAAAAGGTAGCACCAACCTACCCAGCGGTAGCGCCGACCTTCCCAGTGGTAGCGCCGCCCTACTTAGCGGTGGCGCTGACCTACTCAAAGGCAGCCTTTACCTACTTAGCGGTGGTGCCAACCTACCCAGCGGTAGCGCCGACCTTCCCAGTGGTAGCGCCGACCTTCCCAGCGGTAGCGCCGACCTACTCAGCGGTAGCGCCGACCTACCCAGCGGTAGCGCCGACCTACTCAGCGGTAGCGCCGACCTACTTAGCGGTGACGCCGACCTACTCAAAGGTAGCGCCGACCTACTAAAAGGTAGCGCCGACGTACTTAGCTGTAGCGCCGACCTACTCAGCGGTAGCGCCGACCTACTTAGCGGTAGCGCCGACCTACTCATAGGTAGAGCCGACCTACTAAAAGGTAGCGCCGACGTATTCAGAGGTAGCGCCGACCTACTTAGAGGTAGCGCTGACCTACCCAGCGGTAGCGCCGTCCTACTCAGCGGTAGCGCCGACCTATTTAGCGGAGGCACCGACGTACTCAAAGGTAGCGCTAGCCTACTAAAAGGTAGCGCCGACGTACTCAGCTGTAGCGCCGACCTACTCAGCTGTAGCGCCGACCTACTCAGCGGTGACGCCGACCTACTCAAAGGTAGCGCCGACCTACTAAAAGGTAGCGCCGACGTACTTAGCTGTAGCGCCGACCTACCCAGCGGTAGCGCCGACCTACTTAGCGGTAGCGCCGACCTACTCATAGGTAGAGCCGACCTACTAAAAGGTAGCGCCGACGTATTCAGAGGTAGCGCCGACCTACTTAGAGGTAGCGCTGACCTACCCAGCGGTAGCGCCGTCCTACTCAGCGGTAGCGCCGACCTATTTAGCGGAGGCACCGACGTACTCAAAGGTAGCGCTAGCCTACTAAAAGGTAGCGCCGACGTACTCAGCTGTAGCGCCGACCTACTCAGCGGTAGCGCCGACGTACTCAGCGGTAGCGCCGACCTACTAAAAGGTAGCGCCGACGTATTCAGAGGTAGCGCCGACCTACTTAGAGGTGGAGCTGACCTACCCAGCGGTAGCGCCGTCCTACTCAGCGGTAGCGCCGACCTATTTAGCGGAGGCACCGACGTACTCAAAGGTAGCGCTAGCCTACTAAAAGGTAGCGCCGACGTACTCAGCTGTAGCGCCGACCTACTCAGCTGTAGCGCCGACCTACTCAGCGGTGACGCCGACCTACTCAAAGGTAGCGCCGACCTACTAAAAGGTAGCGCCGACGTACTTAGCTGTAGCGCCGACCTACCCAGCGGTAGCGCCGACCTACTTAGCGGTAGCGCCGACCTACTCATAGGTAGAGCCGACCTACTAAAAGGTAGCGCCGACGTATTCAGAGGTAGCGCCGACCTACTTAGAGGTAGCGCTGACCTACCCAGCGGTAGCGCCGTCCTACTCAGCGGTAGCGCCGACCTATTTAGCGGAGGCACCGACGTACTCAAAGGTAGCGCTAGCCTACTAAAAGGTAGCGCCGACGTACTCAGCTGTAGCGCCGACCTACTCAGCGGTAGCGCCGACGTACTCAGCGGTAGCGCCGACCTACTAAAAGGTAGCGCCGACGTACTCAGAGGTAGCGCCGACCTACTCAAAGGTAGCGCCGACCTACTAAAAGGTAGCGCCGACGTATTGAGGTAGCGCCGACCTACTTAGAGGTAGCGCCGACCTACCCAGCGGTAGCGCCGACCCACTCAGCGATAGCGCCGACCTACTTAGCGGTGGCGCCGACCTACTCAAAGGTAGCGCCGACCTACTAAAAGGTAGCGCCGACGTACTCAGAGGTAGCGCCGACCTACTCAAAGGTAGCGCCGACCTACTAAAAGGTAGCGCCGACGTACTCAGAGGTAGCGCCGCCCTACCCAGCGGTAGCGCTGACCTACCCAGCGGTAGCGCCGTCCTACTCAGCGGTAGCGCCGACCTATTTAGCGGAGGCACCGACGTACTCAAAGGTAGCGCTAACCTACTAAAAGGTAGCGCCGACGTACTCAGCTGTAGCGCCGACCTACTCAGCGGTAGCGCCGACGTACTCAGCGGTAGCGACGACCTACTAAAAGGTAGCGCCGACGTACTCAGAGGTAGCGCCGACCTACTCAAAGGTAGCGCCGACCTACTAAAAGGTAGCACCGACGTACTCAGGGGTAGCGCCGACCTACTCAGCGGTAGCGCCGACCTACCCAGCGGTAGCGCCGACCTACTTAGCTGTGGCGCCCACCTACACAGCGGTAGCGCCGACCTACTTAGCGGTGACGCCGACCTACTCAAACGTAGCGCCGACCTACTAAAAGGTAGCACCAACCTACCCAGCGGTAGCGCCGACCTTCCCAGTGGTAGCGCCGCCCTACTTAGCGGTGGCGCTGACCTACTCAAAGGCAGCCTTTACCTACTTAGCGGTGGTGCCGACCTACTCAAAGGTAGCGCAGACCTACTAAAATGTAGCACCAACCTACCCAGCGGTAGCGCCGACCTTCCCAGTGGTAGCGCCGACCTTCCCAGCGGTAGCGCCGACCTACTCAGCGGTAGCGCCGACCTACCCAGCGGTAGCGCCGACCTACTCAGCGGTAGCGCCGACCTACTTAGCGGTGACGCCGACCTACTCAAAGGTAGCGCCGACCTACTAAAAGGTAGCGCCGACGTACTTAGCTGTAGCGCCGACCTACTCAGCGGTAGCGCCGACCTACTTAGCGGTAGCGCCGACCTACTCATAGGTAGAGCCGACCTACTAAAAGGTAGCGCCGACGTATTCAGAGGTAGCGCCGACCTACTTAGAGGTAGCGCTGACCTACCCAGCGGTAGCGCCGTCCTACTCAGCGGTAGCGCCGACCTATTTAGCGGAGGCACCGACGTACTCAAAGGTAGCGCTAGCCTACTAAAAGGTAGCGCCGACGTACTCAGCTGTAGCGCCGACCTACTCAGCTGTAGCGCCGACCTACTCAGCGGTGACGCCGACCTACTCAAAGGTAGCGCCGACCTACTAAAAGGTAGCGCCGACGTACTTAGCTGTAGCGCCGACCTACCCAGCGGTAGCGCCGACCTACTTAGCGGTAGCGCCGACCTACTCATAGGTAGAGCCGACCTACTAAAAGGTAGCGCCGACGTATTCAGAGGTAGCGCCGACCTACTTAGAGGTAGCGCTGACCTACCCAGCGGTAGCGCCGTCCTACTCAGCGGTAGCGCCGACCTATTTAGCGGAGGCACCGACGTACTCAAAGGTAGCGCTAGCCTACTAAAAGGTAGCGCCGACGTACTCAGCTGTAGCGCCGACCTACTCAGCGGTAGCGCCGACGTACTCAGCGGTAGCGCCGACCTACTAAAAGGTAGCGCCGACGTACTCAGAGGTAGCGCCGACATACTCAAAGGTAGCGCTGACCTACTAAAAGGTAGCACCGACGTACTCAGGGGTAGCGCCGACCTACTCAAAGGTAGCGCAGACCTACTCAAAGGTAGCGCCATCCTACTCAGCGTTAGCGCCGACCTACTCAGCGGGAGCGCCGACCTACACAGCGGTAGCACCGACCTACCCAGCGGTAGCGTCGACCTACCCGGCGGCAAGCGGTCCTACCCAGCGGTAGCGCCGACCTACTTAGCGGTTGCGCCGACCTACTTAGCGGTGGCGCCGACCTACTCAAAGGTAGCGCCGACCTACTAAAAGGTAGCGCCGACGTACTCAGAGCTAGCGCCGACCTACCCAGCGGTAGTGCCGACCTACTAAAAGGTAGCGCCGACGTATTCAGAGGTAGCGCCGACCTACCCAGCGGTAGCGCCGACCTACCCGGCGGTAGCGCCGACCTACTTAGAGGTGGCGCCGAATAACTCAGCGGTAGCGCCGACCTACTTAGCGGTGACGCCGACCTACTCAAAGGTAGCGCCGACCTACTAAAAGGTAGCGCCGACGTACTTAGCTGTAGCGCCGACCTACCCAGCGGTAGCGCCGACCTACTTAGAGGTAGCGCTGACCTACCCAGCGGTAGCGCCGTCCTACTCAGCGGTAGCGCCGACCTATTTAGCGGAGGCACCGACGTACTCAAAGGTAGCGCTAGCCTACTAAAAGGTAGCGCCGACGTACTCAGCTGTAGCGCCGACCTACTCAGCGGTAGCGCCGACGTACTCAGCGGTAGCGCCGACCTACTAAAAGGTAGCGCCGACGTACTCAGAGGTAGCGCCGCCCTACCCAGCGGTAGCGCTGACCTACCCAGCGGTAGCGCCGTCCTACTCAGCGGTAGCGCCGACCTATTTAGAGGAGGCACCGACGTACTCAAAGGTAGCGCTAACCTACTAAAAGGTAGCGCCGACGTACTCAGCTGTAGCGCCGACCTACTCAGCGGTAGCGCCGACGTACTCAGCGGTAGCGCCGACCTACTAAAAGGTAGCGCCGACGTACTCAGAGGTAGCGTCGACCTACTCAAAGGTAGCGCCGACCTACTAAAAGGTAGCACCGACGTACTCAGGGGTAGCGCCGACCTACTCAGCGGTAGCGCCGACCTACCCAGCGGTAGCGCCGACCTACTTAGCGGTGGCGCCTACCTACTCAAAGGTAGCGCCGGCCTACTAAAAGTTAGCGCCGACGTACTCAGAGGTAGCGCTGACCTACCCAGCGGTAGCGCCGACCTACCCAGCGGTAGCGCCGACCTACTCAGCGGTAGCGCCGACCTACTTAGCGGTGACGCCGACCTACTCAAAGGTAGCGCCGACCTACTAAAAGGTAGCACCAAGCTACCCAGCGGTAACGCCGACCTTCCCAGTGGTAGCGCCGACCTACTTAGCGGTGGCGCTGACCTACTCAAAGGCAGCCTTTACCTACTTAGCGGTGGCGCCGACCTACTCAAAGGTAGCGCAGACCTACTCAAAGGTAGCGCCGACGTACTCAGAGGTAGCGCCATCCTACTCAGCGTTAGCGCCGACCTACTCAGCGGGAGCGCCGACCTACACAGCGGTAGCACCGACCTACCCAGCGGTAGCGTCGACCTACCCGGCGGCAAGGCGACCTGCCCAGCGGTAGCGCCGACCTACTTAGCGGTTGCGCCGACCTACTTAGCGGTGGCGCCGACCTACTCAAAGGTAGCGCCGACCTACTAAAAGGTAGCGCCGACGTACTCAGAGCTAGCGCCGACCTACCCAGCGGTAGTGCCAACCTACTAAAAGGTAGCGCCCACGTATTCAGAGGTAGCGCCTACCTACCCAGCGGTAGCGCCGACCTACCCGGCGGTAGCGCCGACCTACTTAGAGGTGGCGCCGAATAACTCAGCGTTAGCGCCGACCTACTTAGCGGTGACGCCGACCTACTCAAAGGTAGCGCCGACCTACTAAAAGGTAGCACCAACCTACCCAGCGGTAGCGCCGACCTTCCCAGTGATAGCGCTGACCTACCCAGCGTTAGCGCCGACCTACTCAGCGGTAGCGCCGACCTACCCAGCGGTAGCGCCGACCTACTCAGCGGTAGCGCCGACCTACTTAGCGGTGACGCCGACCTACTCAAAGGTAGCGCCGACCTACTAAAAGGTAGCGCCGACGTACTTAGCTGTAGCGCCGACCTACCCAGCGGTAGCGCCGACCTACTTAGCGGTAGCGCCGACCTACTCAAAGGTAGCGCCGACCTACTAAAATGTAGCGCCGACGTATTCAGAGGTAGCGCCGACCTACTTAGAGGTAGCGCCGACCTTCCCAGCGGTAGCGCCGACCCACTCAGCGGTAGCGCCGACCTACTTAGCGGTGGCGCCGACCTACTCAAAGGTAGTGCCGACCTACTAAAAGGTAGCGCCGACGTACTCAGAGGTAGCGCCGACCTACTCAAAGGTAGCGCCGACCTACTAAAAGGTAGCGCCGACGTACTCAGAGGTAGCGCCGCCCTACCCAGCGGTAGCGCTGACCTAGCCAGCGGTAGCGCCGTCCTACTCAGCGGTAGCGCCGACCTATTTAGCGGAGGCACCGACGTACTCAAAGGTAGCGCTAACCTACTAAAAGGTAGCGCCGACGTACTCAGCTGTAGCGCCGACCTACTCAGCGGTAGCGCCGACGTACTCAGCGGTAGCGCCGACCTACTAAAAGGTAGCGCCGACGTACTCAGAGGTAGCGCCGACCTACTCAAAGGTAGCGCCGACCTACTAAAAGGTAGCACCGACGTACTCAGGGGTAGCGCCGACTTACTCAGCGGTAGCGCCGACCTACCCAGCGGTAGCGCCGACCTACTTAGCGGTGGCGCCCACCTACTCAAAGGTAGCGCCGGCCTACTAAAAGTTAGCGCCGACGTACTCAGAGGTAGCGCTGACCTACCCAGCGGTAGCGCCGACTTACCCAGCGGTAGCGCTGACCTACCCAGCGGTAGCGCCGACCTACTCAGCGGTAGCGCCGACCTTCCCAGCGGTAGCGACGACCTACTCAGCGGTAGCGCCGACCTACCCAGCGGTAGCGCCGACTTACTCAGCGGTTGCGCCGACCTACCCAGCGGTAGCGCCGACTTACTAAGCGTTAGCGCCGACCTATCCAGCGGTAGCGCCGACTTGCTCAGAGGAAGCGCCATCCTACTCAGCGTTAGCGCCGACCTACTCAGCGGGAGCGCTGACCTACCAAGCGGTAGCACCGACTTACCCAGCGGTAGCGTCGACCAACCCGGCGGCACCGGCGACCTACCCAGCGGTAGCGCCGACCTACTTAGCGGTTGCGCCGACCTACTTAGCGGTGGCGCCGACCT
This sequence comes from Anisus vortex, assembly GCA_949126835.1. NCBI lineage: Eukaryota > Metazoa > Mollusca > Gastropoda > Planorbidae > Anisus > Anisus vortex. The sequence goes on from OX421495.1 coordinate 185,508, forward strand.
ACTCAAAGGTAGCGCCGACCTTTTAAAAGGTAGCGCCGACGTACTTAGAGCTAACGCCGACCTACCCAGTGGTAGTGCCGACCTACTAAAAGGTAGCGCCGACGTATTCAGAGGTAGCGCCGACCTACCCAGCGGTAGCGCCGACCTACCCGGCGGTAGCGCCGACCTACTTAGAGGTGGCGTTGACATACTCAGCGGTAGCGCCGACCTACTTAGCGGTGACGCCGACCAACTTAAAGGTAGCGCCGACCTACTAAAAGGTAGCGCCGACCTACTAAAAGGTAGCACCAACCTACCCAGCGGTAGCGCCGACCTTCCCAGTGGTAGCGCCGACCTACCCAGCGGTAGCGCCAACCTACTCAGCGGTAGCGCCGACCTACCCAGCGGTAGCGCCGACCTACTTAGCGGTAGCGCCGACCTACTCAAAGGTAGCGCCGACCTACTAAAAGGTAGCGCCGACGTATTCAGAGGTAGCGCCGACCTACTTAGAGGTAGCGCCGACCTACTTAGAGGTAGCGCCGACCTACCCAGCGGTAGCGCCGACCCACTCAGCGGTAGCGCCGACCTACTTAGCGGTGGCGCCGACCTACTCAAAGGTAGTGCCGACCTACTAAAAGGTAGCGCCGACGTACTCAGAGGTAGCGCCGACCTACTCAAAGGTAGCGCCGACCTACTAAAAGGTAGCGCCGACGTACTCAGAGATTGCGCCACCCTACCCAGCGGTAGCGCTGACCTACCCAGCGGTAGCGCCGTCCTACTCAGCGGTAGCGCCGACCTATTTAGCGGAGGCACCGACGTACTCAAAGGTAGCGCTAACCTACTAAAAGGTAGCGCCGACGTACTCAGCTGTAGCGCCGACCTACTCAGCGGTAGCGCCGACGTACTCAGCGGTAGCGCCGACCTACTAAAAGGTAGCGCCGACGTACTCAGAGGTAGCGCCGACCTACTCAAAGGTAGCGCCGACCTACTAAAAGGTAGCACCGACGTACTCAGGGGTAGCGCCGACTTACTCAGCGGTAGCGCCGACCTACCCAGCGGTAGCGCCGACCTACTTAGCGGTGGCGCCCACCTACTCAAAGGTAGCGCCGGCCTACTAAAAGTTAGCGCCGACGTACTCAGAGGTAGCGCTGACCTACCCAGCGGTAGCGCCGACCTACCCAGCGGTAGCGCTGACCTACCCAGCGGTAGCGCCGACCTACTCAGCGGTAGCGCCGACCTATTTAGCGGTGACGCCGACCTACTCAAAGGTAGCGCCGACCTACTAAAAGGTAGCACCAACCTACCCAGCGGTAGCGCCGACCTTCCCAGTGGTAGCGCCGACCTACCCAGCGGTAGCGACGACCTACTCAGCGGTAGCGCCGACCTACCCAGCGGTAGCGCCGACCTACTCAGCGGTTGCGCCGACCTACCCAGCGGTAGCGCCGACTTACTAAGCGTTAGCGCCGACCTATCCAGCGGTAGCGCCGACTTACTCAGAGGTAGCGCCATCCTACTCAGCGTTAGCGCCGACCTACTCAGCGGGAGCGCTGACCTACCAAGCGGTAGCACCGACTTACCCAGCGGTAGCGTCGACCAACCCGGCGGCACCGCCGACCTACCCAGCGGTAGCGCCGACCTACTTAGCGGTTTCGCCGACCTACTTAGCGGTGGCGCCGACCTACTCAAAGGTAGCGCCGACCTTTTAAAAGGTAGCGCCGACGTACTCAGAGCTAGCGCCGACCTACCCAGCGGTAGTGCCGACCTACTAAAAGGTAGCGCCGACGTATTCAGAGGTAGCGCCGACCTACCCAGCGGTAGCGCCGACCTACCCGGCGGTAGCGCCGACCTACTTAGAGGTGGCGTTTACATACTCAGCGGTAGCGCCGACCTACTTAGCGGTGACGCCGACCAACTTAAAGGTAGCGCCGACCTACTAAAAGGTAGCACCAACCTACCCAGCGGTAGCGCCGACCTTCCCAGTGGTAGCGCCGACCTACCCAGCGGTAGCGCCAACCTACTCAGCGGTAGCGCCGACCTACCCAGCGGTAGCACCGACCTACTCAGCGGTAGCGCCGACCTACTTAGCCGTGACGCCGACCTACTCAAAGGTAGCGCCGACCTACTAAAAGGTAGCGCCGACGTACTTAGCTGTAGCGCCGACCTACCCAGCGGTAGCGCCGACCTACTTAGCGGTAGCGCCGTCCTACTCAAAGGTAGCGCCGACCTACTAAAAGGTAGCGCCGACGTATTCAGAGGTAGCGCCGACCTACTTAGAGGTAGCGCCGACCTACCCAGCGGTAGCGCCGACCCACTCAGCGGTAGCGCCGACCTACTTAGCGGTGGCGCCGACCTACTCAAAGGTAGCGCCGACCTACTAAAAGGTAGCGCCGACGTACTCAGAGGTAGCGCCGACCTACTAAAAGGTAGCGCCGACCTACTAAAAGGTAGCGCCGACGTACTCAGAGGTTGCGCCGCCCTACCCAGCGGTAGCGCTGACCTACCAAGCGGTAGCGCCGTCCTACTCAGCGGTAGCGCCGACCTATTTAGCGGATGCACCGACGTACTCAAAGGTAGCGCTAACCTACTAAAAGGTAGCGCCGACGTACTCAGCTGTAGCGCCGACCTACTCAGCGGTAGCGCCGACCTACCCAGCGGTAGCGCCGATCTACCCAGCGGTAGCGCCGACCTACCCAGCGGTAGCGCCGACCTACTCAGCGGTAGCGCCGACCTATTTAGCGGTGACGCCGACCTACTCAAAGGTAGCGCCGACCTACTAAAAGGTAGCACCAACCTACCCAGCGGTAGCGCCGACCTTCCCAGTGGTAGCGCCGACCTACCCAGCGGTAGCGACGACCTACTCAGCGGTAGCGCCGACCTACCCAGCGGTAGCGCCGACCTACTCAGCGGTTGCGCCGACCTACCCAGCGGTAGCGCCGACTTACTAAGCGTTAGCGCCGACCTATCCAGCGGTAGCGCCGACTTACTCAGAGGTAGCGCCATCCTACTCAGCGTTAGCGCCGACCTACTCAGCGGGAGCGCTGACCTACCAAGCGGTAGCACCGACTTACCCAGCGGTAGCGTCGACCAACCCGGCGGCACCGCCGACCTACCCAGCGGTAGCGCCGACCTACTTAGCGGTTGCGCCGACCTACTTAGCGGTGGCGCCGACCTACTCAAAGGTAGCGCCGACCTTTTAAAAGGTAGCGCCGACGTACTCAGAGCTAGCGCCGACCTACCCAGCGGTAGTGCCGACCTACTAAAAGGAAGCGCCGACGTATTCAGAGGTAGCGCCGACCTACCCAGCGGTAGCGCCGACCTACCCGGCGGTAGCGCCGACCTACTTAGAGGTGGCGTTGACATACTCAGCGGTAGCGCCGACCTACTTAGCGGTGACGCCGACCAACTTAAAGGTAGCGCCGACCTACTAAAAGGTAGCACCCACCTACCCAGCGGCAGCGCCGACCTTCCCAGTGGTAGCGCCGACCTACCCAGCGGTAGCGCCTACCTACTCAGCGGTAGCGCCGACCTACCCAGCGGTAGCACCGACCTACTCAGCGGTAGCGCCAACCTACTTAGCCGTGACGCCGACCTACTCAAAGGTAGCGCCGACCTACTAAAAGGTAGCGCCGACGTACTTAGCTGTAGCGCCGACCTACCTAGCGGTAGCGCCGACCTACTTAGCGGTAGCGCCGTCCTACTCAAAGGTAGCGCCGACCTACTAAAAGGTAGCGCCGACGTATTCACAGGTAGCGCCGACCTACTTAGAGGTAGCGCCGACCTACCCAGCGGTAGCGCCGACCCACTCAGCGGTAGCGCCGACCTACTTAGCGGTGGCGCCGACCTACTCAAAGGTAGCGCCGACCTACTAAAAGGTAGCGCCGACGTACTCAGAGGTAGCGCCGACCTACTAAAAGGTAGCGCCGACCTACTAAAAGGTAGCGCCGACGTACTCAGAGGTTGCGCCGCCCTACCCAGCGGTAGCGCTGACCTACCCAGCGGTAGCGCCGTCCTACTCAGCGGTAGCGCCGACCTATTTAGCGGATGCACCGACGTACTCAAAGGTAGCGCTAACCTACTAAAAGGTAGCGCCGACGTACTCAGCTGTAGCGCCGACCTACTCAGCGGTAGCGCCGACGTACTCAGCGGTAGCGCCGACCTACTAAAAGGTAGCGCCGACGTACTCAGAGGTAGCGCCGACCTACTCAAAGGTAGCGCCGACCTACTAAAAGGTAGCACCGACGTACTCAGGGGTAGCGCCGACCTACTCAGCGGTAGCGCCGACCTACCCAGCGGTAGCACCGACCTACTTAGCGGTGACGCCCACCTACTCAAAGGTAGCGCCGGCCTACTAAAAGTTAGCGCCGACGTACTCAGAGGTAGCGCCGACCTACCCAGCGGTAGCGCCGATCTACCCAGCGGTAGCGCCGACCTACCCAGCGGTAGCGCCGACCTACTCAGCGGTAGCGCCGACCTACTTAGCGGTGACGCCGACCTACTCAAAGGTAGCGCCGACCTACTAAAAGGTAGTACCAACCTACCCAGCGGTAGCGCCGACATTCCCAGTGGTAGCGCCGAACTACTTAGCGGTGGCGCTGACCTACTCAAAGGCAGCCTTTACCTACTTAGTGGTGGCGCAGACCTGCTCAAAGGTAGCGCCGACGTACTCAGAGGTAGCGCCATTCTACTCAGCGTTAGCGCCGACCTACTCAGCGGGAGAGCCGACCTACTTAGCGGTGGCGCCGACCTACTCAAAGTTAACGCCGACCTACTAAAAGGTAGCGCCGACGTACTCAGAGCTAGCGCCGACCTACCCAGCGGTAGTGCCGAACTACTAAAAGGTAGCGACGACGTATTCAGAGGTAGCGCCGACCTACCCAGCGGTAGCGCCGACCTACCCGGCGGTAGCGCCGAACTACTTAGAGGTGGCGCCGAATAACTCAGCGGTAGCGCCGACCTACTTAGCGGTGACGCCGACCTACTCAAAGGTAGCGCCGACCTACTAAAAGGTAGCACCAACCTACCCAGCGGTAGCGCCGACCTTCCCAGTGGTAGCGCTGACCTACCCAGCGGTAGCGCCGACCTACTCAGCATTAGCGTCGACCTACCCAGCGGTAGCGCCGACCTACTCAGCGGTAGCGCCGACCTACTTAGCGGTATCGCCGACCTACTTAAAGGTAGCGCCGACCTACTAAAAGGTAGCGCCGACGCATTCAGAGGTAGCGCCGACCTACTTAGAGGTAGCGCCGACCTACCCAGCGGTAGCGCCGACCCACTCAGCGGTAGCGCCGACCTACTTAGCGGTGGCGCCGACCTACTCAAAGGTAGTGCCGACCTACTAAAAGGTAGCGCCGACGTACTCAGAGGTAGCGCCGACCTACTCAAAGGTAGCGCCGACCTACTTAAAGGTAGCGCCGACGTACTCAGAGGTAGCGCCGCCCTACCCAGCGGTAGCGCTGACCTACCCAGCGGTAGCGCCGTCCTACTCAGCGGTAGTGCCAACCTACTAAAAGGTAGCGCCGACGTATTCAGAGGTAGCGCCTACCTACCCAGCGGTAGCGCCGACCTACTTAGCGGTGACGCCGACCTACTCAAAGGTAGCGCTGACCTACTAAAAGGTAGCACCAACCTACCCAGCGGTAGCGCCGACCTTCCCAGTGGTAGCGCTGACCTACCCAGCGGTAGCGCCGACTTACTCAGCGGTAGCGCCGACCTACCCAGCGGTAGCGCCGACCTACTCAGCGGTAGCGCCGACCTACTTAGCGGTGACGCCGACCTACTCAAAGGTAGCGCCGACCTACTAAAAGGTAGCACCGACGTACTTAGCTGTAGCGCCAACCTACCCAGCGGTAGCGCCGACCTACTTAGCGGTAGCGCCGACATACTCAAAGGTAGCGCCGACCTACTAAAAGGTTGCGCCGACGTATTCAGAGGTAGCGCCGACCTACTTAGAGGTAGCGCCGACCTACCCAGCTGTAGCGCCGACCCACTCAGCGGTAGCGCCGACCTACTTAGCGGTGGCGCCGACCTACTCAAAGGTAGTGCCGACCTACTAAAAGGTAGCGCCGACGTACTCAGAGGTAGCGCCGACCTACTCAAAGGTAGCGCCGACCTACTAAAAGGTAGCGCCGACGTACTCAGAGGTAGCGCCGCCCTACCCAGCGGTAGCGCTGACCTACCCAGCGGTAGCGCCGTCCTACTCAGCGGTAGCGCCGACCTATTTAGCGGAGGCACCGACGTACTCAAAGGTAGCGCTAACCTACTAAAAGGTAGCGCCGACGTACTCAGCTGTAGCGCCGACCTACTCAGCGGTAGCGCCGACGTACTCAGCGGTAGCGCCGACCTACTAAAAGGTAGCGCCGACGTACTCAGAGGTAGCGCCGACCTACTCAAAGGTAGCGCCGACCTACTAAAAGGTAGCACCGACGTACTCAGGGGTAGCGCCGACCTACTCAGCGGTAGCGCCGACCTACCCAGCGGTAGCGCCGACCTACTTAGCGGTGGCGCCCACCTACTCAAACGTAGCGCCGGCCTACTAAAAGTTAGCGCCGACGTACTCAGAGGTAGCGCTGACCTACCCAGCGGTAGCGCCGACCTACCCAGCGGTAGCGCCGACCTACCCAGCGGTAGCGCCGACCTACTCAGCGGCAGCGGGTAGCGCCATCCTACTCAGCGTTAGCGCCGACCTACTCAGCGGGAGCGCTGACCTACCCAGCGGTAGCACCGACTTACCCAGCGGTAGCGTCGACCTACCCGGCGGCACCGCCGACCTACCCAGCGGTAGCGCCGACCTACTTAGCGGTTGCGCTGACCTACTTAGCGGTGGCGCCGACCTACTCAAAGGTAGCGCCGACCTTTTAAAAGGTAGCGCCGACGTACTCAGAGGTAGCGCCGACCTACCCAGCGGTAGTGCCGACCTACTAAAAGGTAGCGCCGACGTATTCAGAGGTAGCGCCGACCTACCCAGGGGTAGCGCCGACCTACCCGGCGGTAGCGCCGACCTACTTAGAGGTGGCGTTGACATACTCAGCGATAGCGCCGACCTACTTAGCGGTGACGCCGACCTACGTAAAGGTAGCGCCGACCTACTAAAAGGTAGCACCAACCTACCCAGCGGTAGCGCCGACCTTCCCAGTGGTAGCGCCGACCTACCCAGCGGGAGCGCCAACCTACTCAGCGGTAGCGCCGACCTACCCAGCGGTAGCACCGACCTACTCAGCGGTAGCGCCGACCTACTTAGCCGTGACGCCGACCTACTCAAAGGTAGCGCCGACCTACTAAAAGGTAGCGCCGACGTACTTAGCTGTAGCGACGACCTACCCAGCGGTAGCGCCGACCTACTTAGCGGTAGCGCCGACCTACTCAAAGGTAGCGCCGACGTATTCAGAGGTAGCGCCGACCTACTTAGAGGTAGCGCCGACCTACCCAGCGGTAGCGCCGACCCACTCAGCGGTAGCGCCGACCTACTTAGCGGTGGCGCCGACCTACTCAAAGGTAGCGCCGACCTACTAAAAGGTAGCGCCGACGTACTCAGAGGTAGCGCCGACCTACTAAAAGGTAGCGCCGACCTACTAAAAGGTAGCGCCGACGTACTCAGAGGTAGCGCCGACCTACTTAGCGGTAGCGCCGACCTGCCCAGCGGTAGCGCCGACCTACTCAGCGGTAGCGCCGACCTACCCAGCGGTAGCGCCGATCTACCCAGCGGTAGCGCCGACCTACCCAGCGGTAGCGCCGACCTACCCAGCGGTAGCGCCGACCTACTTAGCGGTGGCGCCGACCTACTCAAAGGTAGCGCCGACCTACTTAAAGGTAGCGCCGACGTACTCAGAGGTAGCGCCGCCCTACCCAGCGGTAGCGCTGACCTACCCAGCGGTAGCGCCGTCCTACTCAGCGGTAGTGCCAACCTACTAAAAGGTAGCGCCGACGTATTCAGAGGTAGCGCCTACCTACCCAGCGGTAGCGCCGACCTACTTAGCGGTGACGCCGACCTACTCAAAGGTAGCGCTGACCTACTAAAAGGTAGCACCAACCTACCCAGCGGTAGCGCCGACCTTCCCAGTGGTAGCGCTGACCTACCCAGCGGTAGCGCCGACTTACTCAGCGGTAGCGCCGACCTACCCAGCGGTAGCGCCGACCTACTCAGCGGTAGCGCCGACCTACTTAGCGGTGACGCCGACCTACTCAAAGGTAGCGCCGACCTACTAAAAGGTAGCACCGACGTACTTAGCTGTAGCGCCAACCTACCCAGCGGTAGCGCCGACCTACTTAGCGGTAGCGCCGACATACTCAAAGGTAGCGCCGACCTACTAAAAGGTTGCGCCGACGTATTCAGAGGTAGCGCCGACCTACTTAGAGGTAGCGCCGACCTACCCAGCTGTAGCGCCGACCCACTCAGCGGTAGCGCCGACCTACTTAGCGGTGGCGCCGACCTACTCAAAGGTAGTGCCGACCTACTAAAAGGTAGCGCCGACGTACTCAGAGGTAGCGCCGACCTACTCAAAGGTAGCGCCGACCTACTAAAAGGTAGCGCCGACGTACTCAGAGGTAGCGCCGCCCTACCCAGCGGTAGCGCTGACCTACCCAGCGGTAGCGCCGTCCTACTCAGCGGTAGCGCCGACCTATTTAGCGGAGGCACCGACGTACTCAAAGGTAGCGCTAACCTACTAAAAGGTAGCGCCGACGTACTCAGCTGTAGCGCCGACCTACTCAGCGGTAGCGCCGACGTACTCAGCGGTAGCGCCGACCTACTAAAAGGTAGCGCCGACGTACTCAGAGGTAGCGCCGACCTACTCAAAGGTAGCGCCGACCTACTAAAAGGTAGCACCGACGTACTCAGGGGTAGCGCCGACCTACTCAGCGGTAGCGCCGACCTACCCAGCGGTAGCGCCGACCTACTTAGCGGTGGCGCCCACCTACTCAAACGTAGCGCCGGCCTACTAAAAGTTAGCGCCGACGTACTCAGAGGTAGCGCTGACCTACCCAGCGGTAGCGCCGACCTACCCAGCGGTAGCGCCGACCTACCCAGCGGTAGCGCCGACCTACTCAGCGGCAGCGGGTAGCGCCATCCTACTCAGCGTTAGCGCCGACCTACTCAGCGGGAGCGCTGACCTACCCAGCGGTAGCACCGACTTACCCAGCGGTAGCGTCGACCTACCCGGCGGCACCGCCGACCTACCCAGCGGTAGCGCCGACCTACTTAGCGGTTGCGCTGACCTACTTAGCGGTGGCGCCGACCTACTCAAAGGTAGCGCCGACCTTTTAAAAGGTAGCGCCGACGTACTCAGAGGTAGCGCCGACCTACCCAGCGGTAGTGCCGACCTACTAAAAGGTAGCGCCGACGTATTCAGAGGTAGCGCCGACCTACCCAGGGGTAGCGCCGACCTACCCGGCGGTAGCGCCGACCTACTTAGAGGTGGCGTTGACATACTCAGCGATAGCGCCGACCTACTTAGCGGTGACGCCGACCTACGTAAAGGTAGCGCCGACCTACTAAAAGGTAGCACCAACCTACCCAGCGGTAGCGCCGACCTTCCCAGTGGTAGCGCCGACCTACCCAGCGGGAGCGCCAACCTACTCAGCGGTAGCGCCGACCTACCCAGCGGTAGCACCGACCTACTCAGCGGTAGCGCCGACCTACTTAGCCGTGACGCCGACCTACTCAAAGGTAGCGCCGACCTACTAAAAGGTAGCGCCGACGTACTTAGCTGTAGCGACGACCTACCCAGCGGTAGCGCCGACCTACTTAGCGGTAGCGCCGACCTACTCAAAGGTAGCGCCGACGTATTCAGAGGTAGCGCCGACCTACTTAGAGGTAGCGCCGACCTACCCAGCGGTAGCGCCGACCCACTCAGCGGTAGCGCCGACCTACTTAGCGGTGGCGCCGACCTACTCAAAGGTAGCGCCGACCTACTAAAAGGTAGCGCCGACGTACTCAGAGGTAGCGCCGACCTACTAAAAGGTAGCGCCGACCTACTAAAAGGTAGCGCCGACGTACTCAGAGGTAGCGCCGACCAACTTAGCGGTAGCGCCGACCTGCCCAGCGGTAGCGCCGACCTACTCAGCGGTAGCGCCGACCTACCCAGCGGTAGCGCCGATCTACCCAGCGGTAGCGCCGACCTACCCAGCGGTAGCGCCGACCTACCCAGCGGTAGCGCCGACCTACTTAGCGGTGGCGCCGACCTACTCAAAGGTAGCGCCAACCTACTAAATGGTAACGCCGACGTACTCAGAGGTAGCGCCAACCTACCCAGCGGTAGCGCCGACCTTCCCAGTGCTAGCGCCGACCTACTCAGCGGTGGCACCGACCTACTGAAAGGTAGCGCCGACCTACTAAAAGGTAGCGCCGACGTACCCAGCGGTAGCGCTGACCTACCCAGCAGTAGCGCCGACCTACCCAGCGGTAGCGCCGACCTATCCGGCGGTAGCGCCGACCTACCCAGCGGTAGCGCCGACCAACCCAGCGGTAGCGCCGACCTACTTAGCGGTGGCGCCGACCTACTGAAAGGTAGCACCGACCTACTAAAAGGTAGCGCCGACGTACTGAGAGGTAGCGCCGCACTACCCAGCGGTAGCGCCGACCTACCCAACGGTAGCGCCGACCTACTCAGCGGTAGCGCCGACCTACTTAGCGGTGGCAATGACGTACTCAAAGGTAGCGCTAACCTACTAAAAGGTAGCGCCGAAGTACTCAGCTGTAGCGCCGACCTACTCAGCGGTAGCGCCGACCTACTCAGCGGTAGCGCCGTCCTACTCAGCGGTAGCGCCGACCTACTTAGCGGTGACGCCGATCTACCCAGCGGTAGCGCCGTCCTACTAAGCGGTAGCACCGACCTAATTACCGGTGGCATCGACGTACTCAAAGCTAGCGCTAACCTACTAAAAGGTAGCGCCGACGTACTCAGCGGTAGCGCCGAACTACCCAGCGGTAGCACCGACCTACTTAGCGGTGGCGCCGACCTACTCAGAGGTAGTGCCGGCTTTCTAAAAGGTAGCGCCGACATACTCAGAGGTAGCGCCGACCTACCCAGCTGTAGCGCCGACCTACCCAGCGGTAGCGCCGACCTACCCAGCGGTAGAGCCGTCCTACTTAGCGGTAGCGCCGACCTACTTAGCAGTGGCACCGACGTACTCAAAGGTAGCGCTAACCTACTCAAAGGTAGCGCCGACGTACTCAGCCGTAGCGCCGACCTACTCAGCGGTAGCGCCGACCTACCCAGCGGTAGCGCCGTCCTACCCAGCGGTAGTGCCGACCTACCCAGTGGTAGCGCCGACCTATTTGGCGGTGGCACCGACGTACTCAAAGGTAGCGCTAACCTACTAAAAGGTAGCGCCGACGTTCTCAGCTGTAGCGCCGACCTACTCAGCGGTAGCGCCGACCTATTCAGCGGTAGCGCTGACCTACTAGAAGGTAGCGCCGACGTACTCACAGGTAGCGCCGACGTACTCAGCTGTAGCGCCGACCTACTCAGCGGTATCGCCGACCTACTAAAAGGTAGCGCCGACGTACTCAGAGGTAGCGCTAACCTACTAAAAGGTAGCGCCGACGTTCTCAGCTGTAGCGCCGACCTACTCAGCGATAGCGCCGACCTATTCAGCGGTAGCGCTGACCTACTAGAAGGTAGCGCCGACGTACTCACAGGTAGCGCCGACCTACTCAATGGTAGCGCCGACCTACTAAAAGGTAGCGCCGACGTACTCAGAGGTAGCGCCGACCTACTCAGCGGTAGCGCAGACCTACCCAGCGGTAGCGCCGACCTACTTAGCGGTGGCGCCGACAATGAACAACAACAATGAACAATATTTATTTTGCCACATAGTACATAGGTACAATAAAGGCATAGTCAAAAACATAAGAAAATTATAGCATTTGTGAATAATAAATTGAACAATAATAGTAAAACCAATATTAGTAATAAAATGAAAGTAATAAAAAATTTATTAATTAAAGGTATCCTAAAAGAAAATTCAGGGGGGATAATTTAGTTTATAACACAATTTTTTGGGGGAAAAAACTAACAAAGAAAAAAAAACAAAAAAAAAAAAAACAAAAAAACAACAACTTAATTTACTAACATAGACATACAGGTAAATCACTTTCATTAGACCTGCACGGCATTAACATAGTGAGAACAAACATTTAAGAAATCATTCACAATTTTTCTTGCGGCTTAGTATATTACATTTCTTCTACGACTATCTCTCAATATCATAGTGACAAACCAGCAAGTTAAAATACTTAAACATTTCTAACCTTTTTCTCATTTTTTAAAAGCAGATACTAATATTTTTGAAAATATGCTTAGTTTTTTAAGTTCTTTTAGAGAGCTAGAATTAAGCAGTTCCGACATTTTTTCTACATTAGGTCTGTTATAGTAGTATTTTTTTAGATACATTTTTCGTTGGGCATTGAAGTGCACACATTGGAGTAAATAGTGAAATCCATCTCCTATATCTTTTAAGCAAAAGGGACATAATCTTAAATTATAATCTATTCTGGAGTGGCGACCCAGTTCAACAGGGAAATTATTGTTACTTGTTCGTATTTTTAGTATATAGATAGCTTCTTTCAGATGTAATTTATTTAAAAAGGGTGGAGTATTTTCCCAGTCAGATTTATATTTTAGAGCGCTATATAATTTACCTTTATTGCTTATTTGCATACTCTCATAAAGTTCTTGTTTACTTTGATCATTTATACGTAAGTTAATTATTGATTTTGAAAGTTTAGTGTCTATTATATCTTGTTCTAACCAAATATATCCTAATCCTAGTTGTTCCAATTGTAACTTTATATTGGCGGACCATTTGCATTTTTCAACCAGGTGCTCTTTAAGTAAAATGTTATAAATTATTTTAGAAATCCTGCTTTCTTTGCCGGTCGCTATTTTGATCCAGAAGTGTAACATTCTTTTTTTAATAAATGATCTTATATAGAGTTTGCCTGTTTCGCCTAGTACTACATAATTTGGTGTTTTTGTGTTCAATTTTAAAATCATCTTAAAATATCTTAGTCTAACATTTTCTAAAATGTCACAATTTTCCATACCCCATAGTTCGCAACCGTAGGTTAGTATAGGTAGTACTGTTTGATCAAATAGATCAATTTGACTATCTATGGGCAAGCTTAGTGTATGGCATTTTCTGAGAAGGTTGAACATAGCATTAGTACCTTTCATCTTACAATATTTCCTGTGTTCTGAGAAAGAACCGTTAGCTGAGAAGATTATTCCCAGGTATTTAAATTTAGAAACTATTTCTATTATATTATTATTTAGTACAAATTTCTGATTTCCTACCCTCCCCTTTCTACCGAATATCATTATTTTTGTCTTATCTTCATTTATGTTTAAGTGGTTCTCCTTGCAATAGTTACTGTAAATATTTAAGTTTTTCTGTAATTCTTTTGCGGTTTTAGCTAGGATTGTTGTGTCGTCAGCATATAATAATGTGAATATTTTTAGTAAATCTGCGTTGTTATCGTTGCTGATAGTTAAGCTACTTGCGCCTTTTAGTTCTAAATAAGAATCTAAGTCATTAATAAACATAGAAAATAATAGAGGGCTCAAATGTTCTCCCTCTCTTAGTCCTGCTTCGCAGTTAAATAACGGTGACAGGTTTGTATTTAATTTTACTGTCGATTTAATATCTCTATATAACCCCTGTATACATTTAAGGAAAATTCCATCTATGCCTATATCTAACATTTTCGCCCAGAGTAATTTTCTTTTAATAGACGGGAAAGCTCTTTTTAGATCAATGAATGCACAGAACAGTTTGTCACCTTTATTTTTTATTAAAAAGCTCAGCGCATATAGTATAAATGATGCTTCCGTTGTGGAATAACCTTCTCTAAAACCCATTTGATTCTCGTTTAATAAGTTGTGCTCTTCAAGGAACATCTCCATTCGTACATTAAGAATGGATGAGAATAGTTTACCTAAGCAAGATAATAAGGTAATTGGTCTAAAGTTTTCGGGCTTTGCCTTGCTGCCTTTATTTTTATATATTGGACATATCATCCCTAGTGACCAGCTTTCGGGGAAAATTCCATCTTTTAGGATAACATTGAATAATTTTACGTATGTGGGTATCATTATAACCTTTGTGCATTTTATATATTCATTATAAATTTTATCGTGTCCGCAGCTTTTATTATTACTTGTTTTATTGATGGCTGATAACACTTCATTATATGTTATTTCACCATTAAGTCTTGTCGTATCTAAGTTAGGTGCGGTTAAATTGGTTTTTATTGGGTTCATGCAACAGTTGTCTGTCGTTTCGTTTTGGGATTTGAAAAAATGGAACAATTCGTCAATACTAATTTCATTATAATCTTCTTTTCTGTTTTTATCCTTTAGGATACGCCAGTATTCTTTTGGATTCTTTCCTTTCAGATTTTTTATTTTATTTCTCATTTTGTTTTCATATTTATTTATAGCGGTGTTCATTTCACGCTTGTAGTTTTTACTGTGTGTTTTTAAACTTTCTAGTGAGCCTTTGGTTTTAAGGGTACTATTCATTCTTCTTGCTTTAAGGTATAATCTTCGTTTTTGTCTACATATAAGTGTAAACCAGGGTTTATTTTTTCTTAGGTTATTTTTATCATTAGGGTATCGATTTGTGCCAAATATTTCATTTGCAGATTGTGTTAATATTTTATTTATTTCCTCTACTATGTTATTTATTTCTTGTTTTTTGTTTTCAGGGGAGTTACAAAGGTCACTTCTTTCTAGTAATTCGTCTAGTTTCAGATTTATGCTGTTTTTGTTTTGCTTTTCTACCATTTCAAAATAGTTCTTAGATTTAGTTTGCACCCACGGTTTAATGATCTCTACCACTGGTCTATTATTTAGTCGTCTACGCGCATTTCCAGGTTTAATTGCTCCACCAATCTCAATCTCATATTCACATGATATTAAACAATGGATATCTGAGAATAGGTGATCAAAGTCGTGGATTATTAGATTCCTAATTTTGTGAAAAAGGTCATTGTCTGCTAGTACGTAATCGATTACTGTGCTAAATGTAGTCGTAGGTTTATGTGACAGTAACCCCTTCCTTCCATTCATTATTAACATGTTTGTGTTTTTACATGTTTCGATTAGTTTGCGGCCCCAGTTATTCGGTATTGTCGTATCTACGTTTATACGTTTGAGTGGAATGTCTTTTCTTTTAAGCGTTTCTTCTGTCTGGGCACTTATTTCTACATAGAGTTCGTGGGGACTTGTTATGGAGTCTATAATGTAATCTTCTCTTTCTTTGGTATGAGCGTTAAAATCACCCATTATGATTATATTGTTAGTGATATTTCTTTTATCGATTATTTCCATTTCTAGAATATTGAAAAAATCAGATTGGGCATATGGGGAATTCTCGGGTGGGGTATAAATAATTAGAATTAATAAGGGATTGTTTTCTGCTCCTATTTGTAGCCAAATCATTTCATTATTGTCACATCTTAATATTTTAGTTTTATCAACTAGGTCATTTTTTATGGCCACACTCAGTCCCCCCGATCTACTATTGTTATTATGGTGTCTAAATTTGTGGAAAAGGGTAAAGTGTTCTATACTTATAGTATCGATATCTTCCACCTTGTCATTATTAAGTTTTGTTTCCGAAAGACCTATAACATCGAACAAATTTATCTTATCAACAAACTCTGGATACATCATTCTCCTCACCAGGCCACATACATTTACATAGGCTAACCTTAAAAAGCGTTTTTGGTTTTGTTCACCTATGCTAATGCCACTGTCCTACAGCACCGTGAGCGTTACGCAGTCTGCCGAGGTCGTACCACCCTCCTGATGCATCTGTTGTTGCTGGTATTGTTGTTCTTTCTGCTGATGTTGAGGCTGTAGCTGGGGTAGCTGGGGTTGTGGTTGCTGCTGCAGTTGCTGAAGGTACTGCTGATGTAGTTGCTGCTGTTGGTATTGAGGTTGTTGTTGGATTTGCTGCTGATGATGATTAGAGGGATGCTGCGGCTGCTGGTGTTGAGGTTGTTGCTGGTGTTGGTGGTGCTGTTGCTGAAGTTGTAGCTGCTGGTGATAAGGTTGTTGCTGGTGTTGGGGTAGCTGCTGCTGTGGCAACTGATGCTGCTGATGTTGAAGATGCTGTGGTTGCAGGTGCATTTGCTGTTGTTGCTGATATTGTTCTTGGTGATATTGTTGTTGTTGCTGCGAATGTTGAGGTGGTCCCGTGGGATAAACTTGTTGTCGTTGTAGGTATAGTTCTGGAGCCTGCTGTTGTTGTTCTTGTTGTTCTTGTTGTTCTTGTTGGTATTGCTGTTGGTGAGGCTGTTGCTGAGGCTGTTCTTGTTGTTGATGCTGTCGTTGTTGTTGCCGTTGATCATGTCCGTGTTGATACCGCTGTTGTTGCAGATTCATTTGTTTTTGATGGGGTTGGTAAGATTGTTTTTTTTGATCATTCAGTTCTTGCTGGATGTGTTGAGACCGATACAGTAGTTCTCGCTGATGTAGTTGCTGAGGTTGCCATAATTGTTGACGCTGGTTCTGTTGAGGCTGTTGTTGTTCTCGTTGTATGTTTTGTTCATGGTGAGGTTGTTGTTGTCGAGTTTGCTGTTGTTGTTTTTTTTGTTGTTGTGGGGGTTGAGAGCGACTCGATTGCTGTCGGTGTTGATCTTGACTTCGCCAGGGTCGTTGTTCGTCCGGTGCTCTGAGGGCAACAATTACGCCTTGACTGTCAACCCTCCAAGACCCTTCCGGAGAGGTCAGGATGTCATTTTTAAGGAATACGTTTCGACCATATTTTTCCTTTAGATCCTTTAGTTTAGGTAAAAGGATTTTTCTTCTTTCGTTTACTTTCTTCGGGAGATGATCTCTTATTCCAAAGGGTTTACCAGCCAGTTTGTAAGCGATTCTTCTAATTGAGTTTTTATCATATAGATGGAGGAAGGTCACCACAATAGGTCTTTGCTGTCCTCTGTGATAGCGTCCCAATCTATAGCAGCCTTCAATCGCGAGTTCATGGTCTATCCCCAAGTGGTCATGAAGGAACTGATTAACCGTGCTGTAGCAGTCTTCGTCTCTTCCGACTTCTTCTAAACCAGTTAGAAGTAGATTGTTTATTAGAACCTTGGTCTCGAGCGATAGAGTACGCTCCTCGAGTTCGTTCAACGATTTGTTGAGCTGACCAAGGTCCTCTTCGTGCTTCTTTAAGGTGGTGATGTTTTCAGTTGAAATCTTATCTACTATACTGATTACTTGTTCAACTGCGGTCACACGCTCATTCAGTTGCTTTACCATTCCAATCTCCTCGCTAATCTTCTCCACCCTAGCTACTAACGTGTCTAGAGAAGCTTGGAATGTAGGAAAGATTTGCAGGTGTTGCACCAAGGCTTCTATCTTCAAGCTGCTCTCTGATATTGAGAGCTGAACGTTAGTAAATCCCTGCAAGATTTTGTTATTGAAATCCTGCTGTGGCCCATTAATGGTTGTTTGCTCAGAGATATCCAAGCAACAACCATTAAATGAAGAGGAGCGACGCAGCCTTTTTTTATTTTTTTCACCAGCCTGCTTAACATCCCCAACAGCGTCTAGTGCTCCAGTGCTACAATCACTACTAAACGTAACATTAGACGTAACATCAGACAACAGCACACATGCCATAATAAAAACAAAGTCTGAAGGTCCAAAGAAGAGAAAGGTTCTCTCCCTTGTTTACAGACGGTTCGTCTGTTAACTGTTGATTGTTGATTGTTGATTGTTGACTATTGACTGGAGGGTTGATATACAGGCAGAGAGAGAGGAGGAGAGGGGAGGAGAAGGTTGATATGCCAGGTCAGGGGCTGCGGGGGACGATATGCGGTGACAATGTCCAGCTCTCGTCCCACGTCTAGTTGGTAAGTGGCGTCCGATACCGAGCTATGTTTACACAAAATTCCAAGTGTAAAAGTTATATCATGTGTAGTACACGGTACACGGTACACAGTTGAATAAACTTGACAGTTTAGATTGAGAGTGGGCAAAAAAAAAAAAACACAGTGTTGTGACTAGTTGTGAGAACTGCTCAGTCACTTTGACTCTAACAATCTTAGCAAACTTAATAAAATGATTAATAAAGTCGATATACAAATTAGTCAATAATTGACTTAATTGTCGCGCAATGACTGAATAAAACACACATTTTGAAAAGATTAATTCACAACAAATCAACCAATATAAGTTTCACAATGAAGAGTGAAAAATGAAATCACAAACAATCATCAAATATGAAGAGACGAAATACACTGCTGGGTCTTGTCACACAGAAATTGGCCACTCAAAGGTAGAGCCGACCTACTAAAAGGTAACGCCGACGTACTCAGCTGTAGCGCCGACCTACTCAGCTGTATCGCCGACCTACTAAAAGGTAGCGCCGACGTACTCAGAGGTAGCGCCGCCCTACCTAGCGGTAGCGCTGACCTACCCTTCGGTAGCGCCGACCTACTTAGCGGTGGCGCCGACCTACTCAAAGGTAGCGCCGACCTACTAAAAGGTAGCGCCGACGTACTCAGCTGTAGCGCCGACATTCTCAGCCGTAGCGCAGACCTACTCAGAGGTAGCGCCGACCTACCCAGCGGTAGCGCCGACCTACCCATCGGTAGCGCCGACCCACTCAGCGGTAGCGCCGACCTACCTAGCTGTGGCGCCGACCTACTAAAAGGTAGCGCCGACCTAATAAAAGGTAGCGCCGACGCACTCAGCGGTAGCGCCGACCTACTCAGCGGTAGCGCCGACCTACCCAGCGGTAGCGCCGACCCACTCAGCGGTAGCGCCGACCTACTTAGCGGTAGCGTTGACCTAATCAGCGGTAGCGCCGACCTTCTCAGCGGTAGCGCCGACGCGCTCAGCTAATCCGAGCAGGAAAACGACGTTGTTATTAGTGGCGCTTCGGCCGACAAATAACATTCGACAGCAGCTAATCCAAACAAAAACAAAGTTATTGGTGGCGCTTCTGACCGACACATAACATTCGACAGCAGCTAATCCAAACAAAAACAATATTATTGGTGGCGCTTCGGCCGACACATAACATTCGACAGCAGCTAATCCAAACAAAAACAAAGTTATTGGTGGCGCTTCTGGCCGACACATAACATTTGACAGCAGCTAAACCAAACAGAAACAAAGTTATTGATGGCGCTTCTGGTCGACACATAACATTTGACAGCAGCTAAACCAAACAGAAACAAAGTTATTGATGGCGCTTCTGGCCGACACATAACATTAGACAGCAACTAAACATTTGCGGACATTCCATTGACTTCACTTTGGCGCATTGCAGGTTGATAGTGCACGTGTGAACTGTGGTTGACATACAATGATGTTTAGTGATAGTTATAGCGAAAATCTAGTTCTACATTTATCTCACCTCGATGTGGAATTCATTAAGAGCCCCCAGATCATTCAATAGTTATATTTCTTGCATGGTCCAATGTAATCCGAGGGTAGTACGAGAAATTTTACTCCAACAGTGAAGAGCTTTTGCAAATACGATACGAAGAACATTTAAAGTACTCACGACTGGTTCCGGGTGTGCACGATGGTATTTGCATATCCTGCGGACGAGGCACCAAGTGTCACGTGGCGGGGGGGATTAGACCACTTAATCACCACGTAAATTTTATAAGTTGGGATTAGATTTGCACCTGAGCCCGATGTGTATCGTGCCTTCTGTATGATTAAGTAAAAGTGACTGAATTATGTCACATCGTGTTGCAGGCAGGCTCGTATGTGTATTATTTCCTTCTTATAAGAGTGGTCTGCATAAATAGATAAGAGATGAATTATTCTCTTTCTATTCTTGTTGGCTGCGTTTTGTCTTAAGGGATGAGCCGGAGTACTGTGCAAGAGATTAACGTATTGATGATCAAATTTATATTTATGTGTGTAGAATTCCATGGCTCTTCTGATGGAATTATGCAGAGGTTTGGCTATACTAAACACATATAGACTTCACAACATCGATTATAGTCACTAGAGAACACGAGCGAAAACATTATATTCTGAAGTTTATTCACATTAAGACTGAGTATACCGTTGCATATTGTTACGTCCACAATCCCCTTGTGGCCAGAGCTGTGTAGATCTTGCTGATAATTCTCGTTAGTCTTAGGGGAGACTTTAATTATTAGTATTTATGTTTCAGTATTACACGAACTCTTCTTATAGTCCTGGGCACAAACTCAGTATTTGTGTTCCAACATTTCCTTTCTTGGACATAAGAGTAGTAGATAAATCTTATAGTAATGTATACAACACAATAGAATAGTAACTTGACAAGGAAGCTTCAGTGTAACTGTTGTTGATAGTTTAATTCAGGTGATAAGTTCAATATATACAATATATCTATTATGTACAGTTAGAATAAAATAGTGCAAACACAAACGTTCTCAAAGGAACATATTTTGAAACTCTCCGTCTTTCAGACAAAACAAATCATTAAATACCATCCGAGTGGTGCAAGGGACAGACCCATTACCAGTAGGGGTGAAAATCATGGTATCATTACAAAACTCTTAACAAAACGATAGGAACCTCCCCTATTAAATAATGAGTCGTTCCCAGGCCCTGAGAATTTGAGATCAACACAGAATCCCAACATTAAGTAGAATCATTTGTCTTCCCACTAAACGCCAGGCGATTGGAAGCCTAAGCCCCGCCCACAAAATCCTGTTTTAATGAGAAAAAGAGGGGGAAGAAGAATAAACATTGCGTGTTCCAATTCTTGGAAAAACAATATATATGACACGCCCCCACCCAATGAAAGAAATAATGTACCATAATTACCCAAGTAATACTCAACATGGTACATTTTTCGTACTTAACACTATCGTTTTAACAACCATCAATCAATGGAAGATTATAAGACAATTTAAGCAAACATGGCTCACTGGCACAACTAAATTATAAAAAGTGTCACTACCCAATGGTAATTGTGATTATAACGTGATGGACAAATATTTCCCCGTTAATATTAATATTAACTAATGTCTGAACAAGTACACATAATTCCAAAATATTCTAGTCATTCTTATTTTAACTATGTACAGTTGTGTGGATTTCCACCAAAAATTTGCAAAAAGTTTTAATCCATTTAAACAAATATAACATTGCTCAAACTCTGTCAATTTTCAACAGTTTACTTCTAATATACAAACTAAAAGATAAGTAATACGTAACTCAAATCAAACTATAGGTTACTTCCCCTTTAAATTACAGTGTCAACTTGACATTAACAGGGTTCATACCTAAATGATGATACTTCCCCTATTCTCAAATATGAGGAAAAAATACGCTCTAATTACGATTACTAGAGTAATCTAAATATTAAAATGTAATCCACTATTATGCGTTTTTGGCAAATTTAAAAGTTTAATATAAAAGATTGTTCAGGGTTGAATGAGTGCACACCTTTAGGTACCTTTGTTTCCCTCCATTCCCGGATATATGGAATATATAACAACCTATATACAACATAATGAATATCCACTAGTTTTTCCTTTTCTATTACCATGATATAACAATTTAGCAATAGATTTCCAATATTATCTATTAATTTATACCAATTGATATTACATCTCTTTCTAAGATAAAAATTGTACATATTATTTATTATTATTTAGTTCCATTCATTAACTAAAATAAAACAAGATAATAAATCAACTAGCTCAAAGTTTTCCCACTTAATTGCATGTGATGACAATTACTTTTATCCATCCATATCAAGTAAATACGTGCACATTTATATATTTATTGCATCATGCATCAACATTTAAATGGAATTTCTTTTCCATAATCAAATGAATTTAAAATATATCAGAACATCAATATTATACATGATTATAAAAATTATTAATACTTTCAAAAGACTTGACTTCTGTATGATACAAGTATTCTATAGGTATTCCATAATCAAAATTCAAACGAATGATAGGTTATCATGACACATTCTTAATGAATAAGTGAGATGATCTGAAAAAGAAGTATAGGGTTATTCAGTCAATCATGTAGCACCCGAGATAGAGTATCAGCTATGACCTTGTCTCTATCTTGTCGATGATACGGGGAATGGGATACCAGTCGGTCTTTGTCAAATTACTTAATTTCCCAAGGTCTCTATAAAACCGCAGTGTGTGGTCGGCTTTTGGTACCATCACACAGGGTGTAGACCATTTGCTATCACATTTTTCTCCTATGTCATCTTCTAACATATACTTTACATCTAATTTAATATGCTCAGGTCTGATGCGGTCAAATGGATGCTGTTTAATAGACCTGGCACTCTCGGTTAACATTACATCGTGCTCTATGACATGTGTCCTCCTGGGAACATTTTTAAACATTGACTTATTTTCATGTACCAGCTCAATAATCTTCTCCTTATCTTCTACCGGAAGATGTTCTAGCCTTGTATCTAAACTCTTAAGGGCATCTGTATTATTAAGTTTACTTTCTGCAAACTTATATTCTATCCTAGATAAATCCGTCGGGACTCTAGCTAACGAAATCATGGGGACCTCCCGTGGTTTACTCTTTTCCCTGGAAACATAGGGCTTAAGCAAATTAATATAGCATACCCTCTGCTTTTGTCTCCGGTCAGGAGTCTTTATCAAATAATTGACCTCGCCAAGCTTTGACTCTATCTCATAGGGTCCTCTAAACTTTGCACTTAAAGGCTGATTTTGCAAAGGTAGAAACACAAGAACTTTGTCACCTGGTGCAAAAGTTCTAGCTGTAGCTTTACGGTCATAGTTCTGTCTCATACGCTCCTGCATCTGTGGAAAATGAATCTTCACATGGTTAAAAGCATGATAAAGCCTATTTTTAAAATTATCTACATATGACAAAAGTCCAATCGGCTCACTGTCCGTTAGCCAAGTTTCATGTAGAAGTTTCAACGGACCTCTGACTGAGTGTCCATACACAAGTTCGAATGGGCTAAACCCCAGGGATTCCTGAGTGGCCTCCCTTGCAGCGAACAGTACATAAGGCACACCCTTATCCCAGTCTTTCTCTTCATAACAGTACTTTTTAAGCATCGATTTTAATGTCTGATGAAACCTTTCCAGAGCTCCCTGGCTCTCAGGATGATAGGCACTTGATAGCCTATGGCTTATCCCTAATTGTTCCATGACTTGTTTGAAAATGTTCGAAGTAAAGATAGTCCCCTGGTCGGACTGTACTGTCTTCGGTAGGCCATAACGTGTGAAGAAATTTGTCAGGGCGTCTACCACCTTCACTGTTGTTATATTCCGCAACGGAATGGCTTCCGGGAAGCGAGTGGATGAACACATGACTGTGAGCAGGTATTGAAAACCGGCTTTTGTTTTCGGCAACGGGCCCACGCAATCAATGAGTATATGACTGAATGGTTCGTCGAACGCTGGTATCGGCTGGAGTGGAGCGACAGGAATTCGTTGGTTAGGACGTCCTACCATTTGGCATACGTGGCAAGTTTTGCAGTATTGTTCGACATCTCTTTTCAGTCATGGCCAGTAGAAGTAAGGGAGGATACGGTGGTGCGTTTTTCGGACTCCCATGTGACCAGCGAAAGGAAGATCATGCGCCATACGCAGTATATCTTGACGATAGCACTTAGGTATTACAATCTGGTGAATACTGTCCCACTCGTTTGTACCTGAGTTGAGCGGTTTCGACTTTCTCATGAACACTTCATCTTTCATGTAGAAACATTCCGCCATTGCATCTGCAGTCTTTTCATCAACAGCTTTCATTCTGAGTTGCATTATTACTTCGTCATTCAATTGTTCTGTCACCAATTTCTGCTTTGGTGACAAAATGTTATCGTTCTCTGTTGCATCACCAGTTGTTAGTTCAGCAAAGAACGTAGCACTTAAATCGATGTCAGGTGTTTCTGTTATCACTGTTTCATTCGCATGTGTGTCTTCAGAACAGACAAACACATCTTTCGTTGCACTACACGGCGTAGCAGGAGTCTTTACCGACTTCTTTTTCTGCATTGCTCTTGTCAGTGCACATGTTGGGCGTTCATTGGCAGGACGTAGGTTTTTGTCCTCCGCCATCTTTGTCTCCAACACTTTAACCATGGGCTCGACAGTGACTCTGCCGCCCATAATGTCATTTCCTAATATCATGGAAACGCCTTTGACGGGTAGTGCGCGCCACACTCCCACTACGATGTTACCTGTAAAAATATCCGACTCGAGTTTTATTCTGTGCAGTGGAGCTTCCACAGCCTCCATACTAGCACCTCTCAGCACAACAGACTCACCGGTACTGGTGGCATCTCTTAACGGCACACTGCCCTCCAGGATCACGCTGACAGCAGAGCCCGTGTCACGTAATATCTGTATTTTCTTCTTGCTGAGTACATCGACTTTTGTCGACACTGTCCCCTCGCAGACAAAGGGTCGAAAATCGGATAAGTCGTCCTCTTCCGGGACTTCAGGAACCATCTGTTCCTCACGGCCTTCTGAAAGCATAATAGATTGAGTACAGCTATTCTCTTTTACCTTAGATAGGCTGTTCTCAAAAACCATCGACTCCACAACTATAGGCGATGCCGGCCGCATTTCTTTTGAGTTTCTTGACCCTGTGTTGCACACTTCTTCTGTCTGCTTGCTGTCTTTCTGCACTCTGGCACAGTGTAGAATAGCACCTTGCTTCTTGGTAAGGATCCAACAATCTTTCTTCATGTGGCCCTCTTTCTTGCAATTGAAACATACCACCTTTGCTTTATTTACATCTGTCTGCTTCCTGAAATGAACTAAGTTACTATTATTATTTACACCACTGTTCTTATTATTGTATTCACTTGTCTCTTTTGGTTTACTAGCCTCCTTGGGCTCTGGTTTGTGCACTTTGGGTTTGTCAGCATAATATGGCTTTATGCTGGCGTGAATTATGGCATAGTTATCTGCCAATCTAGCAGCTTCATGCACATCTTCAACCCCTCGGTCTGAGATGTGGGTTTTAATATCCACTCGAATACAATCATTGAATTCCTCAAACAATATTAGGTTCTTGAGTTTATCAAACTCACTTACATTCTGTGACCTTAGCCACTGTTCTAACATTTTCTCCTTTTGTCTCAAAAAGTCTACATGAGTTTGATCATATGCCTTCTTTCTGTCTCTAAATAGCTTTCTATATTTTTCTGGTGTCAGGGAATAACTTTTTAGCACCCTATCTTTGATCACTTCATAGTCATTTATTTCCTCGGGTGTTAAACTCAACACTACGTCCAATGCTTTTCCTTTGTTGAGAGTTGACCTTAACAATAAAGCCATCTTATCATCAGGGAACTGATAATCTACAGCTATCCTCTCAAAAAGCAAAAAGAAATCTTGAACATCTTCTTCTCTGAATATAGGCAAGTGTTGCTTCATTGCGCTAATATCCATACCATTGCTGTCCCTACGATGGTCAGGTCTGTTAATGCGTGCCATCTCTATCCTTTCTCTGCTTTCAATCCTAATTCTTTCATTTTCCCTTTCAGTTTCTATCCTAATTCTTTCCAATTCCATTCTCTTCATAGCTAATTGGAATTTTAGGTTTTCACTCAACCCTTCATCTTCATCATTGTTTGATGATCTAGATGACATATTTCTTACCTCGTCTCCGTGGGCAATTACCTCGCCCCCACTGGGAGCTACATAACCTTCATTGATATCGTTCTGGCCCACTTCAACTACATTACCAGTGTTCATGGCATTCTGCCCGTTCAAACATGTCATAATTTCTTTGATCAAACGATTACGATTAGGTCTTGCCTGTCCTGCCTCAATCCCAAAGGACTCAGCTAATTCTTTTAGTTCAGCAAATGACATGGCATTAAGTTCCTTACTTGATATATTCGAAGCCATAGTGTAGCGTTCGAAATATTTGTGATAGTAGAGTAGTATATATTGTATAATAAAATATAAAGTTCCAACTTATGATTTGTCCAGAAATTTGCACAATAAAATATTACACACTTCGTGGAATCTTCACACTTCCCAAGGCATAAATACGCAAACCAGTTCTCTCCTCTTTTTTAAAAAGAATAGTTTCACAGTCCTAAAAAACGAAACACAAATATGCCGCTCTCAGTACTACTAATGTCACAAAATATTTCTAGGTCAGGAAAAATATAACTCAAATTTTCCAGACGAGATCAACAAATTTTTTCCAATTCTAGATCAGGAAAAGTAGAACTCAAATATACCGAACGAGACCACCAAATTTTGTCAATCCTAGGTCAGGAAAAGTAGACCTCAAATATACCGAGCGAGACCACCAAATTTTGTTACGTCCACAATCCCCTTGTGGCCAGAGCTGTGTAGATCTTGCTGATAATTCTCGTTAGTCCTAGGGGAGACTTTAATTATTAGTATTTATGTTTCAGTATTACACGAACTCTTCTTATAGTCCTGGGCACAAACTCAGTATTTGTGTTCCAACATTTCCTTTCTTGGACATTAGAGTAGTAGATAAATCTTATAGTAATGTATACAACACAATAGAATAGTAACTTGACAAGGAAGCTTCAGTGTAACTGTTGTTGATAGTTTAATTCAGGTGATAAGTTCAATATATACAATATATCTATTATGTACAGTTAGAATAAAATAGTGCAAACACAAACGTTCTCAAAGGAACATATTTTGAAACTCTCCGTCTTTCAGACAAAACAAATCATTAAATACCATCCGAGTGGTGCAAGGGACAGACCCATTACCAGAAGGGGTGAAAATCATGGTATCATTACAAAACTCTTAACAAAACGATAGGAACCTCCCCTATTAAATAATGAGTCGTTCCCAGGCCCTGAGAATTTGAGATCAACACAGAATCCCAACATTAAGTAGAATCATTTGTCTTCCCACTAAACGCCAGGCGATCGAAAGCCTAAGCCCCGCCCACAAAATCCTGTTTTAATGAGAAAAAGAGGGGGAAGAAGAATAAACATTGCGTGTTCCAATTCTTGGAAAAACAATATATATGACAATATATAGCATACATAATATCCTAGGTACATTGTCCAACAATATAAACAGCAAAGATTAAGATTTAGATACAGACTTAGGGTCGAAGCCTTCACAAAGGCCTCGGAGGGGCCCAGACGGGACCCACTCCGCTTCACGACCACCTAGGTAGACTGTTCCGAAAACTCTACATTCTCAATCTATAACTAAAAGCATTAATATTAATAGTCACATGATATAAAATGGGAGGATAGGGGGAAATGCACACGTTTAGTCTGATTGACAGGAGTAGGGAAAGCATGGAGAGAGGGGTGGGGGATGGTGGGTGCGAGTGGCGGTGAGGGGGGAGGGGCGAAGAGGCGGTCAGCCATCCAAGGTAATTCTTATTTTCCGGCGGCGCCTTTGTTTAAGCAACCAAGGGGGTTTTGACCAGGGAACGAGCCCTTAGAGGTCTATTTTCATATACATGTTATAAGTGAGAAGGGACGGGGGGGGCGAAGGTCAGAGACGGTGGGCTCAGGAATGACCTTGACCTGTTTCTCGATCGTCCGTGGTACGGGGGGGGGGGGGCGAGACGCAACCATGTTACACAATTTAGAATGGTGGGCATGATGTAGACTTAGTAACAATGACAATATACATGAATGGAAACTAAAGTCAATATAAGTAATATATTTATGGGCATGCAGAACATATACATATATGTAAATAAAATTCAATGCAAGCTAAATACTTTAATGTTAAATATAGGAGATAGAAAGGAAAGACACATTCTTACTCCAATCAGACATGCAAGATTGTGGCACTTAATGTCAGTGGTTTGTACGTACAGATGATATATGATTATAGTATCTTATAAGAGCGGATTACATCTAAGACCTTCCTTAGTTGCGTGTGACGTTAATCTTCTCCCGAAACGCCACAGCCGTTCTACTAAGCGGTAGCGCCGACCTACTCAGCGGTATCGCTAACCTTCTCAGCGTTAGCCCGACCTGCTCAGCGGTAGGGCCGACGCGCTCAGCGGTAGCGCCGACCTACTCAGCATTAGCGCTGACGCGCTCAGCGGTAGCGCCGATCTACTTAGCGGTAGCGCCAACCTACTTAGCGGTAGCGCCGACCTACTCAGCGGTAGCGCCAACCTACTCAGCGGTAGCGCCGACGCACTCAGCGGTAGCGCCGACGCACTCAACGGTACCGCCGACGCACTCAGCGGTACTGCCGACGCACTCAGCGGTAGCGCCGACCTTTTCAGCGGTAGCGCCGACCTTTTCAGCGGTGGCGCCGACCTACTCAGCTGTAGCGCCGACCTTTTCAGCGGTAGCGCCGAACTACTCAGCGGTAGCGCCGACGCGCTCAGCGGTAGCGCCGACCTACTCAGCGGTAGCGCCGACCTACTCAGCAGTTGCGCCGGGGCACTCAGCGGTATCTTTGTTGGAATTAGTCTACAAATATCTTTATTGGATGTAGACTAGAGATATCTTTGCTGGAATAAGTCTAGATATATCTTTGTTGGAAGTAGACTATAGATATCTTTGCTGGAAGTAAACTAGAGATATCTTTGTTGGAATTAGTCTAGAGATATCTTTGTTGGAATTAGTCTATAGATATCTTTCTTGGAAGTCGACTAGATATATCTTTGTTGGAAGTAAACTAGAGATATCTTTGTTGGAATTAGTTTAGAGATATCTTTGTTGGAAGTAGTCTAGAGATATCTTTGTTGGTTGTAAACTAGAGATATCTTTGTTGGAATTAGTCTAGAGATATCTTTGTTGGAAGTAGACTAGATATATCTTTGTTGGAAGTAAACTAGAGATATCTTTGTTGGAATTAGTCTATAGATCATTTTTGTTGGAAGTAGACTAGAGATATCTTTGTTGGAAGTAGACTAGAGATATCTTTGTTGGAAGTAGACTATATATATTTTTACTGGAAGTAAAATAGAGATATCTTTGTTGGAAGTAGACTGGAGATATCTTTGTTGGAATTAGTCTAGAGATATCTTTGTATGAAGTAGACTAAATATATTGTTGCTGGAAGTAAAATAGAGATATCTTTGTTGGGATTAGTCTAGAGATATCTTTGTTGGATATAGACTAGAGATATATTTGTTGAAAGTAAACTAGTGATATCTTTGATGGAAGTAGACTTGAGATATCTTTGTTGGAAGTGGACTAGAGATATCTTTGTTGGAATTAGTCTAGAGATATCTTTTTGGAAGTAAATTAGAGATATCATTGTTGGAAGTCGACTAGAGATATCTTTGTTTGAATTAGTCTAGAGATATCTTTGTTGGAAGTAGACTATAGATATCTTTGCTGGAAGTAAACTAGAGATATCTTTGTTGGAATTAGTCTAGAGATATCTTTGTTGGAATTAGTCTAGAGATATCTTTCTTGAAAGTCGACTAGATATATCTTTGTTGGAAGTAAACTAGAGATATCTTTGTTGGAATTAGTCTAGAGATATCTTTCTTGGAAGTCGACTAGAAATATCTTTGTTGGAAGTAAACTAGAAATATCTTTGTGGGAATTAGTCTAGAGATATCTTTGTTAGAAGTAGACTAGAGATATCTTTGTTGGAAGTAGACTAGAGATATCTTTGTTGGAATTAGTCTAGAGATATCTCTGTTGGAAGTAGACAAGAGATATATTTGTTGGAATTAGTTTAGAGATATCTTTGTTAGAAGTAGACTAGAGATATATTTGTTGGAATTAGTCTAGAGATATCTTTGTTGGAAGTAGACTAGAGATATCTTTGTTGGAAGTAGTCTAGAGATATCTTTGTTGGAAGTAGACTAGAGATATATTTGTTGGAATTAGTCAAGAGATATCTTTGTTGGAAGTAGACTAGAGATATCTTTGTTGAAAGTAGTCTAGAGATATCTTTGTTGGAATAAGTCAAGAGATATATTTGTTGGACGTAGAATAGATATATTTTTGTTAGAATTAGTCTAGAGATATCTTTGTTGGAAGTAGACTAGAGATATCTTTGTTGGAATTAGTCTAGAGATATATTTGTTGGACGTAGAATAGACATATCTTTGTTGGAAGTAGACTAGAGATATCTTTGTTGGAAGTAGACTAGAGATATATTTGTTGAAATTAGTCTAGTATCTTTGTTGGAAGTAGACTAGAGCTATCTTTGTTGGAATTAGTCTAGAGATATATTAGTTGGACGTAGAATAGACATATCTTTGTTGGAATTAGTCTAGAGATATATTTGTTGGACGTAGAATAGACATATCTTTGTTGGAATTAGTCTAGAGATATCTTTGTTGGAAGTAGACTAGAGATATATTTGTTGAAGTTAGTCTAGAGATATCTTTGTTGGAAGTAAACTAGAGATATCTTTGTTGGAAGTAGACTAGAGATATCTTTGTTGGGATTAATCTAGAGATATCTTTGTTGGAAATAGACGAGAGATATCTTTGTTGGAAGTATACAAGAGATATCTTTGTTGGACAACGGAGAGATGTCTGAACCCTTCCCAAATGACAAATGGCGTCAAGCAGGGATGCGTTAGTTCTCCAACACTGTTTAGTCTAATGTTCACAGCCATGCTCTGTGATGCATTTAGGGATGAACGTGAGGGTGTAGATATAAGGTAACGCACTGATGGCGAGCTGTTCAACCTTAGGAGACTCAAAGCAAAAACAAAAGTTAAGTCTGACACCATTCATGACTTACTATTTTTCGACGACTGTGCTCTCAATGCCGGCTCTGAAGCTGATCTGAAACATAGTGTTGACAAATTTTCCAGTGCATGCTCAAACTTTGGACTTACCATCAGCACAAAGAAGACAGAAGTCCTGTACCAACCAGCTCCTGGAAAGCCCCACGTCGAGCCAAACATCACTATCAATGGTGAAAAAATCAACACAGTAAACCGCTTTACGTACCTTGGTAGTACACTGTCTCAGTGTGTTGTCAATTATGATGAAGTAAACCTCCGTATCTCAAAAGCTACTGCAACCTTTGGAAGTCTGTACAAAAATGCTTGGAGCAGAAGGGGCATTAGCACCCAAACCAAAATAAAAGTCTACAGAGCAGTCGTGCTCCCTACTTTACTATATGCATGTGAGACTTGGACTGTTTACCAACGACATGCTAAGCTCCTAAATCACTTCCACACAAAAAGCCTGAGAAAAATCCTAAATATCAAATGGCAGGACAAAATTCCAGACTCTGAGGTACTTGCCAGGGCAGGACTCCCAAGCATCCACACAAGTCTGATGCAGTCTCAACTTCGTTGGGCAGGGCATGTTATACGCATGCCAGACTGCCGTCTTCCAAAGAGGCTCTTCTATGGCGAGCTACAAAAACGGTCAGCGAGCTCGTGGAGGTCCAAAAAAGCGCTATAAAGACACCCTCAAGGCATCACTCAAAGCGTTTTCTATTAAAGACGACTCCTGGGAGGTGACAGCCAAAGACAGTGCCTCATGGCGCTCAGCGCCCCATAAAGGAGCATCTTTTTGCGAAGAGCAAAAACAGAGAGCAGCTGAGTCTAAGAAGCAAGACAGGAAAATTCGTGCCCTAGAGCTCACTGTCGACGTTCCTACCTTCCCCTGTACAGTTTGCAGTCGTACCTTCCGAGCAAGGATAGGCCTCATTAGCCACATGAAAATCCATCGCACAGCCACACCCCAAACTTCATAGGACGACAAAAATGGTCATTGTCGAACACGACGGACGAACAACAACAACATTAGTCTAGAGATATCTTTGTTGGAAGTAGACTAGAGATATTATATTATCTTTGTTGGTATTAGTCTAGAGATATATTTGATAGAATTAGTCTAGAGATATCTTTGTTGAAAGTAGACTAAATATATCTTTGCTGGAATTGGTCTAGAGATATCTTTGTTGGAAGTAGACTAGAGATATCTTTGTTGGAAGTATACTAGATATATATCTGTTGGAAAAAGACTAAATCGAGTATTCTTACTTCTTACTAAATCTAGTATTCTTACTCCTTACAAAATCTAGTAAGCTCTTATACTTACTTCTTAATAAAGCTAGTATTCTTACTCCTCATTAAATCTAGTGTTCTTACTTCTTACTAAATCTAGTATTCTTACTCCTAACTATGTTTTTGTTACCTGAGGCTCAGATCTATACTTGCCCAGCCCCTTCCCCCCCCCCTCCCTCCCACAGCCCCACTACCGACCAACAACACATATCTAACTGGCTGTGAGTAATGTCCCCTTATATCAGGTTGTCAAACAACCAAACGCTGACTGTCCATACTTTGTACAAGGTAATATGTAAACAAACAGGCAGGAGAAAACTTCGATAAACAACGCGAACTAATTGTTAAAAACACAGTGGAGAGAGAGGTTACTGGTATGTTTGTTAGTTTTTGTTAAAACTTTTGTTCTTAGATGAATGTTTATTGGTTTTAGTCGCAATTACCTTTTGGAAATATTTTTATATCTTCCGGTGAGTACTAAATATTATATAATTAGGCATTTTGTAAAAAAGTGTATCATTATTTCTACCTTACCTCGATTTCTCACACCGCCTTATCCCCCACCCCCTTTTTTGTTTTCTTTCTCTTTCTGTCTATCTGTGTTTACCTGCTGGTGTAAATTTGTAAATTTCTATCTGTGTTTACCTGCTAGTGTAAATTTGTAAATTTCTATCTGTGTTTACCTGCTGGTGTAAATTTGTAAATTTCTATCTGTGTTTACCTGCTGGTGTAAATTTGTAAATTTCTATCTGTGTTTACCTGCTGGTGTAAATTTGTAAATTTCTATCTGTGTTTACCTGCTGGTGTAAATTTGTAAATTTCTATCTGTGTTTACCTGCTGGTGTAAATTTGTAAATTTCTATCTGTGTTTACCTGCTGGTGTAAATTTGTAAATTTCTATCTGTGTTTACCTGCTGGTGTAAATTTGTAAATTTCTATCTGTGTTTAACTGCTGGTGTAAATTTGTAAATTTCTATCTGTGTTTACCTGCTGGTGTAAATTTGTAAATTTCTATCTGTGTTTACTTGCTGGTGTAAATTTGTAAATTTCTATCTGTGTTTACCTGCTGGTGTAAATTTGTAAATTTCTATCTGTGTTTACCTGCTGGTGTAAATTTGTAAATTTCTATCTGTGTTTACCTGCTGGTGTAAATTTGTAAATTTCTATCTGTGTTTACCTGCTGGTGTAAATTTGTAAATTTCTATCTGTGTTTAACTGCTGGTGTAAATTTGTAAATTTCTATCTGTGTTTACCTGCTGGTGTAAATTTGTAAATTTCTATCTGTGTTTACCTGCTGGTGTAAATTTGTAAATTTCTATCTGTGTTTAACTGCTGGTGTAAATTTGTAAATTTCTATCTGTGTTTACCTGCTGGTGTAAATTTGTAAATTTCTATCTGTGTTTACCTGCTGGTGTAAATTTGTAAATTTCTATCTGTGTTTACCTGCTGGTGTAAATTTGTAAATTTATATCTGTGTTTAACTGCTGGTGTAAATTTGTAAATTTCTATCTGTGTTTACCTGCTGGTGTAAATTTGTAAATTTCTATCTGTGTTTACCTGCTGGTGTAAATTTGTACATTTCTATCCGTCAATATATCTAATTATCTTTTTATCTATCAGTCTATCTTTTTGTCTATGTCAGTCTATATCTTTATAGCTATCCGCCTTTCTCCTTTGTCTGTTTGAATATCTGTTTATCTGCTTCTAAACTATCTGTCACTCTATCTGTCCGCCGGTCTATTTATCGGCCTACGTCTTTGTATCTCTCTCTTTTTGTCTATGAATATATATGCCTATACATAAACACATCTATCTGTAACTCTGTCTGCTTTTCTGACTGTCTGCTATCCTTTCTGAATGACTGTCTGTTTGTATGTCTTTTGAACTATTAGTCTGTCGTCTCATATGTCGAGATGTCTTATCTCTCTTGTTATATATATACCTACTGTGTAATCCTCTAACTGTATATGCTGGCATATTTTTATTTCTATGTATATCTATATTTCTGTCTGCATCCCTGCATAACTATCTATGTGTCTTTCTGTTTATATTTTGGTCTGTCTATCGTTTCTTCGTTATAACTATTTACTTACTACTTACTTACTGCCCGTAACGCCGTGGGCGCATGGGGCACCAACAGAGTCTTTCCATCTTTCTCTGTCACGTGCGACAATTCCAATCGTAGCCCAGGAGTGACCAAATTATTTTAATTTCTGCTCCACTGTTTTACGCCAGGTTACTTTTGGTCGACCTCTCTTTCTTTTTCCTTCTGGAGTTCAGTGTAGGGCTGTCTTGCAGATGGTTCCTTCCTCTCTTCTCATCACATGGCCAATCTATCGCCAACGCTTTTCATTATGATAGTGTCCATGTCTTCGTGATTGCATTGGGACATTAATTCTTCGTTGGATATTTTCTTTGGCCAGAAAATTTTCAAAATCCTCCTGAGGATTTTCGTGTGAAAAGTCGAAGCTTTGCATGGTCCATTTGTGTCATGCGCCAACATTCGGCACCATAAAGAAGGACAGGAAGTACACAGCTGTCATAGAGTTTTAATTTCGTTCTGGTACTATATTGACAGGATATCCAGATGTTGTTCATGTTGTTAAATTCAATTCTTGCTTTATTCAGTTATACCTATTCTAATTCTACCCAAATTCCATTATTTAGGTTATTTAGCTATCAGAAGTTACTTACAAGAATCACTTACTAACCGTGACTTATTAGTACACAACGTCTCTAGTCCTAATACTATTTGGATTGAAATTCAAGAAACATTTTCCTGACTATAAAACAATTCTATAAATAAGATCAGGTAAAATAATTCTATAGATAAGATAAGAAACGTTGCAGCAGCATTTCGCTCCCAATGTTCATATACTTGTGAATTCTCGTTCTCAATGAGAAACTTTATTAGGTCTCGTTATAACCTGTCAAATACGACTACTTGCTCGTGTAGCTCTCTAAAGGTCACGGAAGATAAACTCTATGTCATCAATGCACAAGTAGAATTCCCAATGATAATATTTCAAAAGTAGCAGAAAAGCTTTATAGCGGCTTTATAATTGAAACACAAAGGATCTTATAAAGTTTAACTTTTTAAATTTCTTTTTTTTTTAAGCGACCATAAACTAATTGAACTTTTTTTTTCTAGTTATTCATATAACGTAACTTCTATTCCTATCAGATGTCCTCTTTTTATTCGTTGTTATTTCGATATTGTTTTGACAATGAATAAAAGTAATTTTCTCGTAATATAAAGTATTTTTACCGCTGGAGTTGGAGAGAATTTCTTTTGAGATTTTTTTGAATTTGTTCGCCGAAAGCTTTGGTTTCGGGTATGCACGTGAGAACATTTTTGTCAGCGATTTTGTTGCCTTAAAAGGTTGCCCTTCACTATGCGAGATAGTACTTTAATTTGCATTCAACATATTTTATAAACATTGACGTACTGTAATTCTAAAAATATCATGTATATCGTAAGCAACGTAACAATTATACAATCTCAAAAGGCGGTATAAATGGCAACTGTACAAAGTTCAATATGAACGGTTCTAGCTAATTTGGTTTAAAAATTACACTAACTGAAGTCATTGACATGAAACAATGTCTTTGAAATATATTTTAACTTAAGGTCCATGAGTAAATTCTATTTGGGACCCTTGCAATGAAGCTGTTTGTATTTACTTGTAGAAATAGATTTCTTTCGAACGAACAAGTTGTCTATGCATGTGGGGTACCAAAAATCAAAAGGATCTGACTGCAGCCAAGTTTTAGATCTTTAGGTAAAAAGATAAACCGTTTCCGTTTTATTTGCAAGGGAAACATCACAAAGTTATACTGGACTACTTAGAATAATTGTAAGGGAAACATCACAAAGTTATACTGGACTACTTAGAATAATTGTAAGGGAAACATCACAAAGTTATATTGGACTACTTAGAATAATTGTAAGGGAAACATCACAAAGTTATACTGGACTATTTAGAAATATTGAAAGGGCAACATTGCTAAGTTATATTGAACTACTTAGAATAATTGTAAGGGAAACATTGCTAAGTTATATTGAACTACTTAGAATAATTGCAAGGGAAACATCACAAAGTTATACTGGACTATTTAGAAATATTGAAAGGGAAACATTGCTAAGTTATATTGAACTACTTAGAATAATTGTAAGGGAAACATCACAAAGTTATACTGGACTATTTAGAAATATTGAAAGGGAAACATTGCTAAGTTATATTGAACTACTTAGAATAATTGCAAGGGAAACATCACAAAGTTATACTGGACTATTTAGAAATATTGAAAGGGAAACATTGCTAAGTTATATTGAACTACTTAGAATAATTGCAAGGGAAACATCGCAAAGTTATATTGGACTACTTAGAATAATTGCAAGGGAAACATCGCAAAGTTATACTGGACTATTTAGAAATATTGAAAGGGAAACATTGCTAAGTTATATTGAACTACTTAGAATAATTGCAAGGGAAACATCGCAAAGTTATATTGGACTACTTAGAATAATTGTAAGGGAAACATCGCAAAGTTGTATTGGACTACTTAGAATAATTGCAAGGGAAACATCGCAAAGTTATATTGGACTACTTAGAATAATTGCAAGGGAAACATCGCAAAGTTATATTGGACTACTTAGAATAATTGCAAGGGAAACATCGCAAAGTTATATTGGACTACTTAGAATAATTGCAAGGGAAACATCGCAAAGTTATATTGGACTACTTAGAATAATTGCAAGGGAAACATCGCAAAGTTATATTGGACTACTTCGAATAATTGCAAGGGAAACATCGCAAAGTTATATTGGACGACTTAGAATAATTGCTCCTTACCCTTTAGACATTGGTTGAATATACAATTTTAAAAAAAAACTAAAAAAATAAAGCTCCCCCTCCCTTTCAGTAGATTAAATAGTTTACCGAATTGACCACCGCTTATGTCCAACTAGTAAATATGTTATATGTATATGTTATATGTATATATATATATATATATATATATATATATATATATATATTATACCCTTTTTTCCGATTCCATATTTATCACTGTGTGAGTTTGGGCATTGTTGTCTTTGCCATTGTTGTCGTTGCCATTGTTTTACGATATCATTTTACTGATTCCATTTTACCGCAGTAGAACGTTTTTCCCTTTTTAAAGTTGACATTTTATTATTGTCATTTCTATTTATACAAATTTATTTTCAGTGACTCATACTATATGTATGTAAATATCTCGGTAATTGAATACCAACACTGTGAAAGATTACGCCAAAGCTTTGACAAGAAATTGTATCCCAGGAACTAAATTTACTGTCATTGTGTTAGACGACTACTGTAACACTGATACCCTTCTAAAATTTCCTTTTCTCCTCTGACAATAATGTATTGTTCGAAAGTACAAACAATGGTCACTCATGTCACAATGTCATTCCAGAACTTTTAACTATATTTTAAAAATAGATATCTAATAAAAATATTAAAATACGCAGAAACAATTAAGATTTCTTTTTTTTTAAATACAAGGACAAAGCCATAAACATTTTATTTTTTCCAAGTGTTATTTGGGAAAGGAATAGGTTGCCTGATTTACTGATATTAGAACATTGGTTAGAATGCTCAGGCCTTCAACAAACTGGGAAAAATATGGAAGTCATCCTCTATGCAACTAAGAACAAAACTGAAACTATACAAGTCAAATGTACGCTCTGTCCTTCTCTATGCTGCAGAGACCTGGAAGATCAATATCAAAATTGAAAGCCGCCTTAGAGGGTTTGAAGGAAGATGTCTCCGACGTATACTAAAGATTAACTGGGAAGAGCACATTTCCAACAATGAAGTCCGCAAGAGAACTGGAATAAACTTTATCATCAAAGAAATCATGAAAAGAGGATGGAGATGGCTGGGTCACATCCTCCGCATGGACAAAAAGAGGCTCCTAAGCCGCGCATTGAAATGGACACCACCAGGAAAAAGGCGAAGGGGGCGGCTAATGGGAACGTGGAGGAGGACAATGGACGAGGAAGCAAAGGCCACCAATAAAACATGGCATGAAATCCGATGGGTCGCTCAGGATAGGGAGGCCTGGCCTAACGGAACTTTGTTGCTGCCTTATGCTCCACGGGGAGCGATAAAGACTAGGAGAGGTTAGAATGCAAGACCTAAGAAAAGCGACAGAAACAAAAATATTCGTTATTTAGAACCAACATCTGAAAAAATGTATAAAAGAATAGGATAACATCTTAAACATCTAAGCTTGACAATTCTGCAGGTCGGCCAAAATGGCTGGGATGTTATTTAGACTCAAACAGTGTAGCGTGTACATACACTGCAAGGAAGTAGTTCACGGTCTTACTCTAGAAAAAAACTAAAAAAAACTATGAACAGGGTTTAGCAAGCCTTTATTGTATAACTTGGATGTTTGCGAGTATACACAGTAAACTACAGTTAGTCAAAATACATATAGCTCTAAACAATATCTGCCTTGCCACTAATTGTGACTATTTAAACTTTCAGCAGGTTTCGGGTTTGAAAACATAGAGGATGTTCTTGATTCTACGCTTCTCTGTTATGTACCTGAAATTAGTAAGGGCAAATTATACAGAACGACTGGGATTCGTGCAGTCAACACAATCCACTTCAAATTTTTGGTCACGAAAACTTGCTAAATAGATATGATAATTGATTCACTAGACCTATGTTTCAAAGAGATAATTTCATAGAAATATACTATTAAGAATCTACCCACAAAACTATATGTGACATAATGGCTCCATACTAAATATCTTGTGTTCGAATCACGTTGAAAAATGTGTTCTCCGGTCTTAAAGGTGTCCCTGAATTTACCCAGCTCTGATGGATACCTGAACTGAGTAGGTGCTGAGTAGCAGTGAATGGGCATTGTGCTGATCACACAATCCCCTAGTATGCCGTAGTAACATAAAATGGTAAATGCCATTTGGTACAACGGAGTCATTTTTTACTCTTCCACGATTCTAAAAAAAAAATAAACTCATGTCTTTCTCACTAAGTTTATTAAATCTGGCTACAGAATGTGCAAACATATTTAGGAACCAAACGAGATTATCACAACAAGCAGGAGATAATTCATTTTATCATCGTGACGTCATATCTGACGACAAGAAAAAACAGGGAGGCTATTGAAACAAAACGTACGTACACAAATACTTTCTTTCACTTACACAAATACTCTATTTCACGAACACAAATACTTTATTTCACGTACACAAATACTTTATTTCACGCACACAAATAAGTAATTCAGTTACACAAATACTTTATTTCACGTACACAAATACTTTATTTCACGTACACAAATACTTTATTTCACGCACACAAATAAGAAATTCACTTACACAAATACTTTATTTCACGTACACAAATACTTTATTTCACTTACACAAATACTCTATTTCACGTACACAAAAACTTTATTTCACTTACACAAATACTCTATTTCACGTACACAAATACTTTATTTAAGGTACACAAATACTTTATTTCACGTACACAAATACTTTATTTCACGTACACAAATACTCTATTTCACGTACACAAATACTTTATTTCAAGTACACAAATACTTTATTTCACGTACACAAATACTTTATTTTACTTACACAAATACTTTATTTCACTTACACAAATACTTTATTTCACGCACACAAATACTTTATTTAACTTACACAAATACTCTATTTCACGTACACAAATACTTTATTTCACGTACACAAATACTTTTTTTCACGTACACAAATACTTTATTTCACGTACACAAATACTCTATTTCACGTACACAAATACTTTACTTCACGTACACAAAAACTTTATTTCACTTACACAAATACTTTATTTCACTTACACAAATACTTTATTTCACTTACACAAATAGGCCTACTTTATTTCACTTACACAAATACTTTATTTCAATTACACAAATACTTTATTTTATTTACACAAATACTTTATTTCACTTACACAAATACTTTATTTCACTTACACAAATACTTTAGTTCACTTACACAAATACTTTATTTCACTTACACAAATACTTTATTTCACGCACACAAATACTTTATTTCGCGCACACAAATACTTTATTTCACTTACACAAATACTTTATTTACTTTACACAAATACTTTATTTCACTTACACAAATACTTTATTTCACTTACACAAATACTTTATTTCACTTACTCAAATACTTTATTTCACGTACACAAATACTTTATATCACTTACATAAACACTTTATTTCACTTACACAAATACTTTATTTCACTTACACAAATACTTTATTTCAATTGCACAAATACTTTATTTCACTTACACAAATACTTTATTTCACTTACACAAATACTTTATTTCACTTACACAAATACTTTTTTCACTTACACAAATACTTTATTTCACTTACACAAATATTTTATTTTGCGCACACAAATACTCATTTCACTTACACAAATACTTTATTTCCTTTACACAAATACTTTATTTCACTTACACAAATACTTTATTTCACTTACTCAAATACTTTTTTTCACGTACACAAATACTTTATTTCACTTACATAAACACTTTATTTCACTTACACAAATACTTTATTTCACTTACACAAATACTTTATTTCAATTGCACAAATACTTTATTTCACTTACACAAATACTTTATTTCACTTACACAAATACTTTATTTCACTTACACAAATACTTTTTTCACTTACACAAATACTTTATTTCACTTACACAAATATTTTATTTTGCGCACACAAATACTCATTTCACTTACACAAATACTTTATTTCACTTACACAAATACTTTATTTCACTTACACAAATACTTTATTTCACTTACACACATACTTTATTTCACTTACACAAATACTTTATTTCACTTAGACAAATACTTTATTTCACGCACACAAATAAGTAATTCACTTACACAAATACTTTATTTCACGTACACAAATACTTTATTTCACGTACACAAATACTTTATTTCACGCACACAAATAAGTAATTCACTTACACAAATACTTTATTTCACGCACACAAATACTTTATTTCACTTACACAAATACTCTATTTCACGTACACAAATACTTTATTTCACTTACAAAAATACTCTATTTCACGTACACAAATACTTTATTTCACTTACACAAATACTTTATTTCACGTACACAAATACTTTATTTCACGTACACAAATACTCTATTTCACGTACACAAATACTTTATTTCAAGTACACAAATACTTTATTTCACGTACACAAATACTTTATTTTACTTACACAAATACTTTATTTCACTTACACAAATACTTTATTTCACGCACACAAATACTTTATTTCACTTACACAAATACTCTATTTCACGTACACAAATACTTTTTTTCACGTACACAAATACTTTACTTCACGTACACAAATACTTTATTTCACTTACACAAATACTTTATTTCACTTACACAAATACTTTATTTCACTTACACAAATACTTTATTTCACTTACACAAATACTTTATTTCAATTACACAAATACTTTATTTCATTTACACAAATACTTTATTTCACGTACACAAATACTTTATTTCACGCACACAAATACTTTATTTCACTTACACAAATACTTTATTTCACTTACACAAATACTTTATTTCAATTACACAAATACTTTATTTCATTTACACAAATACTTTATTTCACGTACACAAATACTTTATTTCACGCACACAAATTCTTTATTTCACTTACACAAATACTCTATTGCACTTACACAAATACTTTATTTCACGCACACAA
The DNA here is from genome assembly GCA_949126835.1 of Anisus vortex. Lineage (NCBI taxonomy): Eukaryota > Metazoa > Mollusca > Gastropoda > Planorbidae > Anisus > Anisus vortex. Next base: position 227,253 of record OX421495.1, read on the forward strand.
ATACTCTATTTCACGTACACAAATACTTTATTTCACGTACACAAATACTCTATTTCACTTACACAAATACTTTATTTCACGCACACAAATACATTATTTCACTTACTGAAATACTTTATTTCACTTACTTTACTCTGTCCCTGTTACTTCACTCTGCCCATGTTAAACCTAAAGACATGGAGCAAATAGAAAAACTTTTAGTTCTTAATTGTTCCTATAATTGTAGTTTCGTGTCCATCTGTTTGCTTTTCAAATTAGTTAACCCTCTAAATCTGTACGACCGTGAAGGTCAAATATAACACACAGCGTGACATTTAAAGTGTCGTCTGCTAGACTTTTCCTTTATCAGGATTAAAAAAAAAGTAACTTGAAAAATGCCCAGGACTATTTGTATAGTGGTTTGAATACATCCTTTTGACGCGCAATTTCAATGGAATGCATTTAAATAAAAATAAAGATGTCAAAGGCATATATTTGATTATGGATTTGTCAAGGTAGAAATAATAGTCTCACTTTGAAACTATGGAGCATAAAGCAAGTAAATCTCGAGAATTTAATGGGGTAGTAAAAAAACAACAACACAATAATAATAATAATACTGTTGACTTAGATTATTAGCGCTTTTCTTTTTGTAAGCCTACTTGCTTCACAACAACGTGTAATATAGCTAGTTAATCTGTTTGAAATAAACAAACCATTAAAAAAAAGTTTTTTTTTAATGCATCTTATTCATGCAGTTTTGTCAGCTTTATTCTCCGCCATAACTTTCGAATTTACGAAAATCTATTTTCTTCATTATTTCTCATTTAAAAACTGATTTTAGGGTAGGCCTACTTGGGGGGATGAGGGTCTCCACATTGGATAGAATTAGTTGTCATCGGCTAAGAATCTATTTACTTGGTGTCAGCTCGATATGATGAGGTATACTTTGTCAATAAGGCTTCCAAGAAAACTGCCACAAACAAACAAAAGCAAACTGTTTAAAATTGAAGAGACAGTAGAGTTACCCAAACATTTTATTGTATACTGAGACGAACTGACATCTCCAACATTAAATTATTAGTAAACATATAATATATATCAGTTTCAAAACCACTTTTAGAGACCTGTCGATATTCTAAGTCTGTCTATCTTCTAGCACTGTTTATATTCTAAGACTATCTTCTAGCACTGTTTATATTCTAAGTCTATCTTCTAGCACTGTTTATATTCTAAGTCTATCTTCTAGCACTGTTTATATTCTAAGTCTATCTTTTAGCACTGTTTATATTCTAAGTCTATCTTCTAGCACTGTTTATATTCTAAGTCTATCTTCTAGCACTGTTTATATTCTAAGTCTATCTTTTAGCACTGTTTATATTCTAAGTCTATCTTCTAGCACTGTTTATATTCTAAGTCTATCTTCTAGCAATGTTTATATTCTAAGTCTATCTTCTAGCACTGTTTATATTCTAAGTCTATCTTCGAGCACTGTTTATATTCTAAGCCTATCTATCTTCTAGCACTGTTTATATTCTAAGTCTATCTTCTAGCACTGTTTATATTCTAAGTCTATCTTCTAGCACTGTTTATATTCTAAGTCTATCTTTTAGCACTGTTTATATTCTAAGTCTATCTTCTAGCACTGTTTATATTCTAAGTCTATCTTCTAGCACTGTTTATATTCTAAGTCTATCTTTTAGCACTGTTTATATTCTAAGTCTATCTTCTAGCACTGTTTATATTCTAAGTCTATCTTCTAGCACTGTTTATATTCTAAGTCTATCTTTTAGCACTGTTTATATTCTAAGTCTATCTTCTAGCACTGTTTATATTCTAAGTCTATCTTCTAGCACTGTTTATATTCTAAGTCTGTCTATCTTCTAGCACTGTTTATACACTAGGACAGTGGCTCAGCTATAACAAACGTCTACTTGGAAGATGTAGTCTGCTCAATAAATATCGCTAGTACGCCAGGAATCCCTGACCTAATTTAACATTGTATTTTTTTAGCATGTAAATTTAATTTGTTCTAACGATTCTATTAAGGAAGACTATAATACACAAGTTAAGATAAGATAAGATATAATATTATAGTCTTTGCTACTAAGAAGAGACGAGGCCGTTTGAAAAGGAATAATTTATTATATATTTTATTATGATATATTTTATTAGGTTACTAGACTGATCGAATTCTATCATTTCAACCCACCAACCCAACACTTATACATATTAATAAATCCAAACTAAGTATTAATGAAATATACATTAGTTCTTTGCCAGGTAGAAGTTTGTAAACCAAATAAGTTTCCTCCGCTGTACCTGTAGTTGTGCATGCCAAAGGTCACGTTTACTAAGACTGTTCTAATTTCTCTTGTTGTTTTTATATCATTCACTTTGACCTTCAATTCATTTAGTAGAAATCTAGTTCCGACATGTTTTATTATTCCGGGCATATAAAAAAAAAAACTAAAGAAAAAAGAAACAACTTAATTTAGACTGTCTCCATTCTTCAATATGGCGACATTAGTCTTTGTTTGTGCAATCTCATTATGACGCGGAATGATAAGTGTTTTTGTTGTTTGGTTAAACCACGAATGACGTAAGGTAGCTAGTTTTTTTTTCCCAATTCAGGGAGCCTAAGGGAGGGGCTAGGTTTAGGGAAGGGTCTCAATTGTCCCCATTGAAAAAAAGTAAATCTAATTATCTAAAACATTTTTATCAGTCATAGATTCTACAAAAATCGTTTATTTGTAAGTAATATTTTCTAAGACTTACAGTCGAATCAACCCATCACGTACAACCTACTATGCACACACAGACGCACACAGACATAGCCTACACACAGAAACACACAGACCAGTGGCGTAGGTAGGGGAGGGGGAGGGGGTACAAATTCGAAAATCCCCCCGGGCCCATACTTGAGGGGGCCCCCAAAGGAGTGTCCGAATTGTTTTTTCTCATGTCATAAAGTCGAATGTCAAAATCCAGGTACCCCTAAAGAATCCAAGCCTCTAAAGAGGCCAAGCCCCCCGGGCCCCCAAATCCCTAGCAACGGCACTAGATATACTCACAGACATACACACACAGAGACACACACATAGACAAAGACACAGATAGAGGCTGACACACACACAGGGCCGTATTTAGGTTTGTGGGGGCCCTGTTCCGAAATTTATGTGGGGGCCCCTCATGGCCCCGCCCCTACCTTCTGACATCGCTGTGTTAGCATGTGTGCATTGTTGCTGACGGTGAATGAAAACCAGTAACCCACGTCCAGATCTTTGTCATAAATTTGGACAAGTTTCAAAGCTGCATGTTGAATTTCATCAGCTGACATATTGTTAAGTTGACCAAGGAATCCAAATCGTTCACAAACAATAATGTATGCATTAATACGCTGATCAAGTGATTGCTTCAACTGGTCTATAACTGGAAGAAAACTTTCAACACGGAAGTTCTCTCTTGGTGATAACTCTGCTTCCTGTGCCCGTCCATAGTCCAGTGATGTCCCACGAACACTGCGACGACGTTGTCTGGTATTACTTTCAACATATTCAGCTGTCCCAGACTTCACTTTTCATTGAGCTTCATACTCAACAAAGTTGTTTCGCTTAGATTCAACAAATGTTTTGAGAGACCTGAGACAGACAACGGCCATGTTGAGGTTCTTAAAGGGCATTACTTGGGGCATTAAAAAGTTATAAAACATCATGCCAAAATACAGCATATATACCCACCTCCAAAAATGACATTTGGTTACACGGCCATCAGCCTGTGAACGGATGATGGCTTTCTCGTCATCATCATGCGCAATTAACTTTAAAGCTTCTTGTATCAGGAGATAGCCTGCTCAGGGCCTGCTCTAGGGTTTTTGGCGCCCTAGGCGAAAACAAATTCTGCGCCCTCATTAAAGTGCCTTTTGCGGAATCTGCCGGGTATGGAACTTCGGAAATGTGTTTTTGTTAATAATTGTTAATTGGGCTATACCCAAAGAAGAATTTTATTTTATAACCTTTGATTAATGACGGGATATGTAAATAAAACAGTTGAATCAAAAATAACAATGGCTTTCCATTATAGATTAATAATTAGAAATCTAAATTATTATTAGAAAAGTTAAATAACATACAGTTTTACATTAGGTATATAGGTTTATAGTATTTATAATTGCATTATGTACAGTTCTCTTAATAACAAACAAAAACTAACAGTTAGATTATAGATAGTTTTTATGTTTTTATAACACTTAAAACAATACACAACGACTACTTGATATTGCTTGATATTGGATTATTTTTTTCTTAACTACGGTCCAAAAGTCACTTTTAAATACTGATTACCAGTATTTATACTTTATACTTTTAAAGACTAAAACCCTAACGGTACTTTTCTTGCTTTCTGCTTAGCAAATTCTTATATGAGGGCTTTAAGTCTACAAGCTTGCTATCTTACTTTCAATAGAAATTGTCGTCAGACCCGCAAGTTTCTCCTGGCACATTTTAATACGCAGATAGGTTTTAATTAGCTTAAGTTTTGAAATACTTCGTTCAGCACTAGCTACGGAAAGTGGCAACGTAAGAAAAATACGAAGGGCTACACAAATGTTAGGAAATCCATTTTCAAGATAATCATCGTAAATTTAGTTTAGGACTTCTTCAGGGTTTTATACTGAATCATGGAGATGATGAGAAATTACCTTTAGTTCAGAACACTGACGTAGAGCAGCAATGTCAGATTCATTGAAAACCTTTTCTTTTTCAATTGTTAATGCTTTTTCCAAGTTTTTGCACATCGGCTTAACCTCTGATGTAGTTTTGTTTTTAAGGTCAGGAATGTTGTGCACAAATCCATGACACCAGATACTTTATTTAACTGGGAAAATCTTTCTTTACCACATTCGTAATCAACCATGTCCTTCTTTGTTTAAATTCGGGCCTTCTCTTTCTCAAATAATGGTTCTATTCAATGCAACTTCTAATTCTACTTCATTAGCATCAACCATAACTCTAATGAACTCTAAATCACTTCTAGCTGTAGCCAAAAAAAACTCTTCGATTTTTTTTTCAGATGACTAACTGCACAAGTCCTTTTCTTGCAGTATCTTACTAGTTATGTTTACTTGAAACAAAATGTGCCATGTGACAAGTGCAGTAATAAACTTAAAGTCGGAGATATTTTTAAGTAACCCAAGTGCTTCTACATTCGCAATACTGCCACTAGATTCATTTAGTGTCTTAAGAATTAATATCTTCCAAAGAATCACAAACATGAGATAACTAGTACCGCAGAGGTGTTAGTGCATCAATTCGACTGGGGCATATTGTGCCACTTATGGGATTTAATGTACTTGTTTTCGTAATTAACAGTCTGAAAATGCACTAAAACAACAACTGCACTGCCAATGCAAATAACTCAGCGCCCTCACGACTTACGATTCACGAACTGACTTGAAGGTCACGGTCACGTCACTTCATTATGATATTCCGCCGCCTCATCGCATCCAGAGTGTGGCCGGTGGAAGTGAAGGGTTGCCTTTTTTGCGCTCCGCTACGCACAGCGAGGTTGCCAAATTAAGTGGCTTACTTTTAGGGCATACTTTCCTATTTTCTAAGACAACTTAAATAAAATACCCTTCGCCTTTCATTACCAAGTAATCCATCTGCTTATGCTAGTAGCGCGCAGAAGCACTAAACTTAAATATAGTATATATTATTTTAAAATTTTACAAAATCCTCAATTTTGCGCCCCCCAAGATTTTGCGCCCTAGGCAGCCGCCTAGTTCGCCTATATGGATGAGCCGGCCCTGAGCCTGCTGCAAATGCTCTCGTCGCATGATATCGGCAAGACCAACAAGTTTCTGATAGTGTTTTTGCTACATACAGTGGTACATCAGACGATTGCAATTTCTGTGTTAAAATGTCGTAACGGTGGGTAGATGCTGTATAAAAAAGTATAAATCTGTTGCAGTAAGTAAAAAAATGACACAGCTGATAAACTACATTTAGCTGCTATTTTATCTACTAAGTTCAGGGAGTGGGCTGTGCATGGCACCCAGACTGCTAATGGGTTGCTGTTCAGAACCAATGCATGAAGTCCATTGTATATACCACTCATTAAAGAAGCGTTATTATATGACTGTCCACCACAATAATTAATATCAATCCTGTGCTCTTGCAGGATTTCTTGAAGTGCATGGAACATTTATGCAGCCTTGTGACCTCTGTTGGCCATAAATGCTAGAAACTTTTCAACTGGTGACGAATTTATATACAACATATACAACATATACAACATATACAACATACACAACAGCTTAGTTTGACGTGAAAGTGACGAATTTTCATATACAACATATACAACATATACAACATATACAACATATACAACATATACAACATATACAACATATACAACATATACAACATATACAACATATACAACATATACAACATATACAACATATACAACATATACAACATATACAACATATACAACATATACAACATATACAAGAGCTTAGTTTGACGTGAAAGTGACGAATTTTCATATACAACATATTCAACATATACAACATATACAACAGATACAACATATACAACATATACAACATATACAACATATACAACATATACAACAGCTTAGTTTGACGTGAAAGTAACAAATGTTGATTTTATAAAACGTTTGCGATAGAAAAGAAAATATAAGTCTTAATAGAAAGAAAAAAAATACGCAGAGATCAACAACATGGCTACATAGCAAAATAGCCAATAGACTATAGATCATATTTTCTCATCGAATTTAAAAGTGACTTTAAAACATGTTATTTCAATACACGTGTAGCATGTAAAGAGTGGGTCAAGTCATCTTAGATAGAAGACCCTCTCCGACATGATATGTAAACCTTAGATACATGGACTAACTTCTCCCTCCGCCAGCTCCATTACAGTCTTTTTTAAATGTACACTAATCATTAATATACTGACATTTTCACGTATGCCTGCATTTTCGCCCGGTCGTAAAAATACCGGACTATGACGGGTTGTGTAATTAGATCCAACCTGGACACTTAATCACCACATATACTTTATAAGTTGAGATTAGATTATTAATTTTGTCAATCAACCAATGTCTCCCTAGACTAGACGGATGCCAATCAACCAATGTCTCCCTAGACTAGACGGATGCCAATCAACCAATGTCTCCCTAGACTAGACGGATGCCAATCAACTAATGTCCCCCAAAACTAGAAGGATGTCAATCAACCAATGTCACCCTATGATGTCAATAAACCAATGTCTCCCTAAACTAGAAGGATGTCAATCAACCAATGTCTCCCTAGACTAGAAGGATGTCAATCAACCAATGTCTCCCTAGACTAGAAGGATGTCAATCAACCAATGTCTCCCTAGACTAGAAGGATGTCAATCAACCAATGTCTCCCTAGACTAGAAGGATGTCAATCAACCAATGTCTCCCTAGACTAGAAGGATGTCAATCAACCAATGTCTCCCTAGACTAGAAGGATGTCAATCAACCAATGTCTCCCTAGACTAGAAGGATGTCAATCAACCAATGTCTCCCTAGACTAGAAAAATGTCAATCAACCAATGTCTCCCTAGACTAGAAGGATGTCAATCAACCAATGTCTCCCTAGACTAGAAGGATGTCAATCAACCAATGTCTCCCTAGACTAGAAGGATGTCAATCAACCAATGTCTCCCTAGACTAGAAGAATGTCAATCAACCAATGTCTCCCTAGACTAGAAGGATGTCAATCAACCAATGTCTCCCTAGACTAGAAGGATGTCAATCAACCAATGTCTCCCTAGACTAGAAGGATGTCAATCAACCAATGTCTCCCTAGACTAGAAGGATGTCAATAAACCAATGTCTCCCTAGACTAGAAGGATGTCAATCAACCAATGTCTCCCTAGACTAGAAGGATGTCAATCAACCAATGTCTCCCTAGACTAGAAGGATGTCAATCAACCAATGTCTCCCTAGACTAGAAGGATGTCAATCAACCAATGTCTCCCTAGACTAGAAGGATGTCAATCAACCAATGTCTCCCTAGACTAGAAGGATGTCAATCAACCAATGTCTCCCTAGACTAGAAGGATGTCAATCAACCAATGTCTCCCTAGACTAGAAGGATGTCAATCAACCAATGTCTCCCTAGACTAGAAGGATGTCAATCAACCAATGTCTCCCTAGACTAGAAGGATGTCAATCAACCAATGTCTCCCTAGACTAGAAGGATGTCAATCAACCAATGTCTCCCTAGACTAGAAGGATGTCAATCAACCAATGTCCCCCTAGGATGTCAATAAACCAATGTCTCCCTAGACTAGAAGGATGTCAATCAACCAATGTCTCCTAGACGAGAAATATATCAATCAACCAATGTCTCCCTAGACTAGAAATATATCAATCAACCAATGTCTCCCTAGACTAGAAATATATCAATCAACCAATGTTGTTGGTATAAATGAAAAGCTTGTAGTGTAATCAGAATTTAAGGAGTTGAGTGTACGGGGCTTTTCATTTCAAAATAAATTATCACATTTAACTGCACATTGTATACATTCCATTCTTCTAGTCTGCTAATGAATTAATTTCGGTATATCGACCAATCAAAAGATGCTTTACTGAGCCGATGTCTCTACTTATACTTTGCGATCTCTTTGTCTCACTAAGTAATATTTCCTTTGTTGTAGCCTTTGCGTCATATTGTCATATTAAAGGTCAATCGTTATATAGTAGGTTGGGCTACGTTTATCGTTATTAGAGAATGCCGTTTTTCATTGGGCGTCTCGTAGAAGTCGCAATAACAACATCTGGGATTTTGTTTTGTTGACAAGGAACCCGGCATAGCACTCGTGATTATACCTGATAAACAGTCAGTGAATGTATTTAAATACATTCTCTCCTGACACATTCAACCACCAAATGACAGGTGACCAGTTGGACTGTGGGCGTATACTTTGAAATCATTGGGCATATGGGTTTTGGTCGAGACGCTACGGACCGCCTACTGTCAGCCATCTTGAATACATTAAACACTATAAGAGACTCTGTTATTTTAATTAGGTACTCTCTATTGCAATTTTCTCGACTTATGATGCAATTTAGAATTATTATTAATTTATTACTGTGCCTGTACTAGGGATGTTAAAACCGTTTTTTTTTTTCGAAAACCGGTTTTCGTTTCTATAAAACAGGTTTAAAACCGAATTTCTGTTCCTCTCTCCTTCCTCCCCTAACGCGCAATGTCACAAGTCACATGCCGGAAAAGTCAAATGAGCATAGTTTTTTAGGTATATTTTAAAAATACTTTAAACTCACTTAGTTTTTTTGCATGGCATTCAAGGGGTAGTTTTGTGTGAATACAACATGCAGTGCTATACTTTACCATAAAATTCATTAGAACTAAAAAAAAATCTTGGCTAATTGATTAAAATCGATAATAGCTTTCATTTTTTAAATAGTGATAATCAAATTACCATAATATTAAGAAGCATTTGAAGAGGCATATATGGTTACCTATAAATAATGTATTGAACGGTTTTGCGTAGCACAAATCAAAAGACTTAATAGTGCCGTTAATAATAAAGCACAGACGCGGTCTCTAGCCGAATTGTTCAGGGTCACAGGAAAGGGCTAGTTTGCGTCTCTCCATTGCGCACATCAAAGAGCAGCGCACATCTAAAAGATGAGCCGACAAGTAAAAAGATTCATGTTAATTGTGACTATAACTTAACAATCGGTTTGATGTTTTTTATCGCAAGCCATAGTTGGTATTTGGAAACACAAGAAACACAATATCTAAGACTAAACCGTTTTAGCAAGGCATTTCAGGAATTGTTTTTTTACGAATACAACATTTTTTATTAAAAATATTTCCGTTAGAACCAAAAAAAAAAGAATCTTCTAGAAGTAATGATTACCTTCCTACCAACAAAACCGAAATCCAGTTTTGAAAATCAAAACCAGTTTTCGGTTTCAAAACCGGAATCCGGTATTCCGGTTTGCGTTTAACATCCCCAGCTTGTACACTCTATGTGTATTTAACGTCTTCATTTTTTTACTTCACTCTGTGGATGTTTGTACATGTGATTGATCCCTTACGAGAGACAGCTGTCGGTCTAATAGATATCTTTGAGAATTGATGTATTATCATCCCACCTTGATTTCCAATTAAACATCGTCGTCTTGTCACTTGATCACAGTTTGTCAACCAGAGATTCCTCACATAAAAACCGACATAATGCTACCTAGCTTAGCTTACAGCCATCAACCTAGTTTAGCTTACAGCCATCAACCTAGTTTAGCTTACAGCCTTCAACCTAGTTGAGCTTAAAGCCATCAACATAGTTTAGCTTACAGCAAACAACCTAGTTTAGCTTACAGCCATCAACCTAGTTTAGCTTACAGCCAACCACCTAGCTTAGCTTACAGCCATCAACCTAATTTAGCTTACAGCCATTAACCTAGTTTAGCTTACAGCCATAACCTAGTTTAGCTTACAGCCATCAACCTAGTTTAGCTTACAGCCATCAACATAGTTTAGCTTACAGCCATCAACCTAGTTTAGCTTACTGCCATCAACCCAGTTAAGCTTACAGCAATCGACCAAGTTTAGCTTAAAGCCATCAACCTAGTTTAGCTTACAGCCCTAAACATGGTTTAGCTTACAGCCATCAACCTAGTTTCGCTTACAGCCATCAATCTAGTTGAGCTTAAAGCCATCCACATAGTTTAGCTTACAACAAACAACCTAGTTTAGCTTACAGCCATCAACCTAGTTTAGCTTACAGCCATCAACCTAGCTTACTTACAGCCATCAACCTAGTTTAGCCTACAGCCATTAACCTAGTTTAGCTTACACCCATCAACCTAGTTTAGCTTACAGCCATCAACATAGTTTAGCTTACAGCCATCAACCTAGTTTAGCTTACAGCCATCAACCTAGTTTAGCTTACAGCCATCAACCTAGTTTTGCTTACAGCCCTAAACATGCTTTAGCTTACAGCCATCAACCTAGTTTAGCTTACAGCCATCGATCTAGTTTAGCTTACAGCCATAACCTAGTTTAGCTTACAGCCATCAACCTAGTTTAGCTTACAGCCATCAACCTAATTTAGCTTACAGCAATCAACCTAATTTACCTTACAGCCATCAACCTCCAGACCAACAAGCAAGTGTGTGGTGGGAAAAGTGTGCGTGGACGTGCACCAGTGCATCCTACTGGCCACACGATTCCATCATCAAACGAGGCAACAACACAATATCCCAATCCTGCTCTAGCTAACTAACTTGTTATATTCACTCAGGTAGTTGAAATTGTTGAACAATTTATATTCAGTCAGGTAGTTGAAACTGTTGAACAATTTATACTCACTCAGGTAGTTAAAACTGTTGAACAGTTTATGAACGAATTTTTTTTGGGACAACTTTTCAACACATGGACAATAAAGGCTTTCGGGATGATCAAGGACGTTCAATGAATGGAACAGTAAATGTAAGGTTATTCTTATCTATTTATCTGTATCTATAAAATGTCATATATATCAATTACTATATATTTATCTTTCCATCTGTCAATCTGTCCATTTGTCTATCTATATACTTATTAATATATCGATAGGCTATATTTATATATTTATATATACATATAATATTTATAAATATATATATATGTGTAATGTGTACTGTGTGTGTGTAATGTGTGTGTGTAATTTGTAATGTGTGTGTGTAATAAGTGTGTAACGTGTGTGTAATGTGTGTTGTGTGTGTAATGTGTAATGTGTGTATGTAATGTGTTGTGTGTGTGTGTAATGTGTGTGTGTAATGTGTGTGTGTGTAATGTGTGTGTGTGTAATGTGTGTGTGTAATGTGTAATGTGTAATATGTGTGTATAATGTGTAATGTGTGTGTGTGTAATGTTTGTGTGTAATGTGTAATGTGTGTGTAATGTGTTATTTGTGTGTGTAATGTGTGTGTAATGTGTAATGTGTGTGTAATTGGTGTGTGTAATGTGTAATATGTGTGTGTAATGTGTGTGTGTAATGTGTAATGTGTGTGTGTTATATGTAATGTGTGTGTGTAATGTGTAATGTGTGTGTGTAATGTTTTATGTGTGTGTGTAATGTTTAATGTGTGTTTGTAATGTGTGTGTAATGGGTAATGTGTATGTGTAATGTGTATGTGTAATGTGTGTGTAATGTGTAATGTGTGTGTGTAATGTGTAATGTGTGTGTGTAATGTGTAGTGTGTGTGTGTAATGTGTAATGTGTGTGTGTAATGTGTAATGTGTGTGTAATGTGTTATTTGTGTGTGTAATGTGTGTGTAATGTGTAATGTGTGTGTAATGTGTGTGTGTAATGTGTAATGTTTGTGTTTAATGTGTAATGTGTGTGTGTAATGTGTGTGTGTGTAATGTGTAATGTGTGTGTGTAATATGTAATGTGTGTGTGTAATGTGTAATGTGTGTGTGTAATGTTTTATGTGTGTGTGTAATGTTTAATGTGTGTTTGTAATGTGTGTGTAATGGGTAATGTGTATGTGTAATTTGTATGTGTAATGTGTGTGTAATGTGTAATGTGTGTGTAATGTGTAATGTGTGTGTAATGTGTTATTTGTGTGTGTAATGTGTGTGTAATGTGTAATGTGTGTGTAATGTGTGTGTGTAATGTGTAATGTATGTGTTTAATGTGTAATGTGTGTGTGTAATGTGTGTGTGTAATGTGTGTGTGTAATGTGTAATGTATGTGTGTAATGTGTATTGTGTGTGTGTAATGTGTAATGTGTGTGTGTAATGTGTATGTATTTATTGCAACTTTAACCCCACTGTTTACACACGTTACAAATGATATACAATTACAGAAGGGTACCAAAGCATCAAGCAACGAGGAAGAAATGTTTTCAGAGGAGAAAGAGGAGGACGACCCCTGGAAAGTGACCAGCATAAGTCAAGATTACACACCATGGAGTGGTAAGTTGTCAGTGTGTTAATGACTGTGTAATTGTTTAATGACTGAAATGTACATAATAGAACAAAAAATGGACTGTATTATTGTGGTATGTCAGTGAACTGATAGCCCTGTGTTTTTGTTGAATCACTGTAAATATTTGGCAAGGGTAAATTCATCCACGGTATTTTCGGCAAGGTAAGTTTGGCAAAGATGATTTCGGCAAAGGTAAATTCGGGAAAACTCTCAAAGCGGTAAAATCTGCATCGGTAAATTTGGCAAAAGTATAATATCTACTGTTTTTATTGAAACTAGTGACATAATTACACTCTTGTCTACTAAATGAAGTTCATGGCTTAAAACAAGGTTGTCTCCGTGGAAGATTAATAAAAAAATAACAAAATGCGTAAATTCCTAAACAAACAAAAAAAGAATTTTATTTTGTATCATTCAATTAGTTTGACATTATAAATATGTGATTCTTCAAATCTGACATTCACAAACCATCGTTTTGTTTTGGCAACATTTTTTGAAATGAAATAAAATATTTTATCCACTGCATCTTTTCGTACAACCAGTAACGCAGCACACAGACATGTTTTGAAGAAAATGAACAAATGGGACCAGAAATGTTTTACATTTCGACCATTTATGCATGCAAATATTTAAGATGTGTCAATTTCCATTACTCTTTCACTACAAAACGAAAAATTAAGTCATCAAGGATATTTTTCTTCACAACACCGTTTTAGTTTTAACACACAAATAATTTACTTCAATACATAAAGAAAATACTTTTCTTATACATAGAGTCTATATAATTTATTTCAACAATAAATTACATAGAGTCTATATGTTTTATTACAACTATAAGTTACATATTGTCTATATATTTTATTTCCAGTATAAATCCCATAGAGTTTATATGTTTTATTTGCACTATAAAATACATAGAGTGTATATATTTTATTTCAAAAACAAATTGCATAGAGTCTATTTGTTTTATTTCAACTATAAATTACATAGAGTCGATATGTTTTATTTAAACTATAAATTACATAGAGTCTATAAATATGTTTTATTTAAACTATAAATTACATAGAGTCGATATGTTTTATTTAAACTATAAATTACATAGTGTCGATATGTTTTATTTAAACTATAAATTACATGTACGAAACAAAAGCCCAATATTATAACCTGAAATAATATTGTAAAATTAAACATTTATGTTTGTTTTGTTTCCTGAATAGAATTAGACCGGAAACAGAAAGTCATAAGATGTGTGAGCTCATGCGTGAAGATAATTCTGGTCTTTTGCTGTCTCTACATATTTATCTGCTCTTTAGATTTTTTGAGCTCAGCCTTCAGGCTTCTCGGTGGTGAGTAGATGTGGTTAAATTCATACCAATCCATAGCTGAGATTATTGTGAAACTTCTGATATTAAATTCGAAACGGAACCCTTTAGAATAACATCAGAAAATTAGAGAACATTAGAATATAAACATACTGTGAAAGAAAAACACGTCCGTTCGCCATCAAGGAAATAGTCGGATTCACAAGATACATTGTGGTAAATGTTTATATAGAACTTTGTTACTTTCAGGTGAAGCAGCAGGAAAAGTGTTTCAGCAAAGTGACATCTTGACCAACCCTGTAACCGGACTCATGATTGGAGTTTTAGTTACAGTATTGGTACAAAGTTCTTCCACCTCAACTAGTATAGTGGTCAGCATGGTTGGTTCAGGAAGTAAGTACAATTAATCACAACCCGTATCTGTAACATTAATGTGACAACCCGTTATTGTCACAGGCCGTTATTGTCACAGGCCGTTATTGTCGCAGGCCGTTATTGTCGCAGGCCGTTAATGTCGCAGGCCGTTATTGTCGCAGGCCTTTATAGTCACAGGCCGTTATTGTCACAGGCCGTTATTGTCACAGGCCGTTATTGTCACAGGCCGTTATTGTCACATGCCGTTATTGTCACGGGCCGTTATTGTCATGGGCAGTTATTGTCACATGCCGTTATTGTCACATGCCGTTATTGTCACATGCCGTTATTGTCACAGGCCGTTATTGTCCAAGGCCATTTTCGTCACAGGCCGTTATAATCACAGGCCGTTATTGTCACGGGCCGTTTCATTGTCAGGTCAACTTATGACTTGTAAAGTTGCTTATTTTTATGTGAAGTCGAATCTTGAAAGTCCTGGGTTCGAATCCTTATTGGATTATTTTCCGTTTATGTAGGCCTTTTTCCCAAGCTCAGATTTATTCCCTAAGGATCCAAGAGTCAAATGAACAATGTGTTGAACACACAATCCACTATAATTGTATGGCAAATTAAACTTAAAAAACTGGATTAATAGACTTGCTTTAAAAAGCTGGATTTCATTAATAGACTTGCTTAAAAAAAACGGATTTATAGACTTGCTTACAAAACGGCATTTATATACTTTTTTTTTTTTACTTAATTATAAAAATAGAAAGTTATACAAACAGAGAAACTTCACATCAAAGTAAAAAAAAAAAGGCAGAGAGATGCATAGACACCAATTGATAGTTTAATAACGATATTTCTAGGTTTAAGGAAACATAGACATTAATTCATAGTTTACTAATGATATTTCTGGGTTTAAAAACATAGACATTTATTCATAGTTTACTAATGATATTTCTGGGTTTAAAAACATAGACACTAATTCATAGTTTACTAATAATATTTCTAGGTCTAAAAACGGTAAAATTTAGCATCGGTTCTTTATTTTAAACCAATGCCCTCTATTAAACTACCTTAATATACCTCATTAAAGAATTTTTAGACTTAACATACAATAATAAACAGTATGCACCATAATGTGAAATCTGCCTAAAACTATATTCCTATATAGTCATAGGTATCAAAACAGCTATACCGATCATAATGGGAGCCAATGTGGGGACATCAGTTACCAACACAATAGTAGCCATTGGACAAATCACAGACAAAGCAGAGTTCCGGAGAGCTTTTGCCGGCGCCACCGTCCACGATATGTTTAACTGGTTGACAGTCATGGTTCTACTTCCCTTGGAGATTTTAACAGGTGAGTATTTCTTTAACAGGTGAGTATTTCTTTAACAGGTGAGTATTTCTTTAACAGATGAGTATTTCTTTAACAGGTGAGTATTTCTTTAACAGGTAAGTATTTCTTTAACAGGTGAGTATTTCTTTAGCAGGTGAGTATTTCTTTAACAAGTGAGTATTTCTTTAACAGGTGAGTATTTCTTTAACAGGTCAGTATCTCTTCAACAGGTGAGTATTTCTTTAACAAGTGAGTATTTCTTTAACAGGTGAGTATATCTTTAACAAGTGAGTATTTCTTTAACGTGTGAGTATTTCTTCAACAGGTGAGTATTTCTTTAAGTGGTGAGTATTTCTTTAACAGGTGAGTATTTCTTTAACGTATTTCTTTAACAGGTGAGTATTTCTTTAACAGGTGAGTATTTCGTTTACAGAACTTCTCAAACGATTTAAGTTATGCAAATAAGTCGTTATTTAGCCACGGTACTATTGCTTGGTTTTGAAATGAATTTTTCTGAAGTTTTTTGTAGAAAGAACGAAGTATTACATTTGAAATATGTTCTTAAATCGTAGACAAAGTTATAGTTTCAATAAAATTATTTTTAAATTGTAAACAAAGTTATAGTTTTAATCAAATTATTTTTAAATCGTAGACAAAGTTATAGTTTTAAAAAAAAATGCTTTTAAAGTGTACACAAAGTTATAGTTTTAATTTTTAAAAAAATGAAATCGTAGACAAAGTTATAGTTTTAATAAAATTATTTTTAAATTGTAAACAAAGTTATAGTTTTAATCAAATTATTTTTAAATCGTAGACAAAGTTATAGTTTTAAAAAAATGTTTTTAAAGTGTACACAAAGTTATAGTTTTAATTTTAAAAAAATGAAATCGTAGACAAAGTTATAGTTTCAATAAAATTATTTTTAAATCGCACACAAAGTTATAGTTTAAATAAAATTGACCAAATCAGATACATTTTTAATTTTTATCTGTCTGTCTCTTTCTGTCTCTAGTTCAATCACTACTCACCGACCTATCTATTCACTCACTCGTTCACTCACCCCTCCACCGTCCCATTCATCAAAGTATTCATTCTGACTCACTCTCTTGCCAACTCCCGTTACATTTATTCTCTCTTCCATTATTCTCTTCTTTTCTTTCACCTACTCTTATTCACTCCTTCTCTTCCTCTCTATCTAACATTCTAACATTATATTCTAACATTCTAACATTCTATTCTAACATTCTATTCTAATATTCTAACATTCTATTCTAATATTCTAACATTCTATTCTTCTTATTAACACACTTACAATATTCACTCCTTCTCTTCCTCTCTATCTAACATTCCTCTCTATCTAACATTCTAACATTCTATTCTAACATTCTAACATTCTAACATTCTATTCTAACATTCTAACATTCTATTCTAACATTCTATTCTAATATTCTAACATTTTATTCTAATATTCTAACATTCAATTCTTCTTATTAACACACTTACAATATTCACTCCTTCTCTTCCTCTCTATCTAACATTCCTCTCTATCTAACATTCTAACATTCTATTCTAACATTCTAATATTCTAACATTTTATTCTAACATTCTAACATTCTATTCTAACATTCTATTCTAATATTCTAACATTTTATTCTAACATTCTAACATTCTATTCTAACATTCTAACATTCTAACATTCTATTCTAACATTCTAACATTCTATTCTAACATTCTATTCTAATATTCTAACATTTTATTCTAATATTCTAACATTCTATTCTAATATTCTAACATTCTATTCTAATTTTCTAACATTCTATTCTAACATTTTATTATAATATTCTAACATTTTATTCTAATATTCTAACATTCTATTCTAACATTCTAACATTCTATTCTAACATTTTATTCTAATATTCTAACATTTTATTCTAATATTCTAACATTCTATTCTAACATTCTAACATTCTATTCTAACATTCTAACATTCTATTCTAACATTTTATTCTAATATTCTAACATTCTATTCTAATATTCTAACATTTTATTCTAATATTCTAACATTCTATTCTAATATTCTAACATTTTATTCTAATATTCTAACATTTTATTCTAATATTCTAACATTCTATTCTAATATTCTAACATTTTATTCTAATATTCTAACATTCTATTCTAATATTCTAACATTCTATTCTAACATTCTATTCTAATATTCTAACATTTTATTCTAATATTCTAACATTTTATTCTAATATTCTAACATTTTATTCTAATATTCTAACATTCTATTCTAACATTTTATTCTAATATTCTAACATTCTATTCTAATATTCTAACATTCTATTCTAAGATTCTAACATTTTATTCTAATATTCTAACATTTTATTCTAATATTCTAACATTTTATTCTAATATTCTAACATTCTATTCTAATATTCTAACATTTTATTCTAATATTCTAACATTTTATTCTAATATTCTAACATTCTATTCTAATATTCTAACATTTTATTCTAATATTCTAACATTCTATTCTAACATTCTAACATTCTATTCTAACATTCTAACATTCTATTCTAACATTTTATTCTAATATTCTAACATTCTATTCTAATATTCTAACATTTTATTCTAATATTCTAACATTCTATTCTAATATTCTAACATTTTATTCTAATATTCTAACATTTTATTCTAATATTCTAACATTCTATTCTAATATTCTAACATTTTATTCTAATATTCTAACATTCTATTCTAATATTCTAACATTCTATTCTAACATTCTATTCTAATATTCTAACATTTTATTCTAATATTCTAACATTTTATTCTAATATTCTAACATTTTATTCTAATATTCTAACATTCTATTCTAACATTTTATTCTAATATTCTAACATTCTATTCTAATATTCTAACATTCTATTCTAAGATTCTAACATTTTATTCTAATATTCTAACATTTTTTTCTAATATTCTAACATTTTATTCTAATATTCTAACATTCTATTCTAATATTCTAACATTTTATTCTAATATTCTAACATTTTATTCTAATATTCTAACATTCTATTCTAATATTCTAACATTTTATTCTAATATTCTAACATTCTATTCTAACATTCTAACATTCTATTCTAACATTTTATTCTAATATTCTAACATTTTATTCTAACATTCTAACATTCTATTCTAACATTCTATTCTAACATTCTAACATTCTATTCTAACATTTTATTCTAATATTCTAACATTCTATTCTAATATTCTAACATTCTATTCTAACATTTTATTCTAATATTCTATTCTTCTATATTAACACACTTACAATATTACCGAGTAGACCCCATTTGTACTTAAAGCTTGTCGCCCTGATCTAAAAATAAACACAGCCATGCTAATAATATGGATCAGATAAACATATATTTAACAAGAAATTGCCGTTGTCGCTAAGCATAGATATTAGAAAGTGAAAACATGCTAAATTCTTTATCTGGGCCTTAAAATACGCATCTATCTTAGTTTCCCGGAAGTTTCCTTTTTACGTTATACAATCTCAATACAAGAAAATCAATGATAACATCTATTTTTAGTCATAAGCCAACTGGCATATTGATATAGTAACTATGTCAACATTTCTTCCTGGTCAACAAGTCATAAACATTTCAATCGGTGCTCCAAAATATTTATTTTAGTTCACTAAGTAAACAGGGTTAACAGGAAACTAAAGTCTATGTTTTCTTTTATCCTAATTAGGTTATCTGTACTATTTGACAGAGGCCATTGTTGACTCTCTCCCTTTGGTATCTGAGAAAGGTGCTGATAAAGATATTTTAAAGGTTATTACAGATCCATTCACTGAGAGAATTATACAGGTAACTCTCCATTTGTGTCGTATGATGTTTGTTGTATGATGTATGTTGTATGATGTATGTTGCATGATGTATGTTGTATGATGTATGTTGTATGATGTTTGTTGTATTATGTATGATGTATGTTGTATGATGTCTGTTGTATGATGTATGTTGTGCCTTACGCCCACTTAAAAAAAATGGTTCGTCCTTTAACGCAATAGTGTTAAATTATTAAGAATTGTAAATGAAATTAATAGTATTCATGATGTACTATTTAGAATGTTAAAATAATACATTTCCAACGCCTGTACAAATACACTGAATACTTCGCAGGCCATTCCTTTTTTATAAGTTTCACTGTAGTGCCACCGTAGGGCCACCATGCTTTCTCCACCACGAGCATCGATAGAAGGACATTTAACCTAACTGTTTGTCATGATGTGACATTTATTATAGCGTCATAGTTCAGTACTTAAAATTTAATGCTATGACCATTGAATGTAATTAGTTAGGCCGGGCGAAGTTTCTCCCCCGCCCCCCTCGTCTTCCCTCCCCACCCGGAGGCGGAACCGGGACTATCCCATGTTTTTCCTTTTTGTCAACACGGACCTGGTCAAGGGGCTACCGCTCCCCTGTCTTTCCTTTGTTCGAGACGGACCTCACGCCGGGGCTATCAACTGCATCTTGCCTTTTGTTAATCTTAGAGAGTTATCTGTTCCTTTGAGTTTGACCGCGTCACGCATGGCCCTATTTAGCGCCTTTGTCTAGGCGGGAGGTAGGGTGTAGCGATACCGTACAGGTAGACCATTAGGTTTGTCTGCGGGCAATAAGACTCGCGTGAAGCACACGAGCTATACAAAGATGGGGGAAGTGTGGTAAGAGGTGTGACCTGAGCGTTTGTAGATGCCGACTGAATAGGAGACAAGATGAAAGGACATAACAGAGGTGGTCAGTCGGACACGCCCCTGAGATAGTGGTGATTGACAGATGACTGGTCGATTAGTGGGCGTGGACGTAGAGATTCAAAAGCAGGTTTATTAAACGTAATAAAGTTTATTTATAACATTACCAAAGTGTTGAACGTAGAATTACATGAAATTTACACATTTACATCGCGATAAACAATGAGAAGAATATTGAGTATGTTTCCAATATGAATATATCGGTTACAGAATTATTAACACTATTTTAATCATTGTTTAAGAAAATCATCACATAAGTCCTGGAGTAAGCATCGACGGTATGGGATCCCCATCAACAACACCTGATATCTAAGCTTGAGATGACTCGACGTCGTGCGGAACGTCGTATCTTACAGGAATACGGCCTTAAAACAAGCGCCTCTGCTTTGGTGGCCCAACTCCAACTGGAGTTCTACATCACCGATAAACAAGGTCACCACTATTTACACGATCGTGAACCGCCACGTGGAGATGTCCACTCAGCCAGGCCGAATCCAACAGGTGTCCCGCTCTACCCGAGGCCACCAGCTCAAGTTGCATGTCCCACATGGACGCACCGACGTCTACAAATATTCTTTTTTTTCCGTCAGCCATTAGGCTGTGGAACACCCTGGAACACCCTGGACCACCCTGGACCAGGGCTCCATCACTGCCCATACTGTTCCAGCTTTCAAATCGTCACTGAAGGGCTGGACTAAAAACCTAAAGTGACACTCTGTCATCTGTTTATAATTATTGTTGTTTGTGATGTTTTCTATTTTATGTGTATTTAAATTGTGGACTCTTTCCTCGGTCCTAACGGGGTCTCCACAGTATTATGAAGAAGAAGAAGAAGTCCGTTAAAGAAATAATTTATTAACTAGTTTAGCCGAAGCGAAGGCAAACAAAGAACTGGCGCGATCTTATCACCCAATTCACAACTAACTCTACGATACTAGTATTGGAGTTGAATGTTCTAGAAAGTCTTACGAAATCTTATGAAACATAAGGAAAATATAAGGAATGTGTTATTAGTAGTCGATACATAAAAGCGAGTATTGGCCCACCCATTATAACGTATTGTTATGCGCGTCACTTTCTGACAAAATAATGTAAAAAAAAAGTACGGAAACCCATTTTCACCTAAGCAATTTTTAATAATGGGGGAGCATTTTAGTTATTTATTACATTTTCAGTTTCGCAACACTATCTAGATTCTAATTTCTATTGCAAACGATTCATTATACACTTGACTACAACTTTTGTATTTAGGTTAACAAGAACGCTATCTCCAACATTGCCAGTGGAAAGGAAACTGAGTATGACCGCACCATTATGAAAGTGTGCTGCGACAACACGACTCCGAAGCAATGCTGCGAGGGAGCGAAAATCAGCTCCAAAGTTTTCCAATCAGACGGAGCCAATTACACTGTTAGCCAGAAGATGAATTTGTGCAACGAGGTAAGAATGTTATCTTTTGAAATACAAGTATTTGTTCAAAGAGATCTTTCAATCAACACGACTGAGATCTTTAAATCAACACGACTGAGTTCTATCAATCAACACTGCTGACATCTTTCAATCAACACTACTGAGATCTTTCAATCAACATGACTTAGATCTTTCAATCAACATGACTGACATATTTCAATCAACATGATTGAGATCTTTCAATCAACATGATTGAGATCTTTCAATCAACACGAATGAGATCTTTAAATCAACACGACTGACATCTTTCAATCAACACGACCGAGATCTTTCAATCAACATGACTGAGATCTTTCAATCAACACGACTGAGTTCTTTCATTCATCACGACTGAGTTCTTTCAATCAACATAATTGATTTTATAATCAAAATTTGGATATCCGTGCAACAATAACGATTTTATTCTAATTTGTTAACTTGCCTGAAGTAGCACATTTGTTTCAATCTAATTGTTCAACGCAAATATCAAGTAGCACATTTGTTTCAATCTAATTGTTCAACACAAATGTCAAATAGCACAGTTGTTTTAATTTAATTGTTCAGTGCAAATTGATGTCACCACCCATCCAGCGCCCCGGTCAACTCATTTAAGTCAAATTGATCAGTAGCC
Organism: Anisus vortex; assembly: GCA_949126835.1. Taxonomy (NCBI): domain Eukaryota; kingdom Metazoa; phylum Mollusca; class Gastropoda; family Planorbidae; genus Anisus; species Anisus vortex. The sequence continues at coordinate 250,168 of OX421495.1, forward strand.
TACCTGTAGCCTACCGCTCTTTAAGGACAGTGCATGACTAGGCATGAACATCATCCTCGAGTCAACTGCTTTCGGTCAACGCCCACCATTGAAACTGTGTTTGGATCAGCGTTAGTAGGCCATGCATTCCGACATGGAAAGGTATGAGTACGAGTACGACTCTGTCCGAGGCTAGTCTTACGCTGGCCGCCTATAGGGCGGTCGCATGTTAGGCGGCTTGCTCCGTTCGGGTTCCCCTTTAATGAACGTACATATGCTCGCCCCTCGAGCCATCCAGGACTTCATGTTCTCTTAACAAGTAAATATCCTGTTCTATATTTCATTTTGAGTGGATTTGTATATTATGTACATATATGAAGATTACCACCATCGTTCTAACATTTGGAGTTAATAATTTAATATTCCTCGTTTATTCCATATGGAGTTATTACATTCCTCAATGTTGACTGTGTGTGCAGTTCATATTAACTTTACATAATTAATAATCTACTTCAACATTAACACGTATACAACTGCAAAGAGCCATTATTTACTTGCATTGTCATACAATAGAATCTACACTACTTGCTACTAATGTCAACTCGTCTAGGAAGCTGTACTGAGACCACCTTAGACATATTTATTATTTTGTTAATGTAAAGAACACTAGAGATGCCCATGCTATTGTATTGCTACATGCATTTGTCTATACTTTGCAGATCGTTTACATTTGTCTATACTTTGACAGATCGTTTACATTTGTCTATACTTTGACAGATCGTTTACATGTGTCTATACTTTGACAGATCGTTTACATTTGTCTATACTTTGACAGATCGTTTACATTTTTTCATATTTTTTTTCTAAACCAATGAGTTTCATGGTGTAAAATCTAGATCTATTTATGAGTGAGCCAAGAAAACCTCTACACCGACAGTAAAGAGAAAGACAAGCTAGTGTTCCTATAGTCTACATGCGCCTTTTGATACATGCGTGATATCTGTACTGTATTTTCAAACAAACAACATTGAAATTAAAGCCATTTCTAGTTCCATTAGTTGTAGTATTATATATACATAATATATGTAGTAGCTGCTATCAGAGCTTAATTCAATTACGTTTCTGGACCCTTCTCTTTTCAGTGGGTTTTTTTCTGCTCTTCTTCTCTCACAAGTCTTGCTCTAAAAATAGCTCATCTAATAATCTAGTAAGAATCCCTTTGAGGTGCATTTTCGACAGTTTTTAGATACCCACTCCAACAGAAAAAAGTGTTCGCTATGAGGATCAATTCTACGTTTTGCATACTTTATTTCGAACACCATTTAAAACGAACATTACTATAAATAAGTATTGTAAATCATAACAGCATTGTTCCTTAACTATATCCTAGTGATGATCCGATAGCAAACACAGTTACATGTAAAAAGGAAAGGAAAAGTAATCTTAACTCGGATACCACCCTCGTTCATTCAGTGGAAGGTTTTTAGCATAGCCACTTCCCTGGCTCCAAATCTCGGCACTTTTTGATCACAAAAATGCTCTTCCCGTAACTGAAACTGCCTAAGTATATTGAGGAATAACTGCTTTGTTTAAATTGACGCTCGCTTTCGTAGTAGACATAAAAATAGAGAAACTGCGAACGTTTTTTCGAGTTGTGTTCGCAACGTGCAGGTGTTCGCGCTGAGGTGATTTACTCTACAGATTTTCTGTGCGGCCACCGAGGCAGCTGGACCGTCACGACTGCCCTGTAGGGCGGCTGACCCAGCCTTTCTCCAGCACCCACAGAGACGGGGGTGGAAGCATCTCGGCGACCTCGTCACCCATGCATTGGCCTACTGATTTGACTCGAGGAACCAGTAGTGTTCACACTGCGCCACTTTGAGGCTCATGTGTATGGAAGTGACCTGTAGCCTACCTATAATCCCATCACTAGTGAAGAAACGTGGCAAATGTCTCAGAGACATTTCTAGTTTACTTAATACTCATGTGGGCGTAGGTTGGGGAGGGGTGTACATAGACATGATTTGAAAATCACCGAATTCTTAAATGGGCTCCAGTGTATATGTTGTAACATATAATTAACTCCCTTTGTTTTTGTTTATCTCCCCTTGTAACTCGTGGTCAACGTCTTTTTCGTGACCCGAGAATGACCCTTGTCCGCTTTGATGAAAGCGTGGGGGTCAGACCCAGTGTCTAAGGTCAGTAGGGAGTGTGTAGGGAGTGTGTAGGAGTTTTACGTCAGTTGAGAGAGTAGCATATAGATAGTAGGCGTGTATTTGTTTTATAGACTGTGTTTTTTATTAAAAGTATTAGATCTATTATGTTCCATGAGATCTAGGTTATTATTTCTCTAAAGTGAAGAATTAGTAATAGAACCTAGACCCCGAGACTTAACAATGTATTCTAATTGTCATCATTAATGTCTATTCTACCAGGTGATGCAATGTCAAGGTCTGAACATAACAGATTCATCTCAGTGTGAAAATGCTTGGGTCAACAGAACTTTTGAAGCGACTGCCGGACGTTTTAACTGTGACTGGTTCACAGGTGGTTCAGCAGAGATCTCATGTTGTCAGGATGTTATTAGTGAGCATTAAATAAAACTCTACAGTCTACTCTCATATATATATCTATATCTATATCTATCTATCTATCTATCTATCTATATATATATATATATATATATATATATATATATATATATATATTATATATATATATAGATAGATAGTCTATTACAGACGTTCTTTCTATAAAGAAGATTTTTGCGTCCTACGCTCATCCGTGGTCTGAGTCTAGTCTTGTATTTTGATTTACGTATTCATTTTGTAAATCAAGGGAGTTGAGTTTATATATTTAGAACCTCTGAGCAAAGTCCCGTTTCTGTTGTCGATATTAATCGTGGAATGAAACCATTTACCGGTTGTGTTGTTTATAGCATGTTTACGGGCATAGACGAGAATTGGCGATATATCACAATCACTGATGACTGTATAATTTATCTTTCCTGCTACAGACGCTCCTTTTTATAAAGAAGGTTATTGGAGTCATAGTTGTTGTTTTTTTCATCTTTTTCTCTGCCAATCAGGCGGATAGAGAATTTATATTTGTCTATTTAATTTTGCTGCATTACAAAATTAAATTTTAAGGCTAGGCCTACTACAAATTAAACTTTTAAAACTGTTTATCTGAGTGATAAAAGTAAGTAAGGGACCCATTCAGGCCAAGACTTGAACTTAAGTGTAAGTGAAATAACCATTCAGGCCAAGACTTGAACTTAAGTGTAAGTGAAATAACCATTCAGGCCAAGACTTGAACTTAAGTGTAAGTGATAGAACCATTCAGGCCAAGACTTGAACTTAAGTGTAAGTGATAGAACCACTCAGACCAAGACTTGAACTTTAGTGTAAGTGAGAGAACCATTTAGACCAAGACTTGAACTTAAGTGTAAGTGATAGAACCATTCAGGCCAGACCTGAACTTAAGTGTAAGTGATAGAACCATTCAGGCCAGACCTGAACTTAAGTGTAAGTGAGAGAACCATTCAGGCCAGACCTGAACTTAAGTTTAAGTAAGAGACCCGATAACAAACTCTGACTATCTCGCAGGATATTGCCAGAAAGGAGGGAGAGGGGTGGTTGCCATGAATGCCGCCACTCCGTTGGGGCAGTTTTTAAAGTTTTATAGATTTGAACTCAAGACCCATAGAATCACTGTGAACTATGCTTAACTGAAATGTTTCTTTTTTACTATATTCACAAATAAATCTTTTATGAATGTGTGCTAGTTTGTAAAATGTTTTCTTTAGTAGTTGGTTTATTTTTAGCTGTAGGGTGGTGGTGAGAGGGATGAGAAGAAAAGGTAATCATCAAGACTTTCCCTACCCTACTTATATATTCCCCACCCTACCCATGTATTTCCCCACCCTACCCATGTATTTCCCCACCCTACCCATGTATTCCCCCACCCTACCCATGTATTCCCCCCACCCTACAAATGTATTCCCCCACCCTACTCATGTATTCCCCCACCCTAACCATGTATTCCCCCACCCTACTCATGTATTCCCCCACCCTACTCATGTATTCCCCCACCCTACCCATGTATTCCCCCAACCTACCCATGTATTCCCCCACCCTACCCATGTATTCCCCCACCCTACCAATGTATTCCCCACCCTACCCATGTATTCCCCCACCCTACCCATGTGTTGCCCCCCCCCACACACACACACTTCATCCATTTATTTATGTATTTTCAGACTCACATTCCACGGCGGAGACAACCTGTCTTGGTTTGAGTACCTGCTTTAACGCAACTTCCGGCACCGGGACCTTCAACATGTCCCGGTGCTTGACCGGCGTGGTGAAAAATTACACCGGGGCTGTGGTAGGGGAGGATTTTTCCTGCATTCGGTTTACGCGAGACGTTGCCAAGGTGACCTGCTTGCAGGAATGTAAGTTAAACCATAAGGCAACTGCTTGCTTGAATGTAAATTTAACCATAAGAGAACTGCTTGAAGGAATGTAAGTTTAACCAAGTGATTGAAATTTGATTTAGGCCTAGTGTTCTTGTAGTTTTAGGCATAGCCTATGCAATCACTAATCAGACGTCTGCTTGTGCTCCGTTTTAATTTTCATTAGTCATTAGGCCTAAGTTTTAGTTTTAATAAAATGTAACAAAATACTGATCAAAATGATCCAAATAAAAATTGAAATTATAGTCCTTTATATTGCAGATTCAATATAATATAGGCCCAGCAATCTTTGTTACAATCGAATTATTCTTTTACATTTATTCCAAAAGTCTAGTATTAGTTCATATTCATATGAAATGATTAAAACTTCCAAAGGCAAGTTCCAATAAATTTCGAAAGGATTAAAAATTTCACTTGTAGTACACCGCTGCCACAATTTATGTTAGTGCCTATATTATTTGTTATTTTTGGTAGCGCGGTGGCGCATATAAGCACTTAACATTTTTTCCTTGGGCTATCATTCATAGCATAGCCAACAGTAACGGACTGCCATCATATATTTTCCTCAGCCTATTAATTCTTGAAAATTATTAAGAAAACGAAGTTTTTTTTCCCTTACTTCAATCTAATTGAACAATATAAACGCAGATATGAACAGACATATTATTTGATGATTTAGAAATGCACATCCAAATTTATAATATAATAACTTCTTAGTATTTTAATTTTATTTAACTTGACTCAATGTTTTACGCCATTCCATCTTAAGCGGAAGCTACTAACTTAACTTCGTTTATTAAAAACCTTAACTCAGCAGACATCGGGACCCAAAGTGTTAGTCACTGACATATATATAATATTTAATAACTGATACTAAATTAATAATAAATATAACAAAATGCAATTGTCTCAATATAATTATCAAATCAATTAACTAATTAATATAATTATTATCTTGGGAAAGGCAATATCTACAACAACTGCTTGCAGTAAGTTTCACCATAAGACAACTAGGACAGCATGAAATAACAATTAGTGTTTACACTTTATACCAGCAGTTTATTAAACGAACAACTATTGTGGAGTTGTTAGACATTATAAAATCTAAACAAATGTTAGGTCAGTGCTTCCTGACATTGTCCAGCAGTGGCGCCCTTTAGGAAGTAAAAATTATAGGCGGCGGCCTTCCATTTCTTGTTGTCACATTACTTGATGTCACATTACTTGATGTCACATTACTTGATGTCACATTACTTGATGTCAAATTACTTGTTGTCAAATTACTTGATGTCACATTTGAAATCACAAAATATAAAAAAAATTATAACAGAAATTGCCAACGTTGGCAAAAACTGATTTAGACAAAGAAGTCATTTTTTTCTTTTCTAAGCCTCATCATGTATCTTGATATTTACTTGGTTTATGTTTCTTGTCAACAATCTTCCGGAGTCTATTTATATTGTTACGAGTAGATTTATTTCCATATTATATTGGTTTTGTTATTATTAACTAAAGTTAAAATGAAATAATCTTAAACCCGAAATGTTTCCGTGTTAGGAATAAAACATGCATATGTCTAGACACTACGTCATAGCGATAAAATACGTCATATGCACGAGGGTGGAATACCGTTTAGTTTAGTTCTAGTTTGGGCGCTAATGTGTGAGGACTGTTTTTGACCACTTTCTTAAAGATAGGATTACGGCTTTACTCATCATAGAAGAATCTCAACTGATTAAGTTTCATTATAATACTGGTACATGTATTCTGTGGTATTGTTATATTTTATCATCTCAACTTGTTGGAATAAAATTGTGTTCAATTTCAAACAGGATTGTGGATTTCATATATATTAAGGTACAGTTTATCTAAATCACTTTATACACAAAAGATTCATATCGCGACGAGTCAAATAAACATCAAAACAAATTCAATAACATCAATATAAATTCTTATACAACCTTGTGAGATCCAAGATGGATATGAATCAAAATAATATATAATAATACATTACTAAAAATATCATCTAACGTCAGTAGCTGATTTCGCACGTGACAAAAGATTGGGGGCTCAAGTCCTGGATCTAAAGTTTGTATGTATAAGAATTGAGAATATACAACTGTTTTAGTGAAAACGATTTACAACAAATATTTATTCAAATTCTGTCTACGTGGGAGGCACTGTCTGTGTTCGGACATACTGTTGTCAGCTTTGTACACAACCATCCTTAAAATTTATCTTCTACAAATTAACAGTGGTGTAAAATATTTCAAAGGACTTTATAAAAGGTAAAGTTGAAATTTTTTATCTTCTATTTACGTCATTAATATAAAACATGGCGGAAGCTAATCTTACGTTGGAGCAATTGAATATTTTTGCTATCACGTCAGAACAGTTAACTAGCATGTCACTAACCCAGTTAAAAGAGATGGCAAATTCTCTGGGAATAGACATTACTGAAGTTACACCAGTAAGGAGTAAATTGATTCAAGATATTAAGGAATGTTTGAAAAGACATGGTGCAATGCTTGAAGAAAATACTATGAATAATGAAGAATCAGTGGTTCTCAATGTATCAGAAACCCTGAAAACAGACATAAATAACCATGAATTTAAAATGAATGGAAATGAACTAAGTGCAGACATGAAATTCCAGTTAGAAATGAAGAAGTTAGAAATTCAAGTACAATTAGAGGGTAAAAGAATAGAAGTACAATTACAATTGAAGGAGAAAGAATTGGAAAAAGAAAGAATCGCTAGTAATGAAAGGATTGAATTGGCAAAGTCTCGTTCATCAACTCATACGATTCAGGAAACAAATAATGTAGAACTATATAAGTTTAAAAAGCATGTTCCAAGCATGGAGAACATAGAGATTGATGAGTTCTTTATGGTCTTCGAAAGAAACTCGATCGATTATAAATTTCCTGAAGATAAGAAAGCCGTACTTTTACGTTCAGCTCTAAAAAAAGGCAAGGCTTTAGATGTTGTATTGAATTTGACTCCAGAGGAATGCAATGATTATGAACTAATAAAGAGCAGAGTACTATTGAGTTATGTTCTAACTCCAGAAAAGTATCGAAAGTTATATCGTGAGTACAAGAAGGAACCAGAAGTATCACATGTTGACTTCCTGAGATTAGAGAAAAAGTATTTTGATCGATGGTTACGTTCTAAGAATGTGAATAAAGATTATGAAAAACTATATAATCTCATACTGATGGAGGATTTTACTGAGAAGATTCGCACTGATATAAAAGTTCATTTGGCTGATCGTGGTATTGAAATAGCAGAACAAGCAGCAGTTAAAGCCGATGAATATGTCATTATTCACCCGCATAGCCATTATTTTCAAAATGACAGAACAAGTTTGAGGACTCAAAACAGTAATACAGAGAGGAAGTTAAGATCGACAGATGATAAAAGTAAACAAAAAGCCGATAAACAAGAGAATTCAAGTTTTGTACAAAAGAGAATTACCTGTACATTCTGTAAGAAAGATGGACATATAAAAGAGAATTGTTGGAGTCTACATAAAGAGAAAAGACCCATTAAAAACAAGAACAACGTGGTTTTATCACACATCGCCGTACAAACTGAAACTCACATAAATAAAACTGCCCACAAAAGAATTAAAGCTGAAAGAAAGACATCTGATGTTAGTCATGAGGAGATGGCGAAACACGCATGTCCAAGTTGCTCAAAGTCGGAAAAAGTCTTTGAAATGAAGACCGAGGCTATTGAACATTCTAGTTTCAACTCCAAAGGGAGTGTGACAGATGAGCAATCAGTAAATAAAACGTTTACTTATGGAGGCAGTAGTGTAGCAAGAAACTCAGTAGGCAGAGAACTACCCGAGTGCATGCTATCGGATGTTAGCGAGGGCTATGTGTCACCTATAGATAATCAAGCTAGAGAACGGAAGATTAAAATTCTACGTGACTCCGGTGCTGATATATCTCTACTGTTGAAGAATACTGTACCAACGTCGAAATTGACTCATACAGGCCAGTATGCCTTGATCAGTACTATGGCTGGAACACTTACGGCACCGTTACATCGTATACAGTTGAAGAGTAATTACTTCACTGGATCTGTTATTGTTGGGATAGTGAAGAAATTTCCCTACAGAGGCATTTCATTACTTTTAGGAAGTGACATTGCCAAAAATCAGGTACATCCTGTACTTAAAGAAACCAAAGACTCTGTTCAGTGTAGGAATACTGAAAATTCAGTATGTGTTATCACCAGAGCTATGGAGAAACAGCAGATGACTAATGAATCGACAAAGAAACCAGAACCAACACCAGAGATTGACTTACAAGCAACCTTCATGGCGGATGTTCTAGGTGGTCACTCAAGTCATACTGATCAAAATAATTTGTCGCCTAGACAACTACTCATTCTTGCTCAAGGCAAAGATCCAGAGATTGGGAAGCTAAAAGAGGAAGCAAAGAATGAAGGAGAATTAGAAACAATGGCCGCAGGGTATTACCTGAGGGACGAGTTGTTGATGAGGAAATGGAGAGGGAAAGAAAACGACGATGAAACATGCAGCGAAGTACATCAAATCGTGGTACCCAATGTTTACCGCAAGGACATACTACATATGGCCCATGATTCACCGTATGCTGGTCACCTAGGGATTCAGAAAACCTTCGATAGGATTCTTCCATATTTCTTCTGGCCTGGCCTACGTCGTGACGTCACATCGTTTTGCAGATCATGTCATGTCTGCCAGATGGTCGGCAAGCCGAATCAGACCATTCCGGTAGCTCCTCTACGACCCATACCAGCATTCTCAGAACCCTTCAGTCACATCATTATAGACTGCGTCGGTCCGTTGCCTAAAACTAAGGCTGGCCACCAGTATCTGTTCACTATAATGTGTTCGGCAACGAGATTTCCAGAGGCTATTCCTCTACGTAGCATCAATGCCGACAAAATATCTGATGCACTTATCGGATTCTTCACCCGATATGGTCTTCCGAAAACCGTGCAGTCAGATCAAGGTTCAAATTTCACATCGAAGTTATTTCGCCAAGTCTTAGAACGGCTGGGTATTCGTCATGCAGTATCGAGTGCATATCATCCACAGAGTCAAGGCGCACTGGAACGATACCACCAAACATTGAAGAATATGCTCCGTACTTTCTGTTTCGAGCATAACGACGACTGGGATCGTGGTATTCCCTTCGCACTCTTCGCAACCAGAGAGGCTGTACAAGAATCTCTTGGTTTCAGTCCCTTTGAACTGGTATTCGGACACACAGTTCGTGGACCACTAAAGCTGTTACAAGAGACATGGTTGTCATCCACTGAAGACACTGGTCTACTGACATACGTGGAAAATTTTAAAAATAGACTGTATAATGCATTAAAAGTTGTCAGATCTAATCTTTTGCAGGCACAAGACAAGATGAAGGTCTATTATGACGTCAACGCAAGAACCCGTATCTTCCAACCTGGTGATAAAGTTCTCATGCTGACGCCACTGTCTGGTCAACCCCTGAGTGCCAAGTTTACAGGACCCTACGAGGTTATGGCTAAGCTTAGTGAGGTTAACTATCTTGTAAAGACCCCTGATAGACGGAAATCGCAACGAGTGTGCCATATCAATATGTTGAAACCATACATTACCAGAGAAGAACAAAAAGTTGTTGCCTCGGTAAACACTGTTATTAAAGTCGGGAATAATTCACCCGAAATTGAGCGTGAAGTGGCAGAAAGCAAACTGCAAAATACAAAGGCTCTGAAAAACTTAAATGAAAAATTGGCACATTTACCTGATTGCGAACAATCCGCTATCAAAGGTCTAATTAATGAAAATATCCATTTATTTGGAGATGTACCTAGTAGAACTAGTGTAGTTAAGCATGATGTTATTTTAGATGAAAATACTAAGGCTATTAAACAACATCCATACAGGTCAAATCCTATCCAGTTAGAATGCATCCGTAAAGAGGTTCGCTACATGCTTGACAATGACATTATTACACCTAGTAGTAGTGACTGGTCTTCCCCTTGCGTATTGGTACCTAAAGCCGATGGATCCATGAGGTTTTGTGTGGACTACCGTAAGGTAAACAAAGTGACAAAAACTGATTCCTATCCAATACCAAGAATCGACGATCTAATAGATCAAGTGAGTAATGCTAAGTTTGTGACGAAAATTGACCTATTGACGGCGTATTTTCAGATTCCACTGACTGAGAGGGCTCAGGAGATATCATCGTTTGTAACCCCTGACGGACTGTACAAATTTAAGGTCATGCCCTTTGGTATGGTTAATGCACCCTCTACTTTTCAACGGTTAATAAATACCATTACTCAGGACATTCCTAAATGTCACGCATACCTCGATGATATTGTTGTTTTTAGTGACGATTTTAAATCTCATTTAGATCAACTACATTTGTTATTTACGAAATTGACTCATGCTAATCTCACCATAAACTTGACTAAGAGTCAGTTCTGCCATGCAACCATCGAGTATCTAGGTCACATAGTGGGAAATGGTTTGGTAAAACCATTAAATGCAAAGGTTAAGGCTATTCGTGAGTTCCCTGTTCCTGAAACCTGTAAACAACTCCGTAGTTTTCTCGGGATGGCGGGGTACTACCGTCGGTTCTGTCAAAATTTCTCAACCATTGCATGTCCATTAACAAATCTATTAAAGAAGAATTGCACTTTCAAATGGTCTAATGAATGCCACCAGGCCTTTGATAAATTAAAAGATGTTCTTTCTGAGGCACCTGTATTAGTAACACCCAATTACAGTAAACCCTTTAAAATTACCGTTGACGCGTGTGATACAGGGATGGGAGCGGTCATTTCCCAAAAGGGTGATGATTCACTGGAACACCCGATTAGTTTTTACTCTCAAAAATTTGATAAGCATCAAAGAAAATATAGTGTGATAGAAAAGGAACTTTTAGGATTAATCCTGGCATTGAAACATTTTGATTTTTATATCAATGGTTCTCCATATCCAATTGATATTTTAACTGATCATAACCCTTTAGTTTTCCTTTCCAGGGTTAAACAGAACCAAAGAATTATTCGCTGGAGCTTATTCCTCCAAGCATATAATTTAAATGTGTTATATTTACCAGGTAAACAAAATGTGGTCGCTGAGACGTTGTCGCGCATGTAACTGGTAAACCAGAAGATAAAGTCAGTTTCTCATGAAATGTTTTTCTTTTATGTCATTCATTGTATTGATTAACATTTATATTATTGTAAATATGACAATAAATAAACTATGTTTTGAAATATTGCAATATGAGACATTACAGAACAAAACTTCAAATTCTACTAGAAACAATCATACGTTGTAAGGTAAAAGGTAACTATTGCATACAGCAATTGCACACACACCGGTATTTAACTTGAATACATCCACACTTGTGTTTGTTCAATTGATTATTGATGTGTTTTGAAAATTGTTTGTTTCTATGTCGTCATGTTATAATTTGGATGTCTTATTTTATGCTATGTAAAAGCTAAATCAGCTGAGATTATAACATTTTTTTTTTTTTTTTAAATATTCTTGATGTCATAATTGAGACATCATAATAATCATATAATAACTGAAAATCATTAGTTAATGATACAGTGATCGGTTATAAATAAATTAAATTTTCTAAAGAATTATCTATCAATTATTAATCGGTTCCACTTATTTGGGTAATTCATATCAATTCTGTGGGAATTGGTTATTGGTGGTAATAGTTTTATGGTCAACGTTGTACACACAATAATCATAATTGTAAATATTAATTGATAAATAAATGTTTAATTAATAATCATTGATACGATAATGTGATAAGGGATTCCATAATAGCGACTTTGTTATTAAGGGGATATGTAATATATGGTTCATTTTAATCTTTAAAAGATTGTCCAATAGTCAATTAAATCTTACGAATAGTTTGGGAATTCGGTTCATTTTATGGGTACTCTACAAAGAATTCCATACTTAACGCTGTCTGTAATTCCTTTGTGTCTTAAGGGGGGGCGAGTGTTACGAGTAGATTTATTTCCATATTATATTGGTTTTGTTATTATTAACTAAAGTTAAAATGAAATAATCTTAAACCCGAAATGTTTCCGTGTTAGGAATAAAACATGCATATGTCTAGACACTACGTCATAGCGATAAAATACGTCATATGCACGAGGGTGGAATACCGTTTAGTTTAGTTCTAGTTTGGGCGCTAATGTGTGAGGACTGTTTTTGACCACTTTCTTAAAGATAGGATTACGGCTTTACTCATCATAGAAGAATCTCAACTGATTAAGTTTCATTATAATACTGGTACATGTATTCTGTGGTATTGTTATATTTTATCATCTCAACTTGTTGGAATAAAATTGTGTTCAATTTCAAACAGGATTGTGGATTTCATATATATTAAGGTACAGTTTATCTAAATCACTTTATACACAAAAGATTCATATCGCGACGAGTCAAATAAACATCAAAACAAATTCAATAACATCAATATAAATTCTTATACAACCTTGTGAGATCCAAGATGGATATGAATCAAAATAATATATAATAATACATTACTAAAAATATCATCTAACGTCAGTAGCTGATTTCGCACGTGACAATATATAAAGGATGAAAAAGAAAAACTTTGATTTTAGGGTTAGTTTTATTAGGTTTTCTTACATTTTTGTTTCAATTCAAGTCTCCCGTTAAAATACATTGCTATACTAATTGGATGAGAGAAAAATAGAGTCAATATTGAATGGATTCTTCACTTGTCAAATATTTTCTTTCTATTATCACAACCTATAGTCAGAAACATTATCTGATAACTTTGTATTATTTCTTTGCTTTTATTTAATTTTTTCTCTTTAAATTTCAGGCCAATTTCTTTTTAAGGGACTGTATCCATCTTTAAACGACAAAGCAATAGGTGCCATATTGTTAGTAATCTCTCTTGGGATGCTCTGTATATGCCTCGTGTCCATTGTCAAACTTCTGCACACAATTCTCCAAGGTCCTATGGCGATGTTGGTCAAGAAATTTATTAACGCGGACTTTCCGGGGCCCTTGGCCTACTTCACAGGCTACTTGGCAATCATCATTGGTGCAGGACTGACCATCGTCGTGCAGAGCTCATCCATCTTCACGTCTACCCTCACCCCCCTCGTGGGCATCGGGGTCATCGAACTGGACCGGATGTATCCACTTACCCTGGGCTCCAACATCGGGACCACTACGACAGCCATACTTTCCGCGCTAGCCAACACATCCGGTCTGAGAAACGCTCTCCAGATTGCTTTCTGCCACCTGTTTTTTAACGTGACCGGAATTATCCTGTTCTATCCTGTCCCTTTACTAAGGTTCCCTGTTCCCCTGGCCAAGTTCCTCGGGAACTGCACGGCCCAGTACCGTTGGTTCGCCGTTGTGTACATCCTTGTTATGTTCTTTTTGTTTCCCGCTCTCGTCTTCGCCCTGTCAATACCGGGCTGGTATGTTCTCCTCGGTGTCACGGGTCCCTTAGTGGTCATCCTGGTTGCGGTCACCATTATGAAAGTGATCCAAGCCAAGAGACCCAACTTGCTCCCAGTCAAACTTCAGAACTGGGCGTTTCTCCCCCTCCCCCTGCGGTCACTGGAGCCCTACGACAAGGTCATGCAGAAACTGTTCTTCTGCAAAAATTTCCAAACGAACTTAAAAGAAGACAAACCCGAGCAAAATAGAGATGTGACAGTTTCTGAAGCCATCCCAACAACCATATGCACCAAGTTTTAATGTCAACAATTAGCTTGTATTGTCATAATGGATGTAAAAATCTGAAATATCTAAACAGAAATGCAACATTTATTTCTAAGCCAGAACACTGAGTTATTTAGAATTTTAGATTTGGTCTAGATTTTAAACTAGACTCTAAGTTGTAGCATTTATAATTTTAGTTTCGGTCTAGATTTTAAACTAGACTCTAAGTTGTAGCATTTATAATTTTAGTTTTGGTCTAGATTTTAAACTAGACTCTAAGTTGTAGCATTTATAATTTTAGTTTTGGTCTAGATTTTAAACTAGACTCTAAGTTGTAGCATTTATAATTTTAGTTTCGGTCTAGATTTTAAACTAGACTCTAAGTTGTAGCCTTTATAATTTTAGTTTTGGTCTAGATTTTAAACTAGACTCTAAGTTGTAGCACTTATAATTTTAGTTTTGGTCTAGATTTTAAACTAGACTCTAAGTTGTAGCATTTATAATTTTAGTTTCGGTCTAGATTTTAAACTCGACTCTAAGTTGTAGCATTTATAATTTTAGTTTCGGTCTAGATTTTAAACTAGACTCTAAGTTGTAGCATTTATAATTTTAGTTTCGGTCTAGATTTTAAACTAGACTCTAAGTTGTAGCCTTTATAATTTTAGTTTCGGTCTAGATTTTAAACTAGACTCTAAATTGTAGCATTTATAATTTTTGTTTCGGTCTAGATTTTAAACTAGACTCTAGTTGTAGCATTTATAATTTTAGTTTTGGTCTAGATTTTAAACTAGACTCTAAGTTGTTTGTGTCAAAATTTGGAAAAAGGAAAGTGTGGTACAAATCCGCCAATTTTCATGCCCTCAATAAAAAGATATTTAAATATTGAGGAAAATGTTTGAAAATATTACATTTAATCTCTGTTTATTTAGATAAATCTTTTTTGTTTCGCTATTAATAGAGCCCATGATTTTAAAGAGTCATTTAGTATATTCCATAGGTATAGAGAAAGCCTTTTCTTATTTTATAAACTGGTACTATTTTAGACTGTTTAACCATTTTCTTATAAATCTATTTGAATCAAAAGATTGAAACTACAGAAACCTTAATAGCTGACATTCAAACATTCATTACTAGTGGACATTTTTAGTCTCAAAGTTAATGTAGGTCAACTTCTGACCTTTGACAACAACGAAGTTTCTTTGTGAAACAAATGTGACAAGCTATGCATCATACTGTTTAGATCAATGTTAGCTAAACATTTGTAGAGATTATTTGTTAGCTAGACATTTGTAGAGATTATTTGTCAGCTAAACATGTGTGGAGATTATTTGTCAGCTAAACATGTGTGGAGATTATTTGTCAGCTAGACATTTGTAGAGATTATTTGTCATCTAGACATTTGTAGAGATTATTTGTCAGCTAGACATTTGTAGAGATTATTTGTCAGCTAGACATTTGTAGAGATTATTTGTCAGCTAGACATTTGTAGAGATTATTTGTCAGCTAGACATTTGTAGAGATTATTTGTCAGCTAGACATGTGTGGAGATTATTTGTCAGCTAAACATGTGTGGAGATTATTTGTCAGCTAGACATTTGTAGAGATTATTTGTCAGCTAGAGATTTGTAGAGATTATTTGTCAGCTAGACATTTGTAGAGATTATTTGTCAGCTAGACATGTGTGGAGATTATTTGTCAGCTAAACATGTGTGGAGATTATTTGTCAGCTAAACATGTGTGGAGATTATTTGTCAGCTAGACATGTGTGGAGATTATTAGTCAGCTAGACATGTGTGGAGATTATTAGTCAGCTAGACACGTGTGGATATTATTTGTTAGCTAGACATTTGTAGAGATTATTTGTCAGCTAGACATGTGTGGAGATTATTTGTCAGCTAAACATGTGTGGAATATATTTGTCAGCTAGACATAAGTGGAGATTATTTGTCAGCTAAACATGTGTGGAGATTATTTGTCAGCTAAACATGTGTGGAGATTATTTGTCAGCTAGACATGTGTGGAGATTATTAGTCAGCTAGACATGTGTGGAGATTATTTGTCAGCTAGACATTAGACACGTGTGGAGATTATTTGTCAGCTAGACATGTGTGGAGATTCTTTGTCAGCTAGACATGTGTGGAGATTATTTTTCAGCTAGACATTAGACATGTGTGGAGATTCTTTTTCAGCTAGACATGTGTGGAGTTTATTTGTCAGCTAGACATCTGTGGAGATTATTTGTCAGCTAGACATGTGTGGAGATTATTTGTCAGCTAGACATTAGACATGTGTGGAGATTATTTGTCAGCTAAACATGTGTGGAGATTATTTGTCAGCTAGACATGTGTGGAGATTATTAGTCAGCTAGACATGTGTGGAGTTTATTTGTCAGCTAGACATCTGTGGAGATTATTTGTCAGCTAGACATGTGTGGAGATTATTTGTCAGCTAGACATGTGTGGAGATTCTTTGTCAGCTAGACATGTGTGGAGATTATTTGTCAGCTAAACATGTGTGGAGATTATTTGTCAGCTAGACATGTGTGGAGATTATTAGTCAGCTAGACATGTGTGGAGATTATTTGTCAGCTAGACATTAGACATGTGTGGAAATTATTTGTCAGCTAGACATGTGTGGAGATTCTTTGTCAGCTAGACATGTGTGGAGATTATTTTTCAGCTAGACATTAGACATGTGTGGAGATTCTTTGTCAGCTATACATGTGTGGAGTTTATTTGTAAGCTAGACATCTGTGGAGATTATTTGTCAGCTAGACATGTGTGGAGATTATTTGTCAGCTAGACATTAGACATGTGTGGAGATTATTTGTCAGCTAGACATGTGTGGAGATTATTTGTCAGCTAAACATGTGTGGAGATTATTTGTCAGCTAGACATGTGTGGAGATTATTAGTCAGCTAGACATGTGTGGAGATTATTTGTCAGCTAGACATTAGACATGTGTGGAGATTATTTGTCAGCTAGACATGTGTGGAGATTCTTTGTCAGCTAGACATGTGTGGAGATTATTTTTCAGCTAGACATTAGACATGTGTGGAGATTCTTTGTCAGCTAGACATGTGTGGAGTTTATTTGTCAGCTAGACATCTGTGGAGATTATTTGTTAGCTAGACATTAGACATGTGTGGAGATTATTTGTCAGCTAGACATGTGTGGAGATTATTTGTCAGCTAGACATGTGGGGAGATTATTTGTAAGATAGTCATATGTGCAGGTTATTTGTCAGCTAGATATGTGGGGAGATTATTTGTCAGCTAGACATATGTGGAGATTTTTTGTTTTTCTTTTTTTTTGTTTTACAGTCTAGAGTTCGCATGCATTTTAATCATATAAAGTTTTGACACAATACCATATATGGTACTCATGACTAAAAGATGAATACTCTAACCCTAACCCTAACCCTAATACTCATTTAAAAAAAAAGTTTTTGGTGATTTCTGTACAAGAAAGTTAATAATTCTTTGAGCAATTTGTAAATAATTCTTTGCTTATTTCCCTTTAATCAAAACGTCGAGGTTTGTTTATTACATTTGATATAAAATAAAAAATATATATATTTTTAAATAAAATGTTTACCTTCTATTATACGCTTTTATTGAAAACATGTCATATCCTGTAAAGTTTTTCTTTAAACTTAGATATTTTACTATTAATAACCTAAACACCAACCAACCTTTTTGTGAATTATCAGTTGTCATAAGCTAAACAGCAGACTTGCTAAACAAAAACAGAAACATATCTATACATGTATTAACGAAATCATAATATTTAACAAACAAACGCTTAATTTGTCAAACAAATATTGAAATTTACCAACCAAATGACAAGATTCATCAAAAGAAAATTTCAAATTCGACCCAACATATTACAAATTTCTTTAAAAACCAAGTTAAAAATTCAGCTAATTTAATCTTGAAATTTCTGAAACTCGACAAGCTTATCACTACGTTGATGTTAATTATTATAATTGTGTATTCTGTTTATAAAACCCAATATTTCATGTCATGTGTTTTGTTAATATAGACGTGGTAACGTCTGCTAATCCCCCCCCCCCCCCCCAAAAAAGTGTACAATTTGTCAATGCCCAATTTGTCCCTCTCCCAATAATTACGCCTCACCCCGCCAACCAATAATTTCGCCTCACCCCGCCAACTAATAATTACGCCTCACCCCGCCAACCAATAATTACGCCTCACCCCGCCAACCAATAATTACGCCTCACCCAGCCAACCAATAATTACGCCTCACCCCGCCAACCAATAATTACGCCTCACCCCGCCAACCAATAATTACGCCTCACCCCGCCAACCAATAATTACGCCTCACCCCGCCAACCAATAATTACGCCTCACCCCGCCAACCAATAATTACGCCTCACCCCGCCAACCAATAATTACGCCTCACCCCGCCAACCAATAATTACGCCTCACCCCGCCAACAGAATTTTTTATTTTACCCCCACCATACCCCACATTCCTGGCGTTTCACCGCCGCTGGTTATTTAAATAACAATTGATTCATGTCTTACATGTATTCACCATTGCTATATTTATACATGTATTCACCATTGCTATATTTATACATTAATTCACCATTGCTATATTTATACATTAATTCACCATTGCTATATTCATACATGTATTCACCATTGATGTATTTATACATAAAGAAAACTTTACACGTTTCTGTTTTTATTACGGTTCTTTGCTTTTCTATAGCGTTTAAGCCAATTTTAAATAAGCCAATGAAGCTTTACATTAAAAGAAAAGAAACAATACTTTACATTAAAAGAAAAGAAACAATACTTTACATTAAAAGAAAAGAAACAATACTTTACATTAAAAGAAAAGAAACAATACTTTACATTAAAAGAAAAGAAACAATACTTTACATTAAAAGAAAAGAAACAATACTTTACATTAAAAGAAAAGAAACAATACTTTACATTAAAAGAAAAGAAACAATACTTTACATTAAAAGAAAAGAAACAATACTTTACATTAAAAGAAAAGAAACAATACTTTACATTAAAAGAAAAGAAACAATACTTTACATTAAAAGAAAAGAAACAATACTTTACATTAAAAGAAAAGAAACAATACTTTACATTAAAAGAAAAGAAACAATACTTTACATTAAAAGAAAAGAAACAATACTTTACATTAAAAGAAAAGAAACAATACTTTACATTAAAAGAAAAGAAACAATACTTTACATTAAAAGAAAAGAAACAATACTTTACATTAAAAGAAAAGAAACAATACTTTACATTAAAAGAAAAGAAACAATACTTTACATTAAAAGAAAAGAAACAATACTTTACATTAAAAGAAAAGAAACAATACTTTACATTAAAAGAAAAGAAACAATACTTTACATTAAAAGAAAAGAAACAATACTTTACATTAAAAGAAAAGAAACAATACTTTACATTAAAAGAAAAGAAACAATACTTTACATTAAAAGAAAAGAAACAATACTTTACATTAAAAGAAAAGAAACAATACTTTACATTAAAAGAAAAGAAACAATACTTTACATTAAAAGAAAAGAAACAATACTTTACATTAAAAGAAAAGAAACAATACTTTACATTAAAAGAAACAAAGAAACAATACTTTACATTAAAAGAAAAGAAACAATACTTTACATTAAAAGAAAAGAAACAATACTTTACATTAAAAGAAAAGAAACAATACTTTACATTAAAAGAAAAGAAACAATACTTTACATTAAAAGAAAAGAAACAATACTTTACATTAAAAGAAAAGAAACAATACTTTACATTAAAAGAAAAGAAACAATACTTTACATTAAAAGAAAAGAAACAATACTTTACATTAAAAGAAAAGAAACAATACTTTACATTAAAAGAAAAGAAACAATACTTTACAACATGAATTTCTAGTTGTCTTTCCTGTAATTGTACTTTTGTTTAGTATATCTAAAAAAAAAAAAAAAAAACATCTAGACGTTTATTTGAAAACAACTACCGTTACCATGGCAATTGTTAATAACATAATTATTAAAACGCCATGGTCAACATCAGTGTTGCTCATTGTCATGACCAGATTACTTTTATATTTCTAAATCGTAAAAGATGGAGCTAAAATCGATTTTAAGGGGGAACGGGACTGAGTAGGGGGGGGGGGCATATTTGGCATATTTTTTCAAAAATAGAGTTGTTTAGTTTTTGTTAAAAATAGTTTGTTAAACCTAATTGTAACAAAAATGCATCAAATAAAATATAAAAAATGACGGTTTTGTACTGAAATATTGAGTTTGAAATGTGGGTGTCGACTCAATTTCTTTGTCGATTCTTTGCCTTTAAATGGGTTTTTCTCAATATGTGTTTTTTTGTTGTTTTTGTGCTATGATAATTGTAAAATAATTAGAAGCATTCAAGATAATATGTTGCAATTTGGTATGTAGCTTTATATATTATATCTAGAGGTACTAGACTAGGTTTTAAGGTGAATGTATAATTAGTTTGTCTGTAAAATGTATTAAAAGAAAAAAAAATTCACGAATTTTATACAAAATTCCAATACTAAAATTACAAAATTCATAAAAAAAATATTTTCTAAAATATTTAATTAAAATTGTGTCTAGTACCTAAAATGGTAATAGTACTACATAAAAACACTATTAAAACCAAAATATCTATAATACTTTTTAAAATTTTATAACTTTTGTAATGACTATTTTTTTTTCAAAATGGTGGCCGTAACCATGGCAACCATTTTTTGTCATACAAATTACTTATGTCTTTATCAAGGCCACTCAAGATATATATGTATATGCAATTAAAAATCATTTTGGTCCAGTAATAACTGAATTAAATGTTTCAGTCCCATTCCCCCTGGGTTCAACTATCACCAAATGTTCACTTGGAACAAAAGATAAACTTCCGGTATTCACAACATTCTGAACTACATTATGAATTCATTTTTTTACGACCAGGCAATTGGGAAATTCTAATAGTGTAACGTACAATTAACTCCCTTGGTTTTGTTTATCTCCCCTTTTTGTAACTTGTGGTCAATGTCTTGGATGAAAGCGTGGGGGTCTTACCCCGTGTGTAATGTCAGTAGGGAGTGTATAGTTTTACTTTAGTTGAGTTCAGGGAGTAGGCGTGTATTTGTCTTATAGACTGTGTTTTTTTTAAATTAAAAGTATTATTCTGTATCATGAAATCTAGTTTATAATTTCTCTGAAGTGAAGTATTAGTAATAGAACCTAGTCCCTAGACACAATAAAAACAAATAAATGAAATTCCAGTAATTTAGTAAACATTGAGTTGATGTTTTTTTGTCATTAAGTGTTGTGAGATATTTGATACATCAACATTATCTAAATCGGAACATGTATTTACATGAAACGAATTTTTTTTAATGCTGTAATAATCTAGACTTAGCCGGCTGTGTGTCTACCTGTTGCACTGACCTGGTCTACTGCTCTTTGAAGGTCTTTTAGAAATATACAAAGGCTACAAGATTAGTTATGACTTTATGAGGAATCCGTGAGTGAGTACATGTAGGCGATAATTTAAACTCAAAGTGTTATTCGCGTTAAGTTAAATTTAGCTTTGTTTATAAAATAAATTAGTCAAGAGTTGTGTCCTTGGTTATTTAAAAAAACACAATGCGTAAATTCATGAAAGACCAAAAAAAAAAAATTAAAAAAAAATCGTTTGCATCAAGCGATAAATTTGGGATTATAAATAGGTGATTCTTCAAATGTGACAGTAAAAATCCATCGTTTTCTTTTGGAAATGAAATAAAATTTAATCCTCTACATCCTTTCGTACAACCAGTAACGCATCACACAGACATGTTTTGAAGAAAATGAATGAATGGGACCGGAAATGTTTTACACTTCGACCATTTATGCATGCATAATATTTATGACTTGTCAATTTACCCTAGATTGTAGTAAATTGTAAGAATAAAAATTTTAAATATATAATATTATAACATCAAATCTTTAGATTCTAAAATGTTAGCATCTTAAGATATTAAACATCAACGGATGTACACAAATATGAAGGTCAGTTTGATGTTGATGTCATTAGATACAAACACAATTAATAGAAGCAATGAAAACTGTCAAGAAAATACATTTCTTTTCAGCGATAAATTTAATGACAAATTGCGCGCCATTCAAATTCGGTGCGTTCTGTAGTGCCGGCGTCATCCGATTCTCTTGAGCCAGCTCATTCTGATGTACTCTCGAGAACATCTCGAGGGCCCTTCGTCGATCATGTCTGCGTCCGTCAGACGACAGTCTCTGCAGCAGGCGGCCATGTTGTACACATCCACGCCATAGGTTTCGAAGCAGGAGAAGCAACCGATGATGCATGACATTTTCACTTGGTTTGGGTTGCACTCCAGACCGCTGGTGGACCTGGCATTGACCCCTTGGTAGGCCATCACAAAGGCAAGGACGACTAGGAGAAACCCACGAACCTGAAAAAATAAAAATTCAAAGTTAATGTTAGAAAAATACATTCTCACATATAGGCGTACATATAGATACAAAAACATAAATTTACATACATACATACATACATGCATACATATATACATACATACATATATAGGCTATACAGGACCGGTTTAAGACCCCAGAGGGGTTAAGTATTATTAAGTATTAAAACGATGTTGATGACCCCCTACCCCATTTTAAAAATACCTGCGAAAACTTTGAGGAGAAATTACTATCACTATGCGCCATGACTTAGTCCAGGTCAACCGTAAATAATCATCGAAGTCAATTTGTTGACGTATTGTTATTATCAGCAGTCATATTTTCATGTATTGTAATCATCATCAGAAGTAATAGTTTCACGTATTGTTACCATCAGAAGTCATAGTTTCACGTATTGTTACCATCATCAGCATTCATAGTTTCACGTATTGTCATCATCATCAGAAGTCATAGTTTCACGTATTGTCATCATCATCAGAAGTCATAGTTTCACGTATTGTTATCATCATCAGAAGTCATAGTTTCACGTATTGTTATCATCATCAGAAGTAATAGTTTCACGTATTGTTACCATCATCAGCAGTCATAGTTTCACGTATCGTTATCATCATCAGCAGTAATAGTTTCACGTATTGTTACCATCATCAGCAGTCATAGTTTCACGTATCGTTATCATCATCAGAAGTAATAGTTTCACGTATTGTTACCATCATCAGCAGTCATAGTTTCACGTATTGTTATCATCATCAGAAGTAATAGTTTCACGTATTGTTATCATCATCAGCAGTCATAGTTTCACGTATCGTTATCATCATCAGCAGTAATAGTTTCACGTATTGTTACCATCATCAGCAGTCATAGTTTCACGTATCGTTATCATCATCAGCAGTAATAGTTTCACGTATTGTTACCATCATCAGCAGTCATAGTTTCACGTATTGTTATCATCATCAGAAGTAATAGTTTCACGTATTGTTACCATCATCAGCAGTCATAGTTTCACGTATCGTTATCATCATCAGCAGTAATAGTTTCACGTATTGTTACCATCATCAGCAGTCATAGTTTCACGTATTGTTATCATCATCAGAAGTAATAGTTTCACGTATTGTTACCATCAGAAGTCATAGTTTCACGTATTGTTATCATCATCAGCAGTCATAGTTTCACGTATTGTTATAATCATCACCAGTCATACTTTCACGTATTGTTAACATCATCAGCAGTCATAGTTTCACATAGTGATATCAACATCAGCATTAATAGTTTCACGTATTGTTATCATCATCAGAAGTCATAGTTTCACGTATTGTTATCATCATCAGAAGTCATAGTTTCACGTATTGTTATCATCATCAGAAGTCATAGTTTCACGTATTGTTATCATCAGAAGGCATAGTTTCACGTATTGTTATCATCATCAGAAGTCATAGTTTCACGTATTGTTATCATCATCAGAAGGCATAGTTTCACGTATTGTTATCATCGTCATAAGTCATAGTCTTACGTAGTGATATTAACATCAGCAGTCATAGTTTCACGTATTGTTATCATCATAAGAAGTCATAGTTTCACGTTTTGTTATCATCACTAGAAGTCATAGTTTCACGTATTGTTATCATCATCAGAAGGCATAGTTACACGTATTGTTATCATCTTCAGCAGTAATAGTTTCACATAGTGATATCAACATCAGCATTCATAGTTTCACGTATTGTTATCATCATCAGAAGTCATAGTTTCACGTATTGTTATCATCATCAGAAGGCATAGTTTCACGTATTGTTATCATCATCAGAAGGCATAGTTTCACGTATTGTTATCATCATCATAAGTCATAGTTTTACGTAGCGATATTAACATCAGCAGTCATAGTTTTACGTATTGTTATCATTATCAGAAGTCATAGTTTCACGTATTGATATCAACATCGGCAGTCATTGCGTCGCGTATTGTTATCATCATCAGCAGTTATAGTTTCACGTATTGTAATAATAATAATAATAATAAAGTCATTTGTATAGCGTCTCACTTCATGCTAATGCAAAGCATGCTCAGCGCGCTCATAAAAACGAAACGACAATAACAATGTGTTAGATTGCAGCTCTTACTTCAATCCTTTTTGGCTGTTGTCTAGAGTATGATTATTTAAGGCCAGCGAGAACCCACGCGTTCTTGGCTTGATAAATAATATGCAGCGATTCCTCAAGTTGGTTAACTTAGCCTGGCATATCCAAATGATCTCAACAGTAATTCTTATTCAAAACAAACTCCTTGACTTGTTATTTAAATGCAGAAACTTTTATTTAACCTTGAATGAACTGTATTAATTGAAAAAATGCAAAAATAGACAATAAAGGTATCATGATCAGTCCAAACAAACAATATGTCTGTCCTGTCGAAAGCTTAGCTAGCAAAAGAGCAAAAGAGAGCGAGTTTCCTCTGGCGTTTGGCTTATATGTGCCGTGAAGGGCGCGAAAAGTGACGTCAGAGGCTAAATAGTATTCGTCCAACCAGGAGTTTGCATTTTGTCTAAGGTCTAAGGCTAAAGCTAACTAAACTAAGACCTTATTTGACCTTAACACAACACAAACACTATACATTAAGCACGACACTAGAACAACACCAGGAACCACATAACAAATAGAGTACTATAGATAAATTCATACGAGCTTTATTACATATCATATATATACATAATCCTATCAAAACATCTAGACTATTCACTATTCTATCAATTGCCTGCTAACAACTGCTAATCGAATCTAATCACAAAATATATATAAAAACTAGATCTAAATGAAACAAAATAGATCATCTAAAATCCCAGTTAGATGACACGTCACAAAGCAGCGACTCCTCTGCACATAGCAATCAAGAGGTCTACTACAGTACCGTACAACCAGTCATTATATTTTTAAATATGGCGGTCACCATCCCTAACCAAAACACTCA
The DNA here is from genome assembly GCA_949126835.1 of Anisus vortex. Classification (NCBI taxonomy): domain Eukaryota; kingdom Metazoa; phylum Mollusca; class Gastropoda; family Planorbidae; genus Anisus; species Anisus vortex. Next base: position 275,828 of record OX421495.1, read on the forward strand.
CATCCTCACGCACACACACAAATAGTACGAAACATGGTAATTAAAAAACAATAAACGACAAATTTAACATGTTAATTTAAAAGCTATACTTTGGTGTAATTGGTTCTATTTTTTTTTTATGTTTCATATATCATTTTAAAGATCTTTTTGTCCTGAATACGAAAATCAAGGTTTCATTGAGCGGTTCCTTTTCTGTGATTTTTTATTTAATGCTGATTATTTGTTAATTGTACATGTTTTATGAACTAATTTTACTTCCCTTGAGCACTTTGTGTTTTATTGTGTTACGTCCCTTTGGTTTGTTTATTTTTTTCACACTACATGTACTGCACGCTTCTCGGACCAGATTTTTTAGCCACTATCGGTTAGTTTCTAAGCTTTCTAAGTATTTGTTAATCGTTATTATCGGTTAGTTTCTAAGCTTTCTAAGTATTTGTTAATCATTATTATCGGTTAGTTTCTAGGCTAGAGATGGGTTTTTGGCATTTTTTTATGTTTACTATCAGTTAGTTTCTAAGGTTAGGGAGAGCTTTGTAGTTTTTTTATTTGGCTATACAGAGCCAACCTGGCCATATCTTGGGACAGGAAGTATTAGCTTTAGCAAACGAGCATGACAGCATGGTGTCGTGATCTAGGGAATAACGATTTGTTTCTTTTTTTTTTTCTTTTGTGCTATTTCTTATTAAATATGCTAAGATTAATTTTATTTTTTTATTGCTTCTAAGGAATTCTGATTGAAAATTTTGGTACGTGGAGCTATTGATAGTGTCTTAATTAAGAAGATCGGCAGACAATAATGTATTGTGTTTGATCAGCCTGTGACGTCAGAAGGCTTTTGTAAAGACAATACAAATTATTTATTTTTTTTGGAAAAAAATTTTTTTTTTTCATTTTTAATAGTCTGCCGCTCTTCTTAAGACACTTATCAATAGCCCCACGCGAAAAAATTTTCAGTTCGAATTTTTTAGAAGCCTACTTTTCTAGAACCAGCTACACTAAAGTATTACCAATTAAAATTGCAATAAAATATTTCTAAAAGTATAAGAAAAAGAGAAATAAAGAAATAGGACTAATTAAGTTTTAGGGATTTACATAAAAAAACGTTTTGCCCAGGAATATTTTAGGACTATTTTTCCCCACGGGGAACAACTATAAAAAAACAGAAGTCTTTGTACAGATACCACTAGGCTTTCCAACACAATAACATACAAAAAATGCGAAAAAGGCATTTGATACAAAATAAAAAATATAATAAAATAACATAAGAACAATAAAGTAACATATGAAATGTTATCCTACAGGTTACACTAAGATTGAAGTCTGAACCGCACATAATTGCCTCCTCAGTCTTGTCGTCAATTAGTTTTCACCGCTAAACAGCAGTCTTCCACTGCATTAATAGCAGCAGCACAAGCATTATGATCGGGATGGAAGCTCTTGTACAGCTGGGTTTCACCCGCATATAGTTTGCGATATAATCCCTGGCTATCAATTATTTTGCCAAGCTGGCTAGTGTAAACAGCGAAAAGGATGGGTCGTAAAACTGAACATTTGGGTACGCCACAGAAAGCAAAGTGGCTTTTTATAAGGTCTGATTGATAGAAACACTCTGGGTCTTCTCTGCCAAGTAGGAAGTAAACCAATGAAGTGTAGTATCAGTGATGCCCATCTCGTATTGAAGTTTTGATAAAAGTAGGTCGTGGTTAATAACATTAAAAGCAGCACTGAGGTCCAACAGAACTAAGATAGTCAGATCACCACGGTCAGCACTACGTTTAAAATCATTCAGGACACGTAATATTGCCTTCTCACTTCAATGCCCAGGACGATGGGCAGATAGAAATTTATCAATCAGGCCATGTGTTTTAAGATGTTGTAAAAGCTGCTCAGAGACAACCTTCTCAAGAAGCTTTGATACATAGGGAAGGTTAGGTACTGGGTGAAAACTCTTGCAGTCACTAGGATCGAGCCCCTTTTTCGTTAGTAAATACTTGATGACAGCTGTCTTAAACATTTGGGAGACTGTGGCTGACTCCAGACTACCGTTGATGATACGTACTAACACTGTAAGCAGAATTTCAAGGCAGTCCAACACAATCTTTGTTGGAATGGGGTCAACAGTTAAGGATGTAGGTTTAGAGACAGAGATAAGACGCCTCAACTGCTCTTTGGAAATGGGGAGGAAATTTGTCAAGAAATGCCAGAAAATGACTTCTTCACAGTGGGTGGGGTAGTATGATTATCAAAGCTGTGTCTAATCATCTGGACTTTTTTATTAAAAAATTCATTAAGAGCCTCCGCAGCCTGCTCGCTACTCATGTCAGGCAAAATTGGACTTAACTTTTTTTTTCCAAGAAGATTCTGCACTACGGAAAACAGTTTTCGATATTCAGTGCCTGCCCGCAGCGTCCAGAGCAGACTGATCTTGCTTTGCTATAGCACGTCTAATCGCATTTGTAAGCTTGTTACTTGCCATCTTAAACATATGTTTATCAACAGGCCACTTAGTCTCCAGCGCCTATCTGCCTGACGTCGGGCTAACTTAGCCATCAAAGAACAATGAACAATATTTATTTTGCCACTTGGTACATGGGTACAATAAAGGCATAGTCAAAATATAAGAAAATTATAGCATTGAACAATAATAGTAATACAAATATTAATCATAAAAACTAAAATTATAATACATTAATTAATTAAAGGTATCCTAAACTAAAATTCAAGGGGGATAATTAAATTTATTATATAATTTGTAAGGGGGAGAAAAAAACAACCTTAATTTACTAGCTAACATAGACATACATTTACATCACTTTCATTAGACCTGAACAGCATTAACATAGTGATAACGAACATTTAAGAAATCATTCAAAATTGTTCTTGCCGCTTAGTTTATTACATTACTTCCATGACTATCTCGCATTAGCATAGTGACAAACAAGCATGTTAATATACTTAAACTTTTCTAACCTTTTTTCATTTTTTAAAAGCAGATTCTAATATTTTTGAAAATATGCTTAGTTATTTAAGTTCTTTCAGAGAACTAGAATTGAGAAGTTCCGACATTTTTTCTACACTAGGTCAGTTATAGTAATATTTTTTTTAGATACATTTTTCATTGGGCATTGAAATGCTCACATTGGAGTAAATAGTGAAATCCATCTCCAAAATCTTTTAGGCAAAGGGGACATAATCTTAAATTATAATCTATTCTGGAGTGGCGACCCAGTTCAACAGGGAAATTATTATACTAAGACTTGTTCGTATTTTTAGTATATAGATAGCTTCTTTAAGATGTAATTTATTTAAAAGGGGTGGGATATTTTCCCAGTCAGATTTATATTTGAGTGTGCTATATAATTTACCTTTATTGCTTATTTGCATACTCTCATTAAGTTCTTGTTTACTTTGATCATTTATACGTAAGTCAATTATTGATTTTGAAAGTTTAGTATGTATTATATCTTGTTCTAACCACATATATCCTAATCCTAGTTGTTCCAGTTGTAACTTTATATTGGCGGACCATTTGCATTTTTCAACCAGGTGCTCTTTAAGTAAAATGTTATAAATTATTTTAGAAATTCTGCTTTGTTTTACCGGTCGCTATTTTGACCCAGAAGTGTAACATTCTCTTTTTAATAAATGATCTTATATATAGTTTGCCTGTTTCGCCTAGGACTACATTATTTGGTGTTTTTGTGTTCAATTGTAAAACCATCTTAAAATATCTTAGTCTAATATTTTCTAATATGTCGCAATTTTCCATACCCCATAGTTCGCAACCGTAGGAAGGCGTAAACCAAGCAGTATTGGGTCTATCCCTAACATACAATTCAGTCCTAGAAGCAAAAGTCTCCAGAAAGGAAGATAGAGTATTATTGTATGGTAGAACTAAGTGAGTGATGTCATCAGGTGGTGATATAACCAAATCTGATCTTGAAAGATGATCGTGAAATAAGTCCATATCTATATTTCGTAACTTCCTGGCCTGAATTTTCTTTATTGGAACAGCAGGCATTTCCATATCTGTGGTAAAGGTAACAAGAAAGTGATCAGATATAAGATGATCTTCAACAATTACCGACTTAAGAAAAAAAACATCATTGTCAGATCGTGACACAACCCAGTCTAAAATATGCCAATTTTCAGGATCTACATATACATTGTCAGATGTCCTATATAATTGTCATGTGTCATATTTAAATTGTCAAATGCCATGTATACATTGTCAGATGCCATATATAAATTGTCCAGTGCAATAAAGATTGCCAGGTGTCATGTCAAGTGCAATAAAGATTACCAGGTGTGATATATAAATTTTCAAGTGCCATATATAAATTGTCGCCACACAGTTAAACTTGTTTCCGCTGATCGAAATACACATGTTGCCACGGGATTTCAAACGCAAGCCTATTCCAAACATTTGTGTGAGTAAAGGCTAAATGCACTCACTATATTCACTACTTACAACTAGACCTTAACGGGTTTTTTGTCACTGAAAGCTGCGTCATTTAGAGCCCTGGTTATTAACTCAGACCTTATTGTGGTTGTACGTCTACACTGGGCCCTTCAAAACAAAATCTACCAAAAATATAAATGTAAATTCAAATTAGATAAAGCTATCTATTTCATGGCTTTTTTTTATTTAAAAAGGAGTTATCACAAGACCACTCATCTAACTACTGATGTTTGACAACGTTACTTCTTTCACAAGACCACTCATCTAACTATGATGTTACTTCTATCACAAGACCACTCATCTAACTACTGATGTTTGACAACGTTACTTCTTTCACAAGACTACCTAACTACATATGTTTGACAACGTTACTGCTATCACAAGACCACCCATCTAACTACATATGTTCGACAACGTTACTTTTATCATAAGACTACCCATCTAACTACTGATGTTTGACAACGTATGCCGTGGCCACAGAAACTGGTGAACACTGCTTCACGGCCTTAGGATCAATTTGGCACGACGGGTACTTTACATACTACTGTACTCATTATCTGACACCACAGTTAATAAGACATTTTGTTATAGCATCAGCTTATATTTAATTTCTAATAGTGTGAGTATTGGACGACATTTTGTTAAATCATAAGATGACTAAATGAGCTAAGAGAAAGTTATACAGTAATAGCAACGGATAGGTGACTCTATCACAATAGAAGAACTCCATTAGAATTACAAGGGCCAAAGAAAAAAAGTTAGCCAAAAGAAAACTCTGTTCTATAAGGAATACATGGAAATAAGCAAAGAATGAAAAGGACACACGTAGAACAACATTTTGTCGTTAATTTATACTAGTTTTGTGCCGAATGTCAAGAGAATACACAAGTTTGAAGTAATAATTATAATCATGGGTATTAATATAACGACTCTCCATGCTATAATATTTGTCTCTTGTTCACAACACATTTAATATAATATAATACTTATTAATGGTCTACACGCGATTATCTTCTTTATAGAAGAAATGTCCTTAATGTATAACATTATGACAACTTATGATTTAACAGCGTTTTAATGAATAAAAGGCTTTAAATATATAAAAAGATTATAATGAAATACAATGCTAATAATGAAATAGACAGCTTATTATAAATAAAAAAACAGCTTATAATTTAACAGCCAATAGTAAAGATTACAAAGAAAAAACTATTTTCTGTGTTCTGAGAGAACTATGTCAATGTAAAATGTTTTTAGTCTTTGGTTTATATAAATATGTCATTCAGTACTGAAACTTCTTATATTTTATAACAGCAGGTCAATCGAGTCATTTATCTAAGTCTTGACATTTTTCAAATTTAACACCTCTCTGAACACATAGACCACAAGGGATGGAGTGAAAAAATAAAACAATTCTAAATTGCCAGTGTGTCTCTCTACGCGATGGCCCTGTGCTGTCTGTTGTGTGTGTCTGCTATGAGCTGTCTGTTGTGTGTGTCTGCTATGTGCTGTCTGTTGTGTGTGTCTGCTATGTGATGTCTTTTGTGTGTGTGTCTGCTATTTGCTGTATATTGTGTGTGCCTGCAATGTGTGTCTGTTGTGTGTGTCTTCTATGTGCTGTCTGTTGTGTGTGCCTGCTATGTGCTGTATGTTGTGTGTGCCTGCAATGTGCTGTCTGTTGTGTGTGTCTTCTATGTGCTGTCTGTTGTTTGTGTCTGCTATGTGATGTCTGTTGTGTGTGCCTGCTATGTGTCTGCAATGTGTGTCTGTTGTGTGTGTGTTTTGTGTGTCTGTTGTGTGTTTGTTGTGTGTGTCTGTTGTGTGTCTGTTTTGTGTGTCTATTGTGTGTCTGTTGTGTATGTCTATTGTGTGTTTGTTGTGTGTGTCTGTTGTGTGTGTGTGTCTATTGTGTGTGTCTGATGTATGTGTCTGTTGTGTGTGTCTGCTGTGAGTCTGCTTTGTGTGTCTGTTGTGAGTGTCTGTTGTGAGTGTCTGTTGTGTGTGTCTGTTGTGTGTGTCTATTGTGTGTGTCTATTGTGTGTTTATTGTGTGTGTCTGTTGTGTGTGTCTGCTGTGAGTCTGCTGTGTGTATCTGTTGTGTGTGAATATTGTGTGTCTATTGTGTGTGTCTATTGGTTGTCTATTGTATGTGTCTATATTGTGTCTATTTCTCATCCAGCAATCATGATAACTGAATCGAACATTGCAAGTCTGTTGACAAGGTTAATATAGCAATCAACTACACGTTAACACGCTACCAGGGGTCCGGAACCTTTTTGTCTTAGAGAGCCATGGATACCACATAATTTGAAAAGTAATTCTGTGAGAGCCATACATTATGTTTAGAACTAAAAATTCAAGTAAATGTGTGCATTTTGTGTAATTTCAACACTAAAAATAAATATGTCTCTGAATTCTTCTGATGCTGAGCTGCAATAGATTTTGGCTCATTTGTAGAATGAAATATTGATATGCAATTAATGTGTAGATAAAAAAAGTATTAAAAAATGTTTTTTTAATAATCGAACATTTGTCTGCGAGCCAGATGCCGCCATCAAAAGAGCCACATCTGGCTCGCGAGCCATGGGTTCCCGACCCCTGCGCTACACAAACGATCACTTTAAATCCTACATTTTATTTTAAAATTAGAGGTTTAGCTTATTTGTTGTGACTATCATTTTATGCTTAATTTTTAGAATGTATTTGTAAGTTGATTTTGCGCATGGCCCGACAAACGTCATGTTTCTATGACAACTGTGGTCAGCAAAAGTCTATACTACAGCTAGTAATAAAACTACGCCACAGACAATAATTGTGTGTTTTTTTTGCACAAAGTTTGTGAATAGCATAATTAAAAGTATTTCTGTATTCGAATACAATTTGATATTGTGTTTTAAGGCTGGGAAACAATAAAAGATCTTTATATTAGAACATTCAATCACTTTTAAGGTCATCATGTGACATGCTTCAAAACACAAAGACAGAATAAACAAAACACATAATCTAATTTTTTTCTTTTCAGACACAGAGAGAGATTTAATGGATACATCGACTTGTAAGAATTCGTAATTACTACTTTTTTCAACTATTTCACTCATGGTGTGGCCCAATCAAACTGTTGTATGTTCTTGAAACATGTTTTGTTTTAATTGTTTATTATTCTATTTAGATTTCATTGGAGTGTAGATTTCAAAGGAACAATTATAATGATTTAATATTTGTACATCTTTATACATCTTTATACATCTTTATACATCTTTATACATCTTTATACATCTTTGTACATCTTTATACAGGCTTTCTTAATGTTGTTTTTTTGTTTATTTTGTTTTTAGCTTTTGTGATTAATGTAAACCAGTGACTGGCCACAATGTAACAAGAGACTGGCCAAAATGTAAGCCAGTGATTGGCCACAATGTAAGAAGGTGATTGGCCACAATGTAAACCAGAGACTGGCCACAATGTAAACCAGAGACTGGCCAGAATGTAACCAGTGACTGGCCACAATGTAAACCAGTGACTGGCCACAATGTAACCAGAGACTGGCCACAATGTAAACCAGTGATTGGCCACAATGTAAACCAGCGACTGGTCACAATGTAAGCCAGTAATTGGCCACAATGTAAACCAGAGACTAGCCACAATGTAAGAAGGTGATTGGCCACAATGTAAACCAGTGACTGGCCACAATGTTAGAAGGTGATTGGCCACAATGTAAACCAGTGACTAGCCACAATGTTAGAAGGTGATTGGCCACAATGTAAAACAGAGACTGGCTACAATGTAAACCAGTGACTGGCCACAGTGTAAACCAGTGACTGGCCACAATGTAAACCAGTGATTGTCCACAATGTAAACCAGAGACTGACCACAATGTAAGAAGGTGATTGGCCACAATGTAAACCAGTGACTGGCCACAATGTAAACCAGTGACTGGCCACAATGTAATCCAGTGACTGGCCACAATGTAAACCAGTGACTGGCCACAATGTAATCCAGAGACTGGCCACAATGTAAACCAGTGACTGGCCACAATGTAATTTTAGTCCCAGTGTTTGAATATATTGACGATTATTAAAACACCTTCAAAGACTTTTAAAGAGAAAGTGACCAAGAAAGTTAGATACAATGACCATACAATGACAATACAGTGATCCATTCAATGATCCATTCAATGATCCATTCAATGATCCATTCAAAAAGAGACGGTCATAAAGAAAAGGAAAAATACAAAGTTAGAAAAACAAATATAACGTGACACAAAGAGTTGAAACTTTATTCCGTCATATGACGTGACCCACCCACCAGGGACAAAGTCTCACGATTTCCCGGAGAAATATTTCCCGGGAGCGTTACTCCAGTCATCGTTTTTGTATAATTAATGAGAGATCGGTAAGTGGAGAGCATCCGGTATGCAAGCGGATTGTCGAAACACAATTAGTATCGGAGATTATCTTCTCCTTTAAAAAAGTTGTCTCCTGTGGATGAAAGTATTGTCAGAAACTTTTATGAACTGTCTGGACATTTGATAACTTTGTCTTTGATGTCAATAAGCTTATAAAATACTATTGTTATTGTGTCAATGCCTATGGCTACATATGAATACATCAACAATAAGAACAAGAAAACTATAAGCCAAACAGCAGAATTATCTTCAATGACGAAATTTAATGTATAAGACCAAAGATTAAACAAAAAGACGTGTAGGTTGATAAACTCTAGGCATACAATTCTTGCAATTTACTATATTAGCAAGTCAAGGTATTGAAATATATTAAACTAGAAATAGCCCGTGGGGAAACCACGGGGGTAAAGAATTTTGTTTTATGTGTATTTATTATTTTTAGAATTGTGATTATTAGATTATATTTTATGTGTTTAGCTTTTTCAAAATTCGGGATACAGGAGCTGGAAGTAAAGTGGTCCTAAGTCATGGTTTTAAATTTAAGAAATGACTATTCTAATTGGTAATATTTACATTTGTATCTAATGACTGAGATAAATAAAACATAAATATAGTTTAATTTAACTGTCTTTTTTCACTGTAATAAATTAAGTTCAGATGCCAATTTTCATTAAAAGCAATATTAATTGTTTTTTCTTGTTCACCATTGGTCTTTGAGTGTTATTTTTTACATGTTTGGGACATTTTGACGTTAATAAGCGACAAAAATTGACTATAGATGAGAACTTCGATTTGATTGAATGTATGTTATAAAAATTTGTAAAAAATTGCTATCACAAAAGCAAGAATTATTGGAAATTGTTGACGTCATAGATCATAGGGTAGTGTTTAGTGCTGAATAACCAAGTAAAATTTGAATTAAAAGACTTTTAGCTATTGCATTCTGAGAAGAATTTTGAAGTGTTCAAATTGATATGTATTTGCTTTGCAATGAATCAACAGCCGTTGCAAAGACAATCTTTGGATTGTAATCTCAAAAGCACAATGATTACATTATTTTTATTGCTGTCTCCTAAGAGTCTCCTTTGGTGTAAGACAGTTTTACATTTAGTTTGATACCAGACATGATCATAACTGTTCGTGAGCTCGATCGTTGGGCTGACTTACCGAAAGTTCTGAGTATGAATCCTGATAAAGGCTAGGTTTTTTTCCCGGCTCTGAAGGGTGTCTCTATACCTACCGAGCTCTGATGTGTACCTAACATTCGTTAGGGGAAAGTAAAGTGGACTGGGGGCTGTAGGCTGGTGTGCTGGTCATACAATCTCCTAGTTTGCCGCGGCCACAGAAACTTGTGCACATTGCTTTACGGTCCCTATGGATCAAATTGGTCTAACAGTGATACTTTACTACGACTCGCGTGAGGCCAGACATTATAATCATAGGAAAATGGGTGTGTGTGTCTGGAGGGGGGGGGGAGCAAGACTAATATATAGGCTAAAATTTGTACATGAACAACATTATTAATTTTATTATACCACGTTATTATTGTTCTTAAAAACTGTTGTGTTTCCTTTTTAAATGTTTTAAATATCTGTACTATTCATCCAAAAAACATCCTTTTTTTTTTCAAAATCCATAGATGTAAATTAAACTATTAAAGAATGTATTTGTAAAAGTAAATGTTTTAATTTTTCAATTTCGTCGTTTCATTACTTCTCGTGTAGAAATTGTAGAATAATACTTTTTAGAGGATCGTCTGTTATCTATATGAGATTAGAACTCTACAATAAAAAGATGCGCTATAAGATATGCCCATTCTTATGTTATCTTAATTTAAGATTAAAATAGAAAGTTGCATACAGCGGAAGTCTTTTGGAGTATGCGTTATTTGATGCGCACCGAAAACACGATTCTTGAAGTCTAAAAGTTGCACACAGCAGAAGTCTCTTGGATCAGGCTTTATTTGCTGCGCACCAAAAAAGACGATTCATTGAGCTCTAAAACTAGCGCAAGCCGTCCTCTTATTAAAGTCTTTGATATTACGTCATCTGTCTATACTCTCAAAACCAAGTCGCTAAGCGTTCCGATGGATACACTGATAGATTTAATTGGGCTTTTATTATATAGGGCGTTTGCAATCCCGTGACAAAAAGCACGTGATTTGTGTTTACTTTGAGTAATGGTGTACAATTAACAATGGCCGCTGTATTAATAAAGTTTCATATAGGCTCGAGCTTTTTTTAAATGATGTGTTGTGTTTTAAGTCTTATTAAGATTTAGGCTGTATTATTAGATAGCCTATTCATCAACAATATCACATGACATCGTAGCCTAGCCTACGAAACATTAAAAGTGTAGGCCTATAAAGTGAAATTGAAAGTGTAAATAGGTCTAGCCGGCCCTAGCCTAATCACATTTATCAATTAATCTACAGTACTACTATTTATCTCCTTATTTTTGAGTAGGATAGCCAATATTCAGATGTGAATTTTGCATGATAAAGAAGTACTTCACTTTCACCACGTTACATTTGTACCTCAAGTGGCTTCTTTATTTACACAAATACGTCACTAAAAACCTAAGCCACGCCCACTAAGAACGCTCTATAGATTCCTTATTAACAAAGTAAGATCCATCTTATCTGTTTAGGGATCGGCCGCATACTTTATCATGTCACAAAGTAAGATCCAGGTTATCTGTTTAGGGATAGGCCGCAAACTTTATCATGTCACAAAGTAAGATCCAGGTTATCTGTTTAGGGATAGGCCGCAAACTTTATCATGTCACAAAGTAAGATCCAGGTTATCTGTTTAGGGATAGGCCGCAAACTTTATCATGTCACAAAGTAAGATCCAGGTTATCTGTTTAGGGATAGGCCGCCAACTTTATCATGTCACAAAGTAAGATCCAGGTTATCTGTTTAGGGATAGGCCGCAAACTTTATCATGTCACAAAGTAAGATCCAGGTTATCTGTTTAGGAATAGGCCGCAAACTTTATCATGCCACAAAGTAAGATCCAGGTTATCTGTTTAGGGATAGGCCGCAAACTTTATCATGTCACAAAGTAAGATCCAGGTTATCTGTTTAGGGATAGGCCGCAAACTTTATCATGTCACAATGTAAGATCCAGGTTATCTGTTTAGGGATAGGCCGCAAACTTTATCATGTCACAAAGTAATATCCAGGTTATCTGTTTAGGGATAGGCCACATACTTTATCATGTCACAAAGTAAGATCCAGGTTATCTGTTTAGGGATAGGCCGCATACTTTATCATGTCACAAAGTAATATCCAGGTTATCTGTTTAGGGACAGGCCGCAAACTTTATCATGTCACAAAGTAATATCCAGGTTATCTGTTTAGGGATAGGCCGCATACATTATCATGTCACAAAGTAAGATCCAGGTTATCTGTTTAGTGACAGGCCGCATTCTTTATCATGTCAGAAAGTAAGATCAAGGTTATCTGTTTAGGAATAGGCCGCATACTTTATCATGTCAGAAAGTAAGATCCAGGTTATCTGTTTAGGGATAGGCCGCATACTTTATCATGTCAGAAAGTAAGATCCAGGTTATCTGTTTAGGGATAGGCCGCATACTTTATCATGTTAGAAAGAAAGATCCAGGTTATCTGTTTAGGAATAGGCCGCATACTTTATCATGTCAGAAAGTAAGATCCAGGTTATCTGTTTAGGGATAGGCCGCATACTTTATCATGTCAGAAAGTAAGATCCAGGTTATCTGTTTAGGGATAGGCCGCATACTTTATCATGTCAGAAAGTAAGATCCAGGTTATCTGTTTAGGGATAGGCCACATACTTTATCATGTCAGAAAGTAAGATCCAGGTTATCTGTTTAGGGATAGGCCGCATACTTTATCATGTCAGAAAGTAAGATCCAGGTTATCTGTTTAGGAATAGGCCGCAAACTTTATCATTTCACAAAGTAAGATCCAGGTTATCTGTTTAGGGATAGGCCGCAAACTTTATCATCTCACGAAGTAAGATCCAGGTTATCTGTTTAGGGATAGGCCGCAAACTTTATCATGTCACAAAGTAAGATCCAGGTTATCTGTTTAGGGATAGGCCGCAAACTTTATCATGTCACAATGTAAGATCCAGGTTATCTGTTTAGGGATAGGCCGCAAACTTTATCATGTCACAAAGTAATATCCAGGTTATCTGTTTAGGGATAGGCCACATACTTTATCATGTCACAAAGTAAGATCCAGGTTATCTGTTAAGTGACAGGCCGCATTCTTTATCATGTCAGAAAGTAAGATCAAGGTTATCTGTTTAGGAATAGGCCGCATACTTTATCATGTCAGAAAGTAAGATCCAGGTTATCTGTTTAGGGATAGGCCGCATACTTTATCATGTCAGAAAGTAAGATCCAGGTTATCTGTTTAGGGATAGGCCGCATACTTTATCATGTTAGAAAGAAAGATCCAGGTTATCTGTTTAGGAATAGGCCGCATACTTTATCATGTCAGAAAGTAAGATCCAGGTTATCTGTTTAGGGATAGGCCGCATACTTTATCATGTCAGAAAGTAAGATCCAGGTTATCTGTTTAGGGATAGGCCGCATACTTTATCATGTCAGAAAGTAAGATCCAGGTTATCTGTTTAGGGATAGGCCACATACTTTATCATGTCAGAAAGTAAGATCCAGGTTATCTGTTTAGGGATAGGCCGCATACTTTATCATGTCAGAAAGTAAGATCCAGGTTATCTGTTTAGGAATAGGCCGCAAACTTTATCATTTCACAAAGTAAGATCCAGGTTATCTGTTTAGGGATAGGCCGCAAACTTTATCATCTCACGAAGTAAGATCCAGGTTATCTGTTTAGGGATAGGCCGCAAACTTTATCATGTCACAAAGTAATATCCAGGTTATCTGTTTAGGGATAGGCCACATACTTTATTATGTTACAAAGTAAAATCCAGGTTATCTGTTTAGGGATAGGCCGCATACTTTATCATGTCACAAAGTAATATCCAGGTTATCTGTTTAGGGACAGGCCGCAAACTTTATCATATCACAAAGTAATATCCAGGTTATCTGTTTAGGGATAGGCCGCATACTTTATCATGTCACAAAGTAAGATCCAGGTTATCTGTTTAGGGACAGGCCGCATACTTTATCATGTCAGAAAGTAAGATCCAGGTTATCTGTTTAGGGACAGGCCGCATACTTTATCATGTCAGAAAGTAAGATCCAGGTTATCTGTTTAGGAATAGGCCGCATACTTTATCATGTCAGAAAGTAAGATCCAGGTTATCTGTTTAGGGATAGGCCGCATACTTTATCATGTCAGAAAGTAAGATCCAGGTTATCTGTTTAGGGATAGGCCGCATACTTTATCATGTTAGAAAGTAAGATCCAGGTTATCTGTTTAGGGATAGGCCGCATACTTTATCATGTCAGAAAGTAAGATCCAGGTTATCTGTTTAGGGATAGGCCGCATACTTTATCATGTCAGAAAGTAAGATCCAGGTTATCTGTTTAGGGATAGGCCGCATACTTTATCATGTCACAAAGTAAGATCCAGGTTATCTGTTTAGGGATAGGCCGCATACTTTATCATGTCACAAAGTAATATCCAGGTTATCTGTTTAGGGATAGGCCGAATACTTTATCATGTCAGAAAGTAAGATCCAGGTTATCTGTTTAGGGATAGGCCGCATACTTTATCATGTCAGAAAGTAAGATCCAGGTTATCTGTTTAGGGATAGGCCGCATACTTTATCATGTTAAAAAGTAAGATCCAGGTTATCTGTTTAGGGATAGGCCGCAAACTTTATCATGTCAGAAAGTAAGATCAAGGTTATCTGTTTAGGGATAGGCCGCATACTTTATCATTTCAGAAAGTAAGATCAAGGTTATCTGTTTAGGGATAGGCCGCATACTTTATCATGTCAGAAAGTAAGATCCAGGTTATCTGTTTAGGGATAGGCCGCATACTTTATCATGTCAGAAAGTAAGATCCAGGTTATCTGTTTAGGGATAGGCCGCATGCTTTATCATGTCACAAAGTAAGATCCAGGTTATCTGTTTAGGGAAAGGTCGCATACTTTATCATGTCACAAAGTAAGATCCAGGTTATCTGTTTAGGGATAGGCCGCATACTTTATCATGTCACAAAGTAATATCCAGGTTATCTGTTTAGGGATAGGCCGCATACTTTATCATGTCAGAAAGTAAGATCCAGGTTATCTGTTTAGGGATAGGCCGCATACTTTATCATGTCACAAAGTAAGATCCAGGTTATCTGTTTAGGGATAGGCCGCATACTTTATCATGTCACAAAGTAAGATCCAGGTTATCTGTTTAGGGATAGGCCGCATACTTTATCATGTCAGAAAGTAAGATCCAGGTTATCTGTTTAGGGATAGGCCGCATACTTTATCATGTCAGAAAGTAAGATCCAGGTTATCTGTTTAGGGATAGGCCGCATACTTAATCATGTCAGAAAGTAAGATCCAGGTTATCTGTTTAGGGATAGGCCGCATACTTTATCATGTCAGAAAGTAAGATCCAGGTTATCTGTTTAGGGATAGGCCGCATACTTTATCATGTCAGAAAGTAAGATCCAGGTTATCTGTTTAGGGATAGGCCGCATACTTTATCATGCCAGAAAGTTTAGATCCAGGTTATCTGTTTAGGGATAGGCCGCATACTTTATCATTTCAGAAAGTAAGATCCAGGTTATCTGTTTAGGGATAGGCCGCATACTTTATCATGTTAAAAAGTAAGATCCAGGTTATCTGTTTAGGGATAGGCCGCATACTTTATCATGTCAGAAAGTAAGATCCAGATTATCTTTTTAGGGATAGGCCGCATACTTTATCATGTCAGAAAGTAAGATCCAGGTTATCTGTTTAGGGATAGGCCGCATACTTTATCATGTCACAAAGTAAGATCCAGGTTATCTGTTTAGGGAAAGGTCGCATACTTTATCATGTCACAAAGTAAGATCCAGATTATCTGTTTAGGGATAGGCCGCATACTTTATCATGTCAGAAAGTAAGATCCAGGTTATCTGTTTAGGGATAGGCCGCATACTTTATCATGTCACAAAGTAAGATCCAGGTTATCTGTTTAGGGAAAGGTCGCATACTTTATCATGTCACAAAGTAAGATCCAGATTATCTGTTTAGGGATAGGCCGCATACTTATCATGTCACAAAGTAATATCCAGGTTATCTGTTTAGGGAAAGGCCGCATACTTTATCATGTCAGAAAGTAAGATCCAGGTTATCTGTTTAGGGATAGGCCGCATACTTTATCATTTCAGAAAGTAAGATCCAGGTTATCTGTTTAGGGATAGGCCGCATACTTTATCATGTTAAAAAGTAAGATCCAGGTTATCTGTTTAGGGATAGGCCGCATACTTTATCATGTCAGAAAGTAAGATCCAGATTATCTGTTTAGGGATAGGCCGCATACTTTATCATGTCAGAAAGTAAGATCCAGGTTATCTGTTTAGGGATAGGCCGCATACTTTATCATGTCACAAAGTAAGATCCAGGTTATCTGTTTAGGGAAAGGTCGCATACTTTATCATGTCACAAAGTAAGATCCAGATTATCTGTTTAGGGATAGGCCGCATACTTTATCATGTCAGAAAGTAAGATCCAGGTTATCTGTTTAGGGATAGGCCGCATACTTTATCATGTCACAAAGTAAGATCCAGGTTATCTGTTTAGGGAAAGGTCGCATACTTTATCATGTCACAAAGTAAGATCCAGATTATCTGTTTAGGGATAGGCCGCATACTTATCATGTCACAAAGTAATATCCAGGTTATCTGTTTAGGGAAAGGCCGCATACTTTATCATGTCAGAAAGTAAGATCCAGGTTATCTGTTTAGGGATAGGCCGCATACTTTATCATGTCAGAAAGTAAGATCCAGGTTATCTGTTTAGGGATAGGCCGCATACTTTATCATGTCACAAAGTAAGATCCAGGTTATCTGTTTAGGGATAGGCCGCATACTTTATCATGTCAGAAAGTAAGATCCAGGTTATCTGTTTAGGGATAGGCCGCATACTTTATCATGTCAGAAAGTAAGATCCAGGTTATCTGTTTAGGGACAGGCCGCATACTTTATCATGTCAGAAAGTAAGATCCAGGTTATCTGTTTAGGAATAGGCCGCATACTTTATCATGTCATAAAGTAAGATCCAGGTTATCTGTTTAGGGATAGGCCGAATACTTTATCATGTCAGAAAGTAAGATCCAGGTTATCTGTTTAGGGATAGGCCGCATACTTTATCATGTCAGAAAGTAAGATCCAGGTTATCTGTTTAGGGATAGGCCGCATACTTTATCATGTTAAAAAGTAAGATCCAGGTTATCTGTTTAGGGATAGGCCGCAAACTTTATCATGTCAGAAAGTAAGATCAAGGTTATCTGTTTAGGGATAGGCCGCATACTTTATCATTTCAGAAAGTAAGATCAAGGTTATCTGTTTAGGGATAGGCCGCATACTTTATCATGTCAGAAAGTAAGATCCAGGTTATCTGTTTAGGGATAGGCCGCATACTTTATCATGTCAGAAAGTAAGATCCAGGTTATCTGTTTAGGGATAGGCCGCATACTTTATCATGTCACAAAGTAAGATCCAGGTTATCTGTTTAGGGAAAGGTCGCATACTTTATCATGTCACAAAGTAAGATCCAGGTTATCTGTTTAGGGATAGGCCGCATACTTTATCATGTCACAAAGTAATATCCAGGTTATCTGTTTAGGGATAGGCCGCATACTTTATCATGTCAGAAAGTAAGATCCAGGTTATCTGTTTAGGGATAGGCCGCATACTTTATCATGTCACAAAGTAAGATCCAGGTTATCTGTTTAGGGATAGGCCGCATACTTTATCATGTCACAAAGTAAGATCCAGGTTATCTGTTTAGGGATAGGCCGCATACTTTATCATGTCAGAAAGTAAGATCCAGGTTATCTGTTTAGGGATAGGCCGCATACTTTATCATGTCAGAAAGTAAGATCCAGGTTATCTGTTTAGGGATAGGCCGCATACTTAATCATGTCAGAAATTAAGATCCAGGTTATCTGTTTAGGGATAGGCCGCATACTTTATCATGTCAGAAAGTAAGATCCAGGTTATCTGTTTAGGGATAGGCCGCATACTTTATCATGTCAGAAAGTAAGATCCAGGTTATCTGTTTAGGGATAGGCCGCATACTTTATCATGCCAGAAAGTTTAGATCCAGGTTATCTGTTTAGGGATAGGCCGCATACTTTATCATTTCAGAAAGTAAGATCCAGGTTATCTGTTTAGGGATAGGCCGCATACTTTATCATGTTAAAAAGTAAGATCCAGGTTATCTGTTTAGGGATAGGCCGCATACTTTATCATGTCAGAAAGTAAGATCCAGATTATCTGTTTAGGGATAGGCCGCATACTTTATCATGTCAGAAAGTAAGATCCAGGTTATCTGTTTAGGGATAGGCCGCATACTTTATCATGTCACAAAGTAAGATCCAGGTTATCTGTTTAGGGAAAGGTCGCATACTTTATCATGTCACAAAGTAAGATCCAGATTATCTGTTTAGGGATAGGCCGCATACTTTATCATGTCAGAAAGTAAGATCCAGGTTATCTGTTTAGGGATAGGCCGCATACTTTATCATGTCACAAAGTAAGATCCAGGTTATCTGTTTAGGGAAAGGTCGCATACTTTATCATGTCACAAAGTAAGATCCAGATTATCTGTTTAGGGATAGGCCGCATACTTATCATGTCACAAAGTAATATCCAGGTTATCTGTTTAGGGAAAGGCCGCATACTTTATCATGTCAGAAAGTAAGATCCAGGTTATCTGTTTAGGGATAGGCCGCATACTTTATCATGTCAGAAAGTAAGATCCAGGTTATCTGTTTAGGGATAGGCCGCATACTTTATCATGTCACAAAGTAAGATCCAGGTTATCTGTTTAGGGATAGGCCGCATACTTTATCATGTCAGAAAGTAAGATCCAGGTTATCTGTTTAGGGATAGGCCGCATACTTTATCATGTCAGAAAGTAAGATCCAGGTAATCTGTTTAGGGATAGGCCGCATACTTTATCATGTCAGAAAGTAAGATCCAGGTTATCTGTTTAGGGATAGGCCGCATACTTTATCATGTCAGAAAGTAAGATCCAGGATATCTGTTTAGGGATAGGCCGCATACTTTATCATGTCAGAAAGTAAGATCCAGGTTATCTGTTTAGGGATAGGCCGCATACTTTATCATGTCAGAAAGTAAGATGCAGGTTATCTGTTTAGGGATAGACCGCATACTTTATCATGTCACAAAGTAAGATCCAGGTTATCTGTTTAGGGATAGGCCGCATACTTTATCATGTCACAAAGTCACATACATTGATCAGCGGACTATGACAATCAAACTATTCTTTTAATTAGCTAGATTTTTTCTAATGCTCTATTGGTCTTAACCCTTACAGTCGCGGGCGCGTAGATAGCGGAACTGAAGGCAGCATAGATAGAAGTAGGTCGGTACGGGAAGGGTTAAGATCTGGGTTGAGGTTGAGGAGATTTAATCTTGGAAAAGAGTTCGATCAGGAAGACGGGCCATTATAATCTCTAGATTCCTGCTGCCTTTCGGTTATAACCATCTCACCCGACATGAAACCCAATATAATCTAAGAAGTGTTTAGTGTTTAGATCAGCATTTATCATTTACTGTGGGTATTTTTCCATTTGACATTTCCAGTAATTAAGTCAACGGCAAGCTTAGCCATCCTTAGGACCCTGTACGGCAGAGATAGGAATCACTACGCATAGGTAGTGTCATGATGTGACATTTTATATAACGTCATAGTTTAGTACATATAATTTAATGCTATGACCATTGTATGTAATTAGGTAGGCAGGGCGTAAATCTCCCCCTTCCCACCCTCGTTGTCCCTCCCCACTCCGGTGGCGGGATATCCCATGTTTTTCCTATGTGTCAACACGACCTGGTCAAGGGGCTACCGCTCCCTTGTCTTTCCTTTGTTTGAGACGGACCTCACGCCGAGGCTATCAACTGTATCTTGCCTTTTGTTAATCTTAGAGAGTTACCTGCCCTTTGAGTTCACCGCCTTACGCATGGACATATTAAGCGCCTTTGTCTAGGTGGGTAGAATATAGAGATACCTTACAGATAACCATTAGGTATGTCTGGGGGCGAAAGACTCGCGTGAAGCACACGAGATATACAAAGATGGGGGAAATGTGGTAAGAGGTGTGACCTGAGCGTTTGTAGATGCCGACCGAATAGGAGACAAGATGAAGGGACATAATAGAGGTGGTAAGTCGGACGCCACTGAGATAGTAGTGATTGACAGATGACTGGTCGATGAGTGGGCGGGCACATTGGTACTGATTGGACCAGCAGTTGATAACGACACGAAGGACCGACCCTGACTACCATTGTATTCCTATATATATATTGTCTAACACACAGACAGTCTCACCCAGACATACCGACAGTCACGGACAGATACACGGGAATTCATTTTTTGCTATGACGTGTGACTGATTTCGGATTATCTTGAATACTTGTAATGATTGGATCAGGGGTTATGACGACATAGAAAAGACCGCCCAGCGACTGCTCTTTTTTGGTCCTATATATATGTGCAGACTTGACTCTCACACAGTGTTACACACAGTCTCATCCAGACATACGGGAAGCCTTACTGGCTATGACATGTGACTGATTTCGGATATTTTTGAATACTGTACTAATATCATTCTGTGTACTTATTATTTCTTACTAATTCATGTTCACTCTTTGGATATTGTTATGGCCCTCTTTATATGACTATTATTACGACTCGTTAAATCGGATTCAATGAATATAGTTGTATCTTTATTAGAAGTCTCTAGATTCTGCTAATCTGTAGCCCAAGCTAGGGGTTCCTTGACTGACAGGTCTATGCAGTAATGTAGTTATATTCGTGATAATTATCTTCAACACATTTCTCAACAATGATAGATCAAACAACTCCAGTTGTTGAATAAACAATTTTATTTAAATTGTAGACTCAATATAAACGATCAATAAACTTTATCAACTGATGGCAACATAAGTATTTCAACAAAATGACATTACATGTACAAGTATTAATATAGCGACTTCACTCTACAAACGTTTAAACTGAACTAACTTTAAGGAGGTCGGAACTTTACAAAGAAAACTATCATCGAAGATTCTACAGGGTCTTAATACGCATTTTAACCTCTTTCTCTATAATTACTACGATCCAGAATTATCCTCCAATTTCCACGGGGTTGGACGAATTATTTTATTTAAACTGCCCTCAGGGCATAAAGGTCAAACCTTGGTCGCTTTGGACTCTGATACGCACTTGTTAAGAAGTCAATGCCTTACTACGTCATTCCTCTATGACCGATATTCGTAACATCCCCCTCCTTCTAAAGTTTTATAATTATTTCTTTTACATTTTACAATACTAAAAATGTTAATTTTAAGGAATAATTATAAAAGAAAATATTCCGGGGAAAACAATACAGTTCAATTGGCTATCCCAATAATTCAATCGAATTGATAATAATAACCTATAATATATGCAATATAAGTTCATCTTATCAAATGGCTTAACTACAGTCATTCAATCATTCAATTTTTAATTCAAAACAATGGACAATTAAATTGTTTATCTAAATCTTGTATACAAGAAAAATACATAATCATTCTTAATAGATATAATATAATACAAGTTAATAATTTCTATTACATTGAACATTCCACTGAAATAAAAACTCTCTCGTCCATTTAATTATAAACTAATATCTTTTACAATTTTGTAAAAGAAAAATCACTTAATGTCTATTCAGACACGACTTATTTTTTTATAAGGAGAAAAAACCAAACGCTCTGATGAAAAAATACTACTAGGCTTGACCTAATTACACAACAACACGATCATTGTCTCGACAGTATTTTTTTTTCAGCCTGTAGGCTTGGACAACATTAGACAACTGTCGGTGACGCGACCCAAAATGTAGGTCAATTCCGCCTTTCTCTCTCTCTCTCTCTCTTTTTTCCTCTCTCATTCCCAATTGATTCTAACAATATTGACATCGCTATGCAAATTTTTACCTCATCACCGCTTAGGTCAAAATCTCTACGCGACCAAAACGTTATCTTGACTAAATGAGCATTATTTAACAACCCATCTCAAAATCAAATTCATTTATGTTATTTTGAGAACATTAAACATAGTCTGTTCACGAATTAAAATAGTTTATAGCAAAAATCATTAAAAATATTTCAATTTCTCATTTTACCATGACCTTTCGACGTCCTTATTTTCTTTTTAAAAGAGTTCACATTGAAACATTCTATCTTTCATGCAGACATGGATTTACTTGAAACAAATTTGGTTAATTTACTTAGTTAACTATCAATCAAAGCAGATTATATTATCTTCATACAATCTTAGTACTACACAGTAAGTACTTATTTTCTTTAGATTACATCAAAGACATTTCAAATACAATATTATTTACGTACAAAAGATAAAAGATTAGAAGTTAAAGAGCATAGACTATATTTTTTTCAGACAGAAATCAATTTAACAATTTTTACAAAACAATTTCTGGTCTGAATGGTTCCATCTCCCAGCTTTTCAGTTATGGTAAGGTTGGAATCCATTGCTCTTTTCCATGTTCCACAAAGGTTTTATTCATTATTCATAGATTCTAGGTTCTCCTGTTCCTCACAGTGTTCAGGTCTACCCAATCTTTTGATTGTCAGTACAATTCATTCAATCTATTTTAACTAATACAAAAAAAATATAGATTAGTTTTACAATCTTGACATGAAATCCTTAATTAATAATACATTAGTTGAACATTGGTATGTCAACATGATAAATTCTCAACCATGAAATTCTCAACCATTCTGGTTTACAGTGTCAAGTCAGTGGTACATCCTAAATTTATACAAAACAAGGATAACAAAGTTTACATTAGTTTCACTTCTGGTCTGCTTTTCATGTAACAGTATCCTAAAAGTGAAAAATCATATATAATACATTTCTTGGAATTCTTGTTAGTCATAGTTCTGCCTTGCTGCAACTATTTTTTTACCCTTCTTTATCATACATTCAATGATAATAGAACAAATGAATAAATTCACATAGAAGAAATTTGCATCTTGACTTAGTGCAATTATTTCAACAACAGTACACGATAAAATAAATTTCCATAGTACAATCATAAACATTTCTCAATACTTTAGTGATAGAAAAATTCTCTTTTCTCAAAACCATTTACATCTTTTTCAATCAAATTATCCTCTCTGCCAAATGTTTCAATTATCATTTCCAGAGATTCTCAAACACATCTTATAATCAGTCCACATTTATAATGTCTTCTGATTTAGAAACCAATTCTGCGGATAAAACTGATCTTTTTCTCTTATAGCAATTATTTTAAATGCTCAACCTAACAAGTTTGTTTAGAAATATCACACTATAATGATATTTACTCTAACAATACTTTTACTCATTCCTTTTTCTTCACAAGTAAGGGATTTAGTTTTAAAATAGTAAGTTTGGTAACTAACTATCAGTGAATTTGTCATTCAATTCATCCTGTACTCCAGGCATAAATTTTACAAATAAGAGTAACAATGTTAACAACATCAAGCTTTTTCCAATTGTTTTCAGAAGGTAAGGCTTTATCATTTTCAAATGATATAATATTTTTGCCTTTCTTTCATCACACAACAATGGCATCTGCATGTGAGCAGTGTACAATTTTTTTCTAACAAACACAGTTATGTCAGACAAAAAATTTATGTACTTATCTAGGTACTTGATCAGCCCAAGGAGATCCAATTCGGTCTGCCATTCCTCTTGAAGTAGTTTGAGTGGTCCTCGGACAGTGGGTCCAAAGATTGGTTCATAGGCTCCTCGACTTTCCGGATAGGATTCAGTTGACATCTCCTGCTCCAGGCATAAGTTCTTTAGGACTGGATTGAAGAGTTCCGGGGCGAAGTTGGTCCTTCGATCTGTCGGTATGGATTGTAGTAACCCATAGCTTTTGGTAGTTTCGGTCCAGTTCTCATCCCTCGTTTCTTCAGTGATGCTCCTCAAATCTTCATCTGTACCGGCAACTGCAGGTTTGCATTGTTGTTTGTTTATGCTGTGGTCTATCTGTTCATAGACATCAGTAGTAGGAGTTTCTTTTTCGTCGACAGCTTTCACATGCAGCTGTTGCAACTCTGGGTCTACTTTCTGTTCAGCAGTCAATTCATTTTGTGATGACTTCTTTGATTGTTCATTTCCTTTCGGACAATCATCAATCATGGAGAAAATAGTAGTATCAAGTTCCACTTCTTCTTCCTCTTTCTTCTCTCGTGGGAGAATTTCTTCTTTCTTTTTCTTTTCTTGTGAGAGAATTTCTTCTTTCTTTTTCTGTGGTGTCATACCTTTTATGACATCACCTACAGGATAAAGTTCTTTTTCTTTTCCTGTCTCCACCATAGGACTAGGGTCGGGATTTTCCTTCACAATCAGTTCAGGTCTCACCCTCCCTTTCGCCAAATCATTTGCTAGGATAACAGATATGTCCTCAACAGGAAGTTTTGATATTACTCCAACTGTCACATATCCTGTCACCAAGTCAGATGCGAGGTATATCCTATGTAGAGGTATTTCTTCTTTCCATTCAAAACCTCTCAATAGGACAGTCTGTCCTGTCAATGTATTATCATTCAATGGTAATACATCTTTAAGCAGCAGTGTTAATGATGCTCTTGTGTCTCGTAATATTTTTACGGACTTCAGTGGTCCTTCCTTTTGTAAGGCCACACAACCTTCACTAATGAACGGTTGAAAACTGCACAGGGTCTCTGTGTCAATTTTATTCTTCCCTTGACCATGACTTTCGGGTGTTTTTTCATCTTTCGATGACTTCAGACTCTTTTCCGAGTCAAAAATACTTTGGTCTACTTCCTCGTCTCTGTGGACTTGGACAATTAATCCAATAGTAGCCATTTTGTATTTATAATCAGGATATTTATCCTCATTATCTTCAGTTGTAGATTTCTCTACCTTCTGACTTTTGCTCTCAGGCAAATCCACCCTCAGTGTTTCTGGTTTAGAAGAATCTTTCTTCGAATTCAGTTCGTTTGTATTTTCGCTTCCTTGTACATTCTTTATTTGTGCATGGCTGACGCACATTACCACTTTATTAGGTCCTTTTTCTTTCCTTATGTTCCAACAGTCCTCGATGCTATGTCCTGTTCTTTTACAAAAAGTACATTGGACGTTTTTGTTGACAAGTCTTTTATTAACATCATTTTGTTTCACAAAATGCTCTTTTTCACGATGTTTTTGCGGTGTGTTTTCTGCTTGCCGTTGTGCCCTATTAAAAGTCTTTTCACCAGCTGTCCTATGACACAGTGTATACTGTTCCGCTAAATCAGCAGCCTTATGTGGGTCAGTGATATCACGCTCGGATAAATACATTCTTATATCCGGCCTCACTTTGTTAATAAAATCCTCTAACAGAATGATATCTTTCATTTCTTTTAATGTGGAGATATTTCTGGATTTTATCCACTGATCCATTAACTTTTCTTCTGCTCTAAGGAAGTCTAAGTGTGTTTGGTAAGGGGACATTGTGTACTGACGGAACCTTTTCCGATAACTTTCAGGTATTTGGTTATAGGCTTTTAGTACAGTGTCTTTAATGACTTCATAATCATTTAAATGCTCCTCTTTTAACAATAGAACACAATCTCTTGCCCTTCCCTGAGTAAAAGCTGTTCTGACTAATATTCCCCATTTATCTTCTGGGAACTTAAAATCTCTGCAAGAAATTTCAAAGGTCTGGAAGAAATTAGCTATTTCACTTTCTTTATCAATGTAGGTAGGGACTAGCTTTTTCCATCTGGCCATCTCTACATCATTATGAGATTCTTTTTTAGTAGCTCCTATCTTTGCTAGCTCTATTCTTTCCTGACTTTCTCTTTGACTTTTCTTATCTCTTTCCTGACTTTCTATTTCTCTTTGACTTTTCTTATCTCTTTCCTGACTTTCTATTTCTAGACGTCTTTCTTCTATCTCAAGACGTTTCATTTCTAGTTGAAATCGGAACTGTTCAGACATCTGACCTTCAACTTGATATCCCTCCGCGCTTGATTCTACTTTCAACTTGCCACTCGCAATCAACACATCTTTTATCTGCTGTGTCAACACAGTCCTCGATGGTGTAGTTTCAGTAACTTCTATCTTTAAGATCTCAGCGATCTCTTTTAACTTCTTTATTGATAAAGTTTTCAAAACTTCTTCTTCTGGATTTTCAATAAATTCCATTCTTTAGTTAAGAGATTTATAAAATGGTAAATTTTTCCAACTTACGTTTTTCCAATCGGAAGAAAGAATTCAGCGTTATTAGGCTTGCTCAGTAGGTCACGGCTTTACACACAACACAACACAACTTGAATATATGCTTCACTATACAACTATATCGGACGCAGCCCGCAAACTGTTATGGCCCTCTTTATATGACTATTATTACGACTCGTTAAATCGGATTCAATGAATATAGTTGTATCTTTATTAGAAGTCTCTAGATTCTGCTAATCTGTAGCCCAAGCTAGGGGTTCCATGACTGACAGGTCTATGCAGTAATGTAGTTATATTCGTGATAATTATCTTCAACACATTTCTCAACAATGATAGATCAAACAACTCCAGTTGTTGAATAAACAATTTTATTTTAATTGTAGACTCAATATAAACGATCAATAAACTTTATCAACTGATGGCAACATAAGTATTTCAACAAAATGACATTACATGTACAAGTATTAATATAGCGACTTCACTCTACAAACGTTTAAACTGAACTAACTTTAAGGAGGTCGGAACTTTACAAAGAAAACTATCATCGAAGATTCTACAGGGTCTTAATACGCATTTTAACCTCTTTCTCTATAATTACTACGATCCAGAATTATCCTCCAATTTCCACGGGGTTGGACGAATTATTTTATTTAAACTGCCCTCAGGGCATAAAGGTCAAACCTTGGTCGCTTTGGACTCTGATACGCACTTGTTAAGAGGTCAATGCCTTACTACGTCATTCCTCTATGACCGATATTCGTAACAATATTTAACATATAAGTAGACTCTTCTTCAGAATACTGCTGTCGTTTGGATTGATGTGTCTGATGATTTATATGTTGATATCTACATGTGATTACGGATTACACGCATGGTCTATTCACTTAAAGCTGATAGTCTGTTTTCTTAATTCGTTTGTCATTGGAGTGATTGAGAGAAGAAGATACTGACTCTGCTGGATAGATAGTACGCAAATAAAAATATCGAGCGTCGTCCCGGAAAATTGCCTGGTCTAAAACATTGCCACCGACCTCTAGACTAACGAACCACGTGAGGTAGGGAACTCAACGTGTGAGCACTACAGTCACGAGAGCATCATACTGGCCAATTATCCCGCATCATCACAGGTAGAAAGGCCATCATCTATTTATAGCAAGCACATAATCTATTTATTGCAAGCACATCATCTATTTATAGCAAGCTCAGCATCTATTTATAGCAAGCACATCATCTATTTATAACAAGCAAGCACATAGGCTATTTATAACAAGCAAGCACATAATCTATTTATAACAAGCAAGCACATAATCTATTTATTGCAAGCACATCATCTATTTATAACAAGCAAGCACAATATATATTTTTAACAAGCACATCATCTATTTGTAACAAGCACATCATCTGTTTATAACAAGCACAAGATATATGTATAACAAGCACATCAAGTATTTATAACAAGCACATCATCTATTTATAACAAGCACATCATCTATTTATAAAAAGCACATCATCTATTTATAACAAGCACATCATCTATTTATAACAAGCAAACACAATATATATTTATAACAAGCACATCATCTATTTATAACATTTTAAGTAACACAAAAAGGGACAAAGCAATAGAGTTGTAAAGCATAGAATTAATTTTCGAATGTCAAGATTTGTGCATTGGGTTAGACTGAGTTAGAGTCTCTGAAATTAAAATGGCTTCTGTCCAATCGACTTAAATAAACATTTATACAAAGTGTTTTTAACTTTATTTTCATGATATATTGTTTACCTTTGATTCTTTACGTTTTTTTTTATGTCCTTATTCTTTTCCGCTATTTTCTACATTAATATTCTCTTAATCTTTAACTTGCTATAAAGTGATTCCAGGAATATTTTCTCAAAGGATTAACAATGGCTCTACCAAGAGATATTTCCCTGCATGTGACAAGCCTATATGTAACCATCATAATTTTTCACAATAGCTTGTATCAATAAAACGAATTATTATCAATATCTTATATATTACACACGCTCCTTTTATAAAGAAGATCATTGCGTCTTAGGCTCATCCGTGGTCATAGTCTAGTCGCATTTTTATATGTGCTTTGAATTGTGTTAACTTACTGGTTTTCCTCGTTTGTTCATGCAGCCCATTCCATGCACCGTTGCGACTCGGGAAGAATGAGTACTTATATACATTTGAGGGAGGAAAAGTGTTTTTGTCATTATATTTATCTGAACACTGTAACCAATTGTTATTATAACATTATGTTTATCTGAACACGGTAACCAATTGTTACTAAAACATTATGTTTATCTGAACACTGTAACCAATTGTTACTATAACATTATGTTTATCTGAACACTGTAACCAATTGTTACTATAACATTATGTTTATCTGAACACTGTAATCAATTGTTACTATAACATTATGTTTATCTGAACACTGTAACCAATTGTTATTATAACATTATGTTTATCTGAACACTGTAACCAATTGTTACTATAACATTATGTTTATCTGAACACTGTAACCAATAGTTACTAAAACATTATGTTTATCTGAACACTGTAACCAATTGTTACTATAACATTATGTTTATCTGAACACTGTAACCAATTGTTACTATAACATTATGTTTATCTGAACACTGTAACCAATTGTTACTATAACATTATGTTTATCTGAACACTGTAACCAATTGTTACTATAACATTATGTTTATCTGAACACTGTAACCAATTGTTACTAAAACATTATGTTTATCTGAACACTGTAACCAATTGTTACTATAACATTATGTTTATCTGAACACTGTAATCAATTGTTACTATAACATTATGTTTATCTGAACACTGTAACCAATTGTTACTACAACATTATGTTTATCTGAACACTGTAACCAATTGTTACTAAAACATTATGTTTATCTGAACACTGTAACCAATTGTTACTATAACATTATGTTTATCTGAACACTGTAACCAATTGTTACTATAACATTATTTTTATCTGAACACTGTAACCAATTGTTACTATAACATTATGTTTATCTGAACACTGTAACCAATTGTTACTAAAACATTATGTTTATCTGAACACTGTAACCAATTGTTATTATAACATTATGTTTATCTGAACACTGTAACCAATTGTTACTATAACATTATGTTTATCTGAACACTGTAACCAATTGTTACTATAACATGTTTATCTGAACACTGTAATCAATTGTTACTATAACATTATGTTTATCTGAACACTGTAACCAATTGTTATTATAACATTATGTTTATCTGAACACTGTAACCAATTGTAACTAAAACATTATGTTTATTTGAACACTGTAACCAATTGTTACTATAACATTATGTTTATCTGAACACTGTAACCAATTGTTACTATAACATTATGTTTATCTGAACACTGTAACCAATTGTTACTAAAACATTATGTTTATCTGAACACTGTAACCAATTGTTACTATAACATTATGTTTATCTGAACACTGTAACCAATTGTTACTAAAACATTATGTTTATCTGAACACTGTAACCAATTGTTACTAAAACATTATGTTTATCTGAACACTGTAACCAATTGTTACTATAACATTATGTTTATCTGAACACTGTAACCAATTGCTACTATAACATTATGTTTATCTGAACACTGTAACCAATTGTTACTAAAACATTATGTTTATCTGAACACTGTAACCAATTGTTACTATAACATTATGTTTATCTGAACACTGTAACCAATTGTTACTATAACATTATGTTTATCTGAACACTGTAACCAATTGTTACTATAACATTATGTTTATCTGAACACTGTAACCAATTGTTACTAAAACATTATGTTTATCTGAACACTGTAACCAATTGTTATTATAACATTATGTTTATCTGAACACTGTAACCAATTGTTACTAAAACATTATGTTTATCTGAACACTGTAACCAATTGTTACTATAACATTATGTTTATCTGAACACTGTAACCAATTGTTACTATAACATTATGTTTATCTGAACACTGTAACCAATTGTTACTAAAACATTATGTTTATCTGAACACTGTAACCAATTGTTACTATAACATTATGTTTATCTGAACACTGTAACCAATTGTTACTATAACATTATGTTTATCTGAACACTGTAACCAATTGTTACTATAACATTATGTTTATCTGAACACTGTAACCAATTGTTACTAAAACATTATGTTTATCTGAACACTGTAACCAATTGTTATTATAACATTATGTTTATCTGAACACTGTAACCAATTGTTACTATAACATTATGTTTATCTGAACACTGTAACCAATTGTTACTATAACATGTTTATCTGAACACTGTAATCAATTGTTACTATAACATTATGTTTATCTGAACACTGTAACCAATTGTTATTATAACATTATGTTTATCTGAACACTGTAACCAATTGTAACTAAAACATTATGTTTATTTGAACACTGTAACCAATTGTTACTAAAACATTAAGTTTATCTGAACACTGTAACCAATTGTTACTAAAACATTATGTTTATCTGAACACTGTAACCAATTGTTACTAAAACATTATGTTTATATGAACACTGTAACCAATTGTTACTAAAACATTATGTTTATCTGAACACTGTAACCAATTGTTACTAAAACATTATGTTTATATGAACACTGTAACCAATTGTTACTAAAACATTATGTTTATCTGAACACTGTAACCAATTGTTACTAAAACATTATGTTTATCTGAACACGGTAACCAATTGTTACTAAAACATTATGTTTATCTGAACACGGTAACCAATTGTTACTAAAACATTATGTTTATCTGAACACGGTAACCAATTGTTATTGAAACAATTTTCTTTATTGCCATCTTTGCTGCAAGGGGTTCTATGCTATCTGCGTGCCCTTTCGCTCAAACGCCCGACAGACATATGCGATCCTCAGGGATATAATCACACGACATAATATATGTTTAATTTGTGCTAGAGTATATCCCTTTAGCGGACATCTATAAGCCGCAAGCCAGGACCGGCATCTTTGCACCCACTGCCAGCTCTCCGCACTGCTAGAGATATGTTCAGAGCCCATTCTTCGGACATTACGTAACATGACGTAACATGACGTCACCAATTCAGATCCATCTCGACGAGGATTTATTTTATGCTCAGCATAAAATGATTTTTCTGAGCACATCCACCTTTGTTACTACGTCCTGCCAGTTTGATGTGGGTGACACTACGTCCTACCAAATTGATGTTGTTGACACTACGTCCTGCCAGTTTGATATGGGTGACACTACGTGATGCCAGTTTGATGTGGGTGACACTACGTCTTGCCAGTTTGATGTAGGTGACACTACGTCCTGCCAGTTTGATGTGGGTGACTCTACGTCCTGCCAGTTTGATGTGGGTGACACTACGTCCTGCCAATTTAATGTGGGTGACACTACGTCCTGCCAGTTTGATGTGGGTGACACTACGTCCTGTCAGTTTGATGTGGGTGACACTACGTACTGCCAGTTTGATGTGGGTCACACTACGTCCTGCCAAATTGATGTGGGTGACACTACGTCCTGCCAGTTTGATATGGGTGACACTACGTGATGCCAGTTTGATGTGGGTGACACTACGTCCTGCCAGTTTGATGTGGATGACACTATGTCCTGCCAGTTTGATGTGGGTGACACTAAGTCCTGCCAGTTTGATGTGGGTGACACTAGGCAAACATCTCAGGAGGTGTCTCGTTTCTTTCTGACGACCGTTGGCCTGAGAGGTATCTCAATATCTGGCTGGCCTAAGAATATGGAATTTAATTCCTATCCAACTCAGCCGAATATATTCTATCGTTACCTTCGTTAAATATTTGTAGACTCGACTGTTTTACTTCTATATTAGATCGGTCAATGCTACATTTATTGGTTTTGTCTTATTTTATCTCATATGTTACAGACTTCTTCTATAAAGAGGATTATTGCGTCTTACGCTCTTCCTTGGTCCGAGTCTAGTCTTGCATCTTATTTAATGTTTTAAATGATGTTAAATTACTGGTTTTCCTGGTTTAATCAGGCAATCCATTTCATGCCCGAATGCCACTCGGAAAAAAAGACTACTTATAAGCATTTGTTCTCGCATATTGGATAAGGAAAGTGTTTTTGTCTTTATGTTTATCTGAGCAATGTAACAGGTTTTATTGTGTTGTATTTCTATATTTATGTTTAATGCTTTATTTATTATTACTACTTTACTCTTTGCCCTTCTGTCCTCTAGTGTTTCTAGGTTTAGTATTTGACTATTGGTGTTACTCTTGCTAGTTGGGAATTTCACTAGTTATGAATCTTGCCGCTCTTTTTTTACTTTGTTCTAATTTTTTAATGGTCTATGAAGTTTATGGGTCTCATACAGATGATGCATATTTTAGTATAGGCCTAACTAATGTGAGATAACATTTTAGTTTTATATTCCATGTTATTAAAGGTTTAAATTTTTAATTAGCATTAAGCCAATATTTTTTAGCATAGAGAATTATATCAGTTTTCTTTGTTGCTCAATGTTAAATGCACTGTGAGCTTACATTATGTTTGTTGGCAGCGCTACGCATATATACATACAAAGAGAGAGAGAGAGAAATACACATTTTTATTATGATTTTACAGTTTTATTTTTTACATATAGTCTACATTCTACATGTATTAGATTATAAGATGTGTTTTGTATGGTTGTCTATTCTAATAATGTTTTTTACATAGATTATACTTAATGATTATTGTACCAGTGGACAATGTTATTCATTTTTTTTTACATAGGCAGATCTATCTGACGTTTTTTAAATCAACAAAAGTAAAACGCAGGAAGAAAACAATATTGCCGTTGCTTGATAAAACAAACCTGGTAATAATCTTCAATCTTGTAATACATTTATGACAACATAACTAGGATTGGCTCAAGCCTTCCAACAGCTGTTTGGTTTGTTGTTTTTCTAAGCCTACGATGAAAAAGCTACGGATGGATCACGTGTCATGTTACTGACATTTACATGAGCGCCCTCCTCCCCCATCCCGCTCCAATATCAATTGTCACGCCAATGGTGTGTACGACACCAAAATGATCGAGTTTGAAATGCACAACGTTAGCAATACAAACAGAACATGATTGTTACCATCACATTCAGCATCAACAACTACAAACAGAACTTCAGATTTTGTCCATCACATTCAGCACATACAATGCCAGAAAATCTGAAAATTAAATAACTGAATTTTTATATTTTGTGTGTCAAGTCACAGAAATATTTTGTTTTCAATGATAACATTGATAAACTTAACATTGTGCAATACAAGAGACAATACTTCAACAAAAACTATTTTGGAGAAATAAGAAGTTGGTTGAATTTTTTTTTTACAAAGATCAAAGTTCAGTTTGAAACTATCAAAACATATAGTTTATTTTTTTCTGGTGGCGATATACATTTCTCCTATTAATGAATTGAAACATGACACATACAAATTGAAAAAAGGGACATTTTCACTAGGTCAAAGTTTGAGGTTCAGAGAATGGTTTGCGAGTGATCTTGTTTGTTGTCTTTCTATGTAAAGTGTTTTCTTTTAACTTCCATCCTGAAAATCTGTTAGTGCCGCATAGTTAGACTGGCAATGACGCTGAACGAAAAACTGAAAGAAAAAATTCTAAAGAAATTCCCCCAGGGTAGGAAAGTGTGTAGCCCAGACGAAACTGTCTGACATTAAGTCAACATTAGTGAGGAGTGGTGAAGCAAGTGGGAAGGGGAAGTAAGAGGGGCGGAAGGGGTCAAACGACGTCGGAGAAAGACCAGGACCGGCCCGCACCCTACCAGACTTTGTAGACGATACTTGATTGTTTCATGGTTTTCATCTTAGGAAAAGATCGCTAATATCCTGTTGAAACATTTTCAATTGACCAACAATGTGTAGATTAAGGACGTAGAGTGGGGGCGTGAGTGATGAGGGATGGGTGGGGCGGGGCTAGTGATGTACTGGTGATGGAAGAAAGGTGTTTACTCAGGGCAGTTTAGGGCGTGACATGATGGTTTTCTAGATAGAACAGTTTCGGTCCTTATACAACTTTAGTTTGTTTGACTGTGGGGGTAGTGTTTGCTTTTAAATGTCATTTAAGAAAATGTTTTACCAGAATGTGAAAAATATTTTTTAGGAACGGACATGTTGAGTTGGGTGAATAGTTGAGCAGTTAAATAGTTTAAAATTTGAACAGTTGAACAGATGGAATAGTTTATCAATGCATTATTCAACAAATTAATCCATTAACCAACGAATGAATGCATCTCTCAATCTATTTATATATTTACTTATGCATCCATTAATCCATCCTTCAATCTACAAATCCGTCAGATCATCAAACTATCACCCAACTAAAGAATCATATTTGTCTATACATCGATCGATCTATTGATTTATCTATCTATTTATATCACGTAGTCACCCATTGGCCAGGTGAAATGTGTCGACCCGAGAGAAACTGCCGTCAATACAACACCGGTGGGGGACAAACCTGTTTTGCGTCCAAGATTCATTGCACTAGCAAGAGCCCTCGAGACTCAATGGGTAAGAATTGTGGGCAACGGCCGTATCTCAAAGCCCGGGGCCTGTATGCTCTGACCTATCTATTCGTTTATTTATTTATTTATCTCGTCATTTATCTGACTAACTATCTGTCAATCTATTAGTGTAATCTTCTGTCCTATATATTTTGTCTGTATTTATATAAATATATATTTATTGGATATGGATATGATTATCTTGTTATCTGTTCACAATTTATAGCACACCTAAAACTCAATATGTTGGCCCTAGTGATATACATTTCATGGTCTAACTTATAACATATTTCTACAAGTTCATTTAAATGTCGGTAGGCAGCCCAGATGGAAGTGATTCAGCTTCCTGGCTGGCGGCTATACACGGTGGCTGGCGGCTATACACGGTCCAAGTCTCAAATGCATAGCCATCAAGCCACGCATCGGTGCTCCCATTGCGGCCAAACACTTTCGGCAAGAAAAGGCCTCATCAGCCATCTCCGGCCCCACAAGCCACTATGAATGCCGAGTGGCATGGAATGGGTTGCCTGAACAAACAAGTAAAACCAGTAACTTAACATCATTTAAAACATTAATAAAAATGCAAGACTAGAATCGGACCACGGATGACCGTAGGACGCAATAATCTTCTTTATAGAAGGAGCGTCTGTAATGTATACGATAATAAGATAAGACTCTGTCAGAGGATGGTCTTCATCAAAACCGATGGGCAAATATCAAATGAGATGAAAT
This sequence comes from Anisus vortex, assembly GCA_949126835.1. NCBI lineage: Eukaryota > Metazoa > Mollusca > Gastropoda > Planorbidae > Anisus > Anisus vortex. Next base: position 311,437 of record OX421495.1, read on the forward strand.
ATTGTTTTATGTCTGTTTGTTGATCATCAAGTATCAAATGAGATGAAATATTGTTTTATGTCTGTTTGTTGATCATCAAGTATCAAATGAGATGAAATATTGTTTTATGTCTGTTTGTTGATCATCAAGTATCAAATGAGATGAAATATTGTTTTATGTCTGTTTGTTGATCATCAAGTATCAAATGAGATGAAATATTGTTTTATGTCTGTTTGTTGATCATCAAGTATCAAATGAGATGAAATATTGTTTTATGTCTGTTTGTTGATCATGCCGTTACATTCACGCCTTACAATGATATTCTTTTTATGCTCTCTAAAAATTGTTTCAGAATTTTTACTTCAATTGTAAATTCCAATATTTTAACGCCCCAATGCATCCCTAATTTTTTCATTAATTAATTTAAAAAATGGCGACGCAAATTTGTTTTGTTTATGTTACATTTTTAACATTTCTTTCTTTTCTCAAACAATAATTAGTTTCAGATTGTCTTTGTTTTCAATTATTCTCTTAAAATATTCTGTTAAGAAAAAACTCTAATCTTGGTTTCTAAATTTGTTTTGTTTCATAGTTTGTTGTTTCAAAGTTTGTTGTTTCAAAGTTTGATCTTTTCTTTAATATATATAAAATATAAATAGAATCACTTTTATTAATATCAAAATAAAAATATCGGGGTGATTGATCTGAGATCGGTCTGTATAGTCTGAAATTGATAATAGAAATCTCAAGCATTATCATACTAATACTAATATTGCTAGAATGTATGATGCATTTAATTTCTTTAACATCAAAGATCTTTAAAACAATAAAGAAATTGTAAAAATAGAATACATGTATATAATTTACTATTTACAGGGGGACATATTTAATCAGGTGTAGGCCTACAAATTTATTTTGTAGTCATGTCTTCTTTTCCATTACAATATCTTTTGCTAAAATATATTTTAATCTACTTAAAAGGCTTTCAAAAGAACGATTATTTTTTAGTGATATCATTTAATAAATGCTGGTTGATAAGCTGTTATTAATTGAACAAAAATCCATCTCCAATGAGATTCCTTACGACTAATCAAGATTGCATGACATACTTATCATTGACTTTATAACGGTCATCAATGTAGCCAGTAAATTGAACGACTATATCATATAATGTAGGTTAGTGTATCAAGGGGATTGTTCACGAATAAACATGCATTGTAATGTCAAGCTTAGACAAATGATAAAACCATTAATTATAATAAAATGTAAGTCAAATTTAAATGAAGCAGCCACGACTAAGAAGCTGCATATTTACATATCAATTGTTCAGACAGGATTCAACAATATGTGAATATAAAGTGAATAAAAATTAAACCCATATACAGAATATATACTTTGATGTACGTCAATATCATAAATACATTATAATAGTAGTATGTACTCTTTAAAATAAAATTAATAATCATGATTTCATGATTGAGTGGATAGGCCTATTTAAGTCGCTCTGTGATGGCGTCACCGGAATCTAAGAAGTACATCTTGTCAGGGATCGGGATGTGGGTGATTGGGGTTATTGTGGCTTGTTGTCGTAAGAGTATGATGTGCCGACGCTGTAATCAACCTGGAATATTATTTTAGTTCTCTACTGGCTCGTTAGATGACATAAGATACACACACAAACAGTTCTAAAGTGTACACAAGCAAACCTCTGGTGATGGTTATAATGCTTATTGTCATTCAGTACTCCAATGGGGAAATATACACAACAGTGAACAATGAACAATGAACAATATTTATTTGCCACATAGTACATAGGTACAATAAAGGCATAGTCAAAAACATAAGAAAATTATAACATTAGTGAATAATAAATTGAACAATAATAGTAATACAAGTATTAGTAATAAAAATGAAGATAATAATAAATTTATTAATTAAAGGTATCCTAAAAGAAAATTCAGGGGGGGGGGAGATTAAATTAAATTAAATTTGTTACTTATATAAGTAACATCGGGATCTATCCATGCAAATTCAGCATGCTCAGTGCACTCTGTAAACACATTGCTGCCTGCTGGCGCAAATATGTTTACAGGCCCAAAACTTCTGCAGGGCGACAGGGATCCGTCGGCGGCCGGGCTAGAACCCGCGACCTGTCAGATGGTTTTTTGGTTGACAGTCCGGTGATCTAACCGCTAGGCCAGCCGGCTAATTTAGTTTATAATACACTTTTTTTGGGGAAACAAATACAAGAAAAAAACAACAACTCAGTTTACTAACTAACATAGACATACAGGTACATCACTTTCTTTAGACCTGCACAGCCTTAACATAGTGAGAACGAACATTTAAGAAATCAGTCACAATTTTTCTTGCGGCTTTGTATATAGGTAAGACAGTAGGGATCTAAAGCATGTTAACTAAGGTAAATATGTGTATATGTATACAATGTGTATATCACTGTAGCGTTGGCACTTTGTGTATATCTCGATGTAGCGGTGGCACAATGTGTATATGTCACTGTAGCGGTGGCACAATATGTATATGTCACTGTAGCGGTGGCACAATGTGTATATGTCACTGTAGTGGTGGCACAATATGTATATGTCACTGTAGCGGTGGCACAATGTGTATACGTCGATGTAGCGGTGGCACAATATGTATATGTCACTGTAGCGGTGGCACAATGTGTATATGTCACTGTAGCGGTGGCACAATATGTATATGTCACTGTAGCGGTGGCACAATGTGTATATGTCACTGTAGCGGTGGCACAATATGTATATGTCACTGTAGCGGTGGCACAATGTGTATATGTCACTGTAGTGGTGGCACAATATGTATATGTCACTGTAGCGGTGGCACAATGTGTATACGTCGATGTAGCGGTGGCACAATATGTATATGTCACTGTAGCGGTGGCACAATGTGTATATGTCACTGTAGCGGTGGCACAATATGTATATGTCACTGTAGCGGTGGCACAATATGTATATGTCACTGTAGCGGTGGCACAATATGTATATGTCACTGTAGCGGTGGCACAATGTGTATACGTCGATGTAGCGGTGGCACAATATGTATATGTCACTGTAGCGGTGGCACAATGTGTATATGTCACTGTAGCGGTGGCACAATATGTATATGTCACTGTAGCGGTGGCACAATATGTATATGTCACTGTAGCGGTGGCACAATGTGTATACGTCGATGTAGCGGTGGCACAATATGTATATGTCACTGTAGCGGTGGCACAATGTGTATATGTCACTGTAGCGGTGGCACAATATGTATATGTCACTGTAGCGGTGGCACAATATGTATATGTCACTGTAGCGGTGGCACAATATGTATATGTCACTGTAGCGGTGGCACAATGTGTATACGTCGCTGCCCTCTCAAACGCACCAATCAAATACCATCACTAGCTTCTGAGTATCCAATGAAACACAATGTTTGATTTTTTTAAAATCCTTCTTACCTTTTTTTACCGTAATAATTATTTGTGATCGTTTAAAGTTTTCATAAAATTCTCCACCACTGACAAGAAATGGCCAGCCACATACATGGCCAGCTCAGACACGGCCAGCGAGCAATTTTCTGAAACTTTTTTTGTCTTCTTTCTCTCGGCGACAATTCTGTCCTGAATTTTATGGCCCGTTAGCGCTCTATTAACTTTTCGCTTAACCCCTCGAAGCCCTGACAACTTGTCATATTTCTCGGCCGAGAGTCAGCGACTTTGTCTTTTATATAATTGCCAACTCTAAAATCTGGTCTTTTTTTCAGATTTAACCTCGAATATTAAAACTTTTTTTGTAATCAGTTAAAAACGAGATTCCCTATGCTATGTATATATATGCATTCTATCTGTCTACATATGCTATGTATATATTATATACATTCTATTCATTCTGATACATTGTATCATTCTACCCGGTCAGCCATTTGGCCCCAGGAGGCTAACTTCAACGACAAACTGTTCGGTGGACTAGAGCAACTGACGGCCAAGACGCAATTCATTACAACTATTGGACTTGTTGTCTGAAACCTCCCAATCATAACATTTAAGAACGAAGAAGAAGAAAAGACTATAACATCTTCAGGTAATTTGAAGGATACATTCTTAATATATGATTCTTTGTTTAACTTTTAAGGTCCAACAATAGTCTTACTTATCTTTTTCTTATTACTTTCCATATAAAATAATCAACTACTTACTGTAATTATATTGTTTTATGTAATACCTACACGACAATAATTTTAAAAATGAATATTAAACATGTTTATTTTAATTTACAAAATTTATGGTGATGTTTATGTTGTTGTGAAGCTGGTTGTTGGGGTGATAGATTTCTAACGATTTGGCAAAATTACAAGACCTCATTTATGGAGAGCCCCTAGTCACGCCCTAGTCTATTGTACGTATATATGTTAATCAATACTTTGTTTTATTGTTGCAATGTATATATATTTATTATTTTTTAGTTATTTCTGCAGGATATGTACATGAAGATTTAAATAATCTAATAATAATAACTTACATTTAAATAATCTAATAGTCATAACTTACATTTAAATAATCTAATAGTAATAACTTACATTTAAATAATCTAATAGTCATAACTTACATTTAAATAATCTAATAGTAATAATACTAATAACTTACATTTAAATAATCTAACAGTCATAACTTACATTTAAATAATCTAATAGTCATAACTTACATTTAAATAATCTAATAGTAATAACTTATATTTAAATAATCTAATAGTCATAACTTACATTTAAATAATCTAATAGTAATAACTTATATTTAAATAATATAATAGTCATAACTTACATTTAAATAATCTAATAGTAATAACTTATATTTAAATAATCTAATAGTCATAACTTACATTTAAATAATCTAATAGTAATAACTTCCTTTTTTGGGGGGAAATTTTGTTTTTATGAACAAAAAAATTGGTAAACTAAAATTGTTGTTCCATTTAATTTTACCCGTGCGTAAACGGATAGGTGACGCCTAGAAAAAAATATACAGTAGTATAGTAAATGTTTCTATAATTGTCTCAATCGGAATACTAATAGTAATGTATACTAATATGCATGTAATGTATACTTATTTATAGTTAATGTATACTAATATATAGGTAATGTATACTAATATATAGGTAATAAGATAAGATAAAATTGCTTTATTGATCGAAATAAATGGGAATTTGATTTAATTACATAAATTCCGTCTTTCAGCATACTTAAAACAATATTAAAGAACCATTTGTACTCAAACACAATAGACATTCACGCACACTATCATACCATTTATCATACAAGAAAAAAGTAGGCCTATTATTTAGGAGTCAGCTATTGAGCCATTGCATTCCTGGCTGAAAGATGATTCTTTTGAAAGAGTCTCACTGATAGTTGAACAAAAGAGTTCCTAAATCTCTCTGTTCTTGCCCTTATTGAAAGAAGCCGACAAATTCGACTAGTTATTATGTAACTACCATGAAGCGGTTGTGCATGATCTTGGAAGATTTTATCAATCATAGACAGGCATTTGTATTCCAATATATAGGTAATGTATACTAATATATACCATACGTACTTGTATATGTTGCTGATGTTCTTCGGACATAGTTGATTTAATCTTGGTTTAATCTTGTTTTAATGATGACTTCTGTAAATTGGTTTTTATTTCTAATTTTATGAATAGAAAAGTTTTGAATCAAATTTTTTTTTTTTCTAGTCTTCGTTTAGTCTCTGGTGGAATTTGGTTCAAGATGATCAAAACACGAAGAAAAAGTTTCCTGTGAAAAAACAACAACAATAAAACATTGTATTACTTTTAAAAAACCAGATATAAGAACAAACAAAAAGACATAACCTGACCCACAGCTCAATTTGTTTTTACAAAGTGTGTATTTTGTATAAAGTAATCATTTCCTTTATAGAAATATCGTCTGTAATGTATAAGCTAAGACGTGAGAACAAGGTGGCGTGAGTTCATAGACTATCTCTATATATTATTAGATAGATTGAAAGAGAAAGTCATGGAGGATGTAGGCGAGACGGGGCAGGGAGGACGAGTCATAGAGTTAGTGAGAGAGAGAAAGAGAGCGAGAGAGAAATTAAGAAGTTCTATACCAGAATATCCTTTGTAAGGAACCCATCAAGTAAAGAATTATATTATGCCACTGACAAAGTAGTAGTGAGTCATGTTATTGGCATACATATTGTCATTGTACAACTGACAAAATAATGTTATGTGTTCCACAACTGACAACAGCATTCTGTGACGTCATGAAGAAAAGTATTGTGGCATGCCATCGGCAAAGTCTGCTTCAAACACACATAGATAGTAAGTGTCACATTCTGCACACATAGACAGTAAGTGTCATGTTCTGTACACATAGACAGTAAGTGTCATGTTCTGCACACATAGACAGTAAGTGTCATGTTCTGCCTTCTTGGAAATAAAGTCTCGAAGTAAGCCAGGAAATATGCACATTTTTTCAGTATGTTATATTGATATTGAAAACGAAGATACCGAGCTATCATAACAATAAGAACACTTTCAAACAATCCAGATGTCAAGTCAATTATTATCAGCTGAAATCTTAACATTAAATACAGGAACAATAATAAAAACAAAACACCACCATTTACAGAAAACAGTAAACAACTAACTAATAAGTAAACACAATAAAATAAATCATAATATCAAATTTGATTCATTATTGTAATCACCAATTCCAACGTGTTTAATGTTTAATGTCATTCTATTTTTAGCGCTGCACTTTTCCATGTTGATGTCATTTGTCAATGAAAGAAAGTATGTCTATATATATATATATCTATTTCTTTTCTTGTAGTATATTAAATCACCGTGTGGTAGGGCCAGTGAGTTTGAAAAATTGGATTCACAATACAAAAACATATTAAATGAAATAGTCAAAATATTGTGACATAAATATTTAGAGAAAATCCTAAAATGAATGAACCTTTAATTTATTATTATTTGGAAGAAGTACATTTAATACCTGCCAGAACTTGAGCAATGTTCATTCTCTAATACTATTCCATATATATATATATATATATATATGTATATATATATATGGAGACTACTATATTCATCCAGCAAAGAGTGCGGCAAAAACACCTGATGCAGCAGCCGTCCGCCTTCAAATGCCTCAAGTGCGGTAGGGATTGCCACTCCCGAGTTGATCTACAGCCATTCTCGACGGTGCAGCTGGTCACCTCAACCATGAAGCTACACCATCGTCTCTCGAGACGGACGGATGCCGACGATATATATATATATATATATAATATATATATATATATATATATATATATATATATATATATATATATATATATATATATATATCATTAATATACATTAATATCATTATCTTATATTATACATTACAGACGCTCCTTCAGAGAAGATTATTGCGTCCTACGCTCATCCGTGGTCCGAGTCTAATCTTGCATTTTTATCAATGTTTTAAATGATGTAAGATACTGGTTTTCCTGGTTTGTTCAGGGAACCCATTCTATGCCCGAATGCCACTCGGGAAGAAAGAGTACTTATATGCATTTGTTCTTGCATAGGGGATAAGGAAATTGTTTTTGTTTTTATGTTTATCTGAGCTTTGCAACAGGTTGTTATTGGGTTGTATTTCTAAATTAGAGTTTAATGCCTTATGTATTATTACTACTTTACTCTTTGCCCTTCTGTCCTCTAGTGTTTCTAGGTTTAGTGATTTGACTATTGGTTATACTCTTGTCAATTGGGAATATTCAATAGTTATAAACCTTGCAGCTCTTTTTTGAATTTGTTCTAATTTTTTATGTTTCCTTTAGTTGATGGGTCCCATACAGATCCTGCATATTCTAGTATAGGCCTAACTAATGTGAGATAGCATTTTAGTTTTATATTCTTATTACATTTGTAAAAGTTCCTTTTTCATTATGCATTTGTTCTTGCATAGGGGATAAGGAAATTGTTTTTGTTTTTATGTTTATCTGAGCTTTGCAACAGGTTGTTATTGGGTTGTATTTCTAAATTAGAGTTTAATGCCTTATGTATTATTACTACTTTACTCTTTGCCCTTCTGTCCTCTAGTGTTTCTAGGTTTAGTGATTTGACTATTGGTTATACTCTTGTCAATTGGGAATATTCAATAGTTATAAACCTTGCAGCTCTTTTTTGAATTTGTTCTAATTTTTTATGTTTCCTTTAGTTGATGGGTCCCATACAGATCCTGCATATTCTAGTATAGGCCTAACTAATGTGAGATAGCATTTTAGTTTTATATTCTTATTACATTTGTAAAAGTTCCTTTTTATGAATCCTAAGGTTTTGTTTGATTTTTTTTATTACTTCATCAATATGAGGGTTCCAAGATAACTTATCATTTATTATTACTCCTAGATACTTAGCATTGTTAGTTTGAGTTAGTTCTCTACCATGAATATAGTAGTTTGTTATTATTTGTTTCTTTTTCTTTGATACCCTTATTAGTTGGCATTTTTCTGGGTGAAAAGACATACTACAGTTTGATTCCCATTTTTGTAGTTCATTTAGGTTTTTTTGCAAAAGTTCAATATATTTTCCTGTTTTTATTATTCTTATAAATTATGCAATCATCGGCAAAAAATCTTACTTTTGTTCCCGTGTTGATGCAATTTGGCAGATCATTAATATAAACTAGAAATAGTAGGGGACCTAGAACAGTTCCTTGTGAAACTCCTGAGTTTACAGTTATTGGTGATGACTTAGAGCCATTTATTATCAATGTTTGTTCTCTGCCTATAAGAAAGTCCTGAATCCACTGATGTAAGGGAACAGAGATACCAAAGTATTTAAATTTTTTAGAAGACTACAATGATGAACTTTATCAAATTCTTTTAAAACATCTTATAATATAGCATCAATTTGAGTGTTATTATCTAATCCCTTAGACAAGTCATCTATTAAGCCTATTAATTGAGTTTCACATGATCTATTTTTCCTGAAATAAATTCGGTTTGTAAAACAGAACTGCGTAATTTTTTTTAAGACTGTAAGTGCATTTTTTAGATAGGCTATTGATAATGGGGATAGCACATGATGAATGTATATTAGAATTAGCAAGATTGGAATTGGAACACCGGACAAAACAATTTCAATTAGAGATAGAAAGTCGGGAGAGGAGGGAGCAGAAAGGGTTCGAAATAAGAATGAAGGAGATCGGAATTCGGGAGAGAATTGAGTTGTCGATAATAGCCCAAAGAAATCAAATGGCGCCAATCTACTCTCCTGTGCCATACTTACAGCAGTTTGATACAAAATGTGGATAGATATACAGATTACCATTCACCGGATTGTTGTGCTGGTCAGGACGTTTCATTGACAGGAAATCTCCAGTAACATTGTCCATTGTAAAACTCGGAGAGGCGTCAGGTTAGCGGGAACAGTTGTCCTGTGAACTCTGACAGAGTTTGTCGGCAGTCGGTGTTAATGGTAAATATCCAGTCGTGCTTACAGAAGACTCCCATGGAGGGAGTGAAGACATTCTAGAGAACCCAATTGATTCGAGACCCATGGACTCCCTGCCGTTCATTTTAGAAGGTACAGTGGCATTACCTGATAGGGAAGGCAACGCCGAACATCCCATTTTGATACTGAAAGATACAAGTGCATCCTTGTCAGTGCTGACAATCATGTGAACAGCAAATAGATATCATGAGACCATAACACTTCGATCGATCGCAGCCGAGAGAATAGCTGATCATCTGATGAGGTTCTTCACCAGATATCGTTTGCCAAGATCGGTGCAAACTGACCACGGTGGTAACTTTGCTTCTAGTATTTCTCAGAAGATTCCTGATAGACTTACTGATAGAGACCCGATGTTGAGTGCGTGTCATCCGCAGTCCCAAGGTGCGTTGGAACGTTTCCATCAGGCATTGAAGACGATGTTGCGGACGTACTGCAGGGATCATCTAAAAGAATGGGACAAGGGAGTACCGCTGATGTTGTTTGCTACTCCACAGCACGAGATCATGGAAACTTATGAGTCTGGGAACGGAATCAGGAAAAGTTTTGTTCTATTGGCCGCCAGTCCAGTGAAGGTCGTGGCGTATTTGACCAGTGCATTGGTTGGTGCTATGTCTAAGCCGTTCACGGTCAGCGAAGGTGAGAAGAACTACAATGTCGTCTCTATTAAGAGAGATCTGTCCATAAACATTTCTTCCAACAAGAATGATAATGGGATAACTCTCACGTTTATGATAGAACTCCAGCAGATGAAGATTGTTTGCCTGGACAAAAATCATGGCATGGAATTTGTCGTGTGTACGTTGAGTCAATGGATGGATCAGCACATGGAACTGTTGCTGATGTTGTACATACAGTACTTGACAACGCTTGGAAAGGACGGGTGTTCGTGAAGTAACTCCCCAATCAATAAGGAGAACATGGACTACATGTCACAGCTGACACACAATCAGACATTGGGCTGCTACATCGTGTTCATGGGCAACTATCCCGTGTATGTTTCCTATTTGTGTTTTTATCTCATAATGACATTTTTTCTATTGCCATTTCCACACCAGGACGGAATGTATTTTCTTATGGACTTTTGTTAGTATGTCATGGAGGAATAGACAGGAGTGTTAAAGAAAGGGGATATTTTGATTTGTTAAAGTATTGTTTTAAAGTTCTAATACGGCCTGTGTAGTGTGTTTTATCCCAATGACTCAAATGTTTTAGAAATTTTGATAATGTATTAAATTGTTTTAGTTTGTTATGGAGAGAAAGTATGTATTTTTCTCTTAAAATTCGCCATTTTTCGGTTTAAAGAGTAAATGGATAAATTTAGGAGCGGGAGGAGGTGTCATGTACGCACCCTCTATTTTATCTTGTTTTGTTGTGCACTAATTATAATCGGAAGTGGATTGAAAGGTGCGACAAGTTGACAGTAGTTTTTGGAGTTCTAGTTTAAATTTGTCTTTTCTAAACTATAACTTACCTTGCTCGAGGGTGGAGATGGGGAAACCGAAAATGGGTAAAAAATATGATATTTAGAACCGAAAATAGGTTTCGAGAAAAAAAAGGATTTTAAAATCCCCAATGTGAAGTAGAAGACTGAGGTTATTAATAACGTTATTATTTAATCACTCCAAAGAATGGTTTACTCAAATAGAGTTCCCATAAACTAGTTAATATTACACATAATTGTGCATTCTTTTGAAATAATTTTTTTCGCATTAACGGTTTATTTATCGGTTTCGGCCGAAGTTGTAGTTAAACTTTTGGTTTTGGCTTCGGCCAAAAGTCAATGTTAATATGGTATGGTTTCGTTTTCGGCCGAAACTAAAAATTTGGTTTCGGTCGGTCTCTAATCCTTAGCTTGTCACCCTTATAATAAACTCTCCATTTATAAAAAAACAAACTTGAACATTTGTTTTATGTCTCTGTAAAATAAGAAACCAATCTACAAGGCAAAAAACAAAATATAAAAAAGTAAACCAGAAATTGTCAAGTCTTAATGAGGTGTGACCTTTTCAAACGGAAGAGATCACGATCTTCGGGTGAAATTTCCCGCCATTTTCCTAAAAAACATACTTTTGGTGGTGTTTGACAATTGATTTCAGCCTCGACAGCCAGTTCTGTTCTTTGAGTATTATACAAAGGATACAAGATTAGTTATGAGAATTCCTTTTTTAACATCATACGTGAGTAGGCCATAATTAATACTCAAAGTGTTAATCGCGTAAGGTTAAATGTAGCCTTGTTTATAAAATAAATTAGTCAAGAGTTGCGCCCTTGGTTATTAATGAAACACAATTCAAAGATTTATAAAAACAAAAAAAAAGAACATTCTTTTGCATCAAGTAATTAGTTTGGGATTATACATAGGTGATTCTTCAAATCTGACATTCACAATCCATCTTTTTCTTTTGGCAACATCTTTTGGAAAGGAAATAAAATTAAATCTCCTACATCTTTTCGTTCAACCATGTATATCTATGGTACAACCAGTAACGCTATTTTTTAAAATTAAATGATCGAATTGTGGACGGAAAAGTTTTTTCTCTGCGACCTTTTATGCCAACATAATCATTGAGAATTGTCAAGAGACCCAGTGAAGTGTCTATGATAGCGAGATGGGGGTGAGGAAATGGAGCGTGAAGTTAATTCAGAATTAAACTGGTGCACACATATACAAGAAACTATTTTTAAAATTAATATTTTATGAAATTTTCAATTGTTGAAACGTATAAAATAAATAAATTACTTTTTTTCAAAGTTTTAAAGTCTCATTTTTATAAAAACAACGAAAAGAAAAGTGGATTCTATACAAGGTTGACTGTGATAAGATGAGTGACTAGGCTATGTATAGAACTAACGTTTAAATTCGCTAATCATATCACTTATAAGTATTCTTTTGCTCAATGTGGTATCAGATTCTATCATCGGATTTTTCTGTTCAATATTTTTAAATAGCTTGTATTGGATTTTTTGTAAATGTTTTTTAGACAAAACGAAAATGGAGACAAAAAGTTTGTTATCGGATTGTCTCCCCCTATTTTTAAGTATGGGATCACTTGGAACAATAAGTAGAGAGACAAAAGGAAAGAGACAAAAAGATAGAAAGAGAGAAGGAGCGAGAAAAGGGAAAAGAGGAAGAGAAGGAGAGAGAAAAGGGGAAAGAGGAAGAGAAGGAGAGAGAAAATGGGAAAGAGGAAGAGAAGGAGAGAGAAAAGGGAAAGAGGAAGAGAAGGAGAGAGAAAATGGGAAAGAGGAAGAGAAGGAGAGAGAAAATGGGAAAGAGGAAGAGAAGGAGAGAGAAAAGGGGAAAGAGGAAGAGAAGGAGAGAGAAAAGGGGAAAGAGGAAGAGAAGGAGTGAGAAAATGGGAAAGAGGAAGAGAAGGAGAGAGAAAAAGGGAAAGAGGAAGAGAAGGAGAGAGTAAATGGGAAAGAGGAAGAGAAGGAGAGAGAAAATGGGAAAGAGGAAGAGAAGGAGAGAGAAAAGGGGAAAGAGGAAGAGAAGGAGAGAGAAAAGGGGAAAGAGGAAGAGAAGGAGAGAGAAAAGGGGAAAGAGGAAGAGCAGGAGAGAGAAAAGGGGAAAGAGGAAGAGAACGAGAGAGAAAATGGGAAAGAGAAAGAGAAGGAGAGAGAAAAGGGGACAGAGGAAGAGAAGGAGAGAGTAAAGGGGAAAGAAGAAGAGAAGGAGAGAGAAAAGGGGAAAGAGGAAGAGAAGGAGAGAGAAAAGGGGAAAAAGAAAGAGAAGGAGAGAGAAAAAGGGGAAAGAGGAAGAGAAGCAGAGAGAAAAAGGGGAAAGAGGAAGAGAAGGAAAGAGAAATGAATGAAGAAACAAATCAAAAGTATTCGATTAAGATTGAAATTTATACAAGGCCAAGAACTGTGTTCTACAAGACCAAGAACTCTGTTGTGCAAGGCCAAGGACTGTGTTCTACAAGACCAAGAACTCTGTTGTGCAAGGCCAAGAACTGTGTTCTACAAGACCAAGAACTCTGTTGTGCAAGGCCAAGAACTGTGTTCTACAAGACCAAGAACTCTGTTGTGCAAGGCCAAGAACTCTGTTCTATCGTAAGAAGTTTACCACCGTAGGCCTATGTTCCATTGGCATTTTTTTTTAACCTTTAAATTAATATGTTTTTGTTTTTTATATTTTTAGTATAAACGTAGCTATGCAAAAAAGATTATATTAGATGAAATACAATTTTACAACATCAAACTTTTTTTTTCTTTTACAAATACATTTTATGTTTTATGTATAGAAGACCCAAAACTGTGTTAATGATCTTGAAAGGTTACACATTTTGTAAAACCAAACATGAATTGAGTTCTATCCGGACTTATGTTTCAACTCGAAACGGCTTTTTTAAAAATCTAGCTGGACCCTACCGGCACAATATTAGGATCTAACCTGCCATCTAGCTAGACCCTACCGGTACAATATTATGATCTAACCTGCCATCTAGCTGGACCCTACTGGTATAATATTAGGATCTAACCTGCCATCTAGCTGGACCCTACTGGTACAATATTACGATCTAACCTGCAATCTAGCTGGACCCTACTGGTACAATATTAGGATCCAACCTGCCATCTAGTTGGACTCTACTGGTACAATATTAGGATCTAACCTGCCATCTAGCTGGATCCTATTGTTACAATATTAGGATCTATCCTGCCATCTAGCTGGACCCTACCGGTGCAAGATTAGGATGTAACCTGCCATCTAGCTGGACCCTACTGGTACAATATTACGATCTAACCTGCCATCTAGCTGGACCCTACTGGTACAATATTAGGATCCAACCTGCCATCTAGCTGGACCCTACCGGTGCAATATTAGGATCTAACCTGCCATCTAGCTGGACCCTACTGGTACAATATTAGGATCCAACCTGCCATATTGCTGGACCCTACCGGTGCAATATTAGGATCTAACCTGCCATCTAGCTGGACCCTACTGGTACAATATTAGGATCTAACCTGCCATCTCGCTGGACCCTACCGGTGCAATATTAGGATCTAACCTGCCATCTAGCTGGACCCTATTGGTACAATATGAGGATCTAACCTGCCATCTAGCTGGACCCTACCGGTGCAATATTAGGATCTAACCTGCCATCTCGCTGGACCCTACCGGTACAATATTAGGATCTAACCTGCCATCTAGCTGGACCCTACCGGCACAATATGAGGATCTAACCAATCAAATATTTATTCCTTAATTAATGTCAAAAAGAATGCTGTCTATTTTAGCTAGAAAGTATTGTTAACCTGTAGTATTTTAAATACAGCTTCCCTTTGTGAATGAAAAAAAAAAGTGTTTAAAATGTTACCAAAAGTAAAATCCCTTAATAAAATTGAACACGCCAACTTTCAATTCCCTTTTTCAGACTTTCAGTTTTGTGTATTTCATAACTAGAAACACTGGGAATTTCAGGATTTTGATTGATATTCTGATGAGGTTTTCCACCGTTTGATTTAATCTCTGTCAGACTAAGCCAGTGTTTCTAGAGTTTCACTTATGTGAACCTTATAATAAAAACTAATCTAAACTTTAGACTTCCAGAACAGATGTCTAGACTTTCGCCATGTGTGCTGCTTAAAAGTATATCCTACCACATATTGCCTTGTGGGTTACGATTTTTACAGAAACTTTGTCGTATTATAACTAATCTGTGGTAAGTAAACGTTGGTCTTATTCACACACACACTCACATACACACACACATTCACACACACACACACACTCACATACACACACTCACATACACACACTCACACACACTCATACACACACTCACATACACACACACACTCACTCACACACACACTCACACACACACACACTCACACACATACTCACACACACACTCACACACACACACTCACACACTCACATACACACACACACTTACATACACACACTCACTCACACACACACACTCACACACACACACACTTACACACATACGCACACTCACACTCACACACACACTCACACACACACACACACACACACACACTTACTCACACACACACTCACACACACACACTCACACACTTACACACACACTCACACACTCACACACACACACACACACTCACACACACACACTCACACACACTCACACACACACTCACACACACTCACACACACACTCACACACACACTCACACATACACTCACACACACACTCACACACACACTCACATACGCACACACACACTCATACACACACTCATAAACACACTCACATACACACAATGCGCATTACAATTTGTGTGTTATAAAACACGATTTATTTTAATTTAGACTGATTCATTGTTGTATCCTAACTGATTCATTGTTGTATCCTAACTGATTCATTGTTGTATCCTAACTGATTCATTGTTGTATCCTAACTGATTCATTGTTGTATCCTAACTGATTCATTGTTGTATCCTAACTGATTTATTGTTGTATCCTAACTGATTCATTGTTGTATCCTAACTTGATTCATTGTTGTATTCTAACTGATTCATTGTTGTATCCTAACTGATTCATTGTTGTATCCTAACTGATTCATTGTTGTATCCTAACTGATTTATTGTTGTATCCTAACTGATTCATTGTTGTATCCTAACTGATTCATTGTTGTATCCTAACTGATTTATTGTTGTATCCTAACTGATTCATTGTTGTATCCTAACTGATTCATTGTTGTATCCTAACTGATTTATTGTTGTATCCTAACTGATTTATTGTTGTATCCTAACTGATTCATTGTTGTATCCTAACTGATTCATTGTTGTATCCTAACTGATTCATTGTTGTATCCTAACTGATTCATTGTTGTATCCTAACTGATTTATTGTTGTATCCTAACTGATTCATTGTTGTATCCTAACTGATTCATTGTTGTATCCTAACTGATTTTTCCGTGAGACTCTATCGGCTCATGACAAATTAAATTAATAATTTTTGTTTTCTTTTGTGTGTAAAACGGCCTTGTGTAACCACGAAAAAATGAACAAACAAACTGGGCCGCAAATACACCCAAACACCCGACACACATTAAATGGGTCAATCCTATGCGACTAGGCAATTTAACTGGGTCTTGTGGAATTAATTGTTGACAAGAGGACCGAATATCGAATAATTCGTTGTAAAGTTATCCAGGCTAGAAGTTTATATTTATACCAATGATTTGTAGGTAAGGACAGTTAATGTAGCTGTATGTAATAACAGTTAATGTAGCTGTATGTAATAACAGTTTATGTTGCTGTAGGTAAGGACAGTTTATGTTGCTGTAGGTAAGGACAGTTAATGTAGCTGTATGTAATAACAGTTTATGTTGCTGTAGGTAAGGACAGTTAATGTAGCTGTATGTAATAACAGTTTATGTTGCTGTAGGTAAGGACAGTTAATGTAGCTGTATGTAATAACAGTTTATGTTGCTGTAGGTAAGGACAGTTAATGTAGCTGTATGTAATAACAGTTTATGTTGCTGTAGGTAAGGACAGTTTATGTTGCTGTATTTAAGGACAGTTTATGTTGCTGTATGTAATAACAGTTTTTGTTGCTGTAGGTAAGGACAGTTTATGTTGCTGTAGGTAAGGACAGTTTATGTTGCTGTAGGTAAGGACAGTTTATGTTGCTGTAGGTAAGGACAGTTAATGTAGCTGTATGTAAAGACAGTTAATGCTGCTGTAGGTAAGGACAGTTAATGCTGCTGTAGGTAAGTAGTTAATGTTGCTGTGAAGCCGGCTGGTCCAGCGGTTAGTTCACCGGACTGTCAACCAAAAACCAACTGACACGTCGCGGGATCTAGCCCGGCCACCGGCGGATCCCTGTCGTCCTGCAGGAGTTTTGGGCCTGTAAACATATTTGCGCCAGCAGGCAGCATTGTGTTTACAGAGCGCACTGAGCATGCTAAAATAGCATGGATAGAAGCGCTATATAAGTAACCAGTTTAATTTTAATTTAATTTTAGGTAATGTCGAATATTTGAATCACTGAAAGACTCTATGAAACAGAAATGGAAAAAAATAGGCGCTGAGACTTGCTTTGTTCTGACTTGATACAGAATGACCTGGCAAGTTAATAACTTGATGGGTCTAATAAAGAAACACAAAACGTAGGTGCGGAGTGGGCTCTTTGTTTCACCCCATTCTTTGACTCCCTTTGACCGTTAGTAGTACTTATGAAGGTCACCTAAGGGCGACCACACTGATCAAAATGGAGTTAGTTTATAACGGATCGAACAGTGTCACCGACCGGGTCAAAAGATAAAAGTAATTTCAGACCCCGCCCCTCCAGAGACCGGAGACAAAATCTCTGTAACAGACGTTTCCACTGATTCAATTTGCACTAAGTGTAAAATAAAAACATACAGGGATACCCTAACCCTTACTCAAACCCTTAAATTAAATATTGGAAATTTTTATGCTTAAAACAAAACGAAAACATTTATTGATTTCATATTAATGGTTATAGTCAGGGCAAAAATAGTTGATAAATGACGAAGAAGTCCATTGGAGATAAAGTCAACTGTTGATATTTTTAGAATTACTGATGGGATAAAGTCAACTGTTGATATTTTTAGAATTTCTGAACTGTAAACATGCCCTAAACACTAAGTTAACGACTGGAAGGAGTTGGGCAGATTCGGTGAATTAAAAAAGTAGTGTAAAGAATAAAGTGTTTGTTTGAATGTTACAACAGGGAGCCTGGGAGATAAAGGAAGAGAGAAAGTGAAAGAAAGAAAAAGAAGAAAAGAATTAGAGACAAAGAAGAGAGATACAGAGGCATACAATGAGTAGGCAAAGCTAGAGAAGTGAGACACAGATATGTAGCGATGAAGAGAGTAAAAACACAGAAAGAAACGGATACAGGAAGAGAGAAATAGAGAGGAAGAAAATAGAAATCGCTATATCAAGGAAACAGAGCCAGAAAGACAAAGACAGAGACAGAAATATACAGACAGAAACAAACTTATACAAGAGAAAATGTGTGAGAAAAAGGTCAAGACATATTTAAAGAAAATAGACTGAACGAAAATGTTTATGAAAATATGGACGTACAAATGCTAACACAAAATGTAAATAATAAAAAAAACAACAGCTACATGTTGCTGAGATATTTAAGTCAAAGTGTTTCTAAAAAAAAATTCCAGTTCTACAGAATCATACAACGAAACATCAAGCATATTGAAAGCACGTGAAGTTGGCAGCTCACAGACTAACATTACCATATGGAGGATATTTGTTTTTATTGACAATGAACGAGTAAAGTACAGCGATGTGTGTATGAGTGTGGGTGTGACTGTGTGTGCGTGAGTGTGACTGTGTGAAGATGAATGTGGGTGTGACTGTGTGTGCATGAGTGTGACTGTGTGTGCATGAGTATAAGTGTGACTGTGTGTGCATAAGTGTAAGTGTGCCAGTGTGTGCATGAATGTGTTGAGACTGTGTGTCCATGAGTGTGAGTGTGACTGTGTGGGCATAAAAGTGACTGTGTGTGTATGAGTGTGACTGTGTGTGTATGAGTGTGAGTGTGTGTGCATGAGTATGAGTGTGACTGTGTGTGCATAAGTGTAAATGTGACTGTGTGTGCATGAATGTGCTGTGGCTGTGTGTGTATGAGTGTGAGTGTGACTGTTTGTAAATAAGTGTGACTGTGTGTGCATGGGTGTGACTGTGTGTGCATGAGTGTGAGTGTGACTGTGTGTGCATGAGTGTGACTGTGAGTGCATGAGTGTGAGTGTTACTGTGTGTGTATGAGTGTGAGTGTGACTGTTTGTAAATAAGTGTGACTGTGTGTGCATGGGTGTGACTGTGTGTGCATGAGTCTGAGTGTGAATGTGTGTGCGTGAGTTTGAGTGTGACTGTGTGTACATGAGTGTGAGTGTTACTGTGTGTGCATGAGTGTGACTGTGAGTGTGTGTGCATTAGTGTGAGCGTTACTGTGTGTGCATGAGTGTGAGTGTTACTGTGTGTTCATGATGTATGTATAGCGCCTATTTAAACTTCGGCGCTTGGTGTAACTGCATTAAATATTTACAACTCACAAGCGCTTGTTTAGAACCAATAATCAAATATCCTTATCAGAAACACTCCACGAAGTTAAGGTTTAGAGCAAAGAGTCAAACTAAATACTTCTTTTACAAAATCCTATCTCATTAATACAATATAATGATTTAATAAAATACCCTAAAAGGAAACTATTATTATTCATTTTTTTTATTATGATTTTATATGCAAGAAAAAAAATTTGTTTAGAGTAGCTATGTTCTATTTGGTCCGAATGGTACTTTATTTTACTATTAGTTACCGGTAACTTTGACATTATTTACTTACCTTACAATCAAAATTTAGAATAAGATTATAAGCGTAGTACACAATAACCTTCTATATATTAGGACTGTCTTTACTTAATCAGATAAATAAAATATATCCGATCAATTTGTGTTTTGCGGTCAGCTGACTGTTTTTTTGTTTAGCCGCCATAGGAAAGACGTTCTCTCTTAGCAACAGGGGCCATAACCAAATCTCAAGAGGCTTTAACCGTCTGCTTTTAGTTAGCTAAAGTACGCGAATAATTGACTGGTAATTGCCCTTGAGAAAACTTGAATGAACACTCTCAGGGCTGAAGGTTTCACAAATACACGTTGTAAAAGAAATATAAAGAGTATTAGTTGTGCGTCGTGGTCTATTGACATGCCATTTATAGATTTTTTAAAAATATTAACAAAAAAGGGGGATGATTATTTTCTTTTTTTTTAGACGGATGTTTGGCATCATATGAGGTTATTAAATTCTCTTGGGCATTATGTTGAACACACATTCCGCTTTTATTTTATGGAATGAAAAAATAGCCATTAAAATATAGAAATACAGCAACACTTGGTTCCGAAATAATTATTGACAATAACTAGATATATTTGTAATTTTCTGTGTGCCTGAAGGTAGCTGCGGAAACGCCTAGTTTTGATTTTTGTAATGGTTCACACAAAGTGCCAATATATTGTCCTGTAGGACCATATGTTCACACAAAGTGCCAATATATTGTCCTGTAGGACCATATGCTTACACAAAGTGCCAATATATTGTCCTGTAGGACCATATGTTCACACAAAGTGCCAATATATTGTCCTGTAGGACCATATGTTCACACAAAGTGCCAATATATTGTCCTGTAGGACCATATGTTTACACAACGTACCAATATTGTCCTGTAGGATCATATGTACTTAATTATTAGACTAATCATTACTAAAGCCTTGTAAGTTTTGTAATATAATAATGGTCGAAAAAGATGCAGACTTAGCGCATGACAAGAAATATTTTATTCAATATTCGGCCATTTTAATGAGCAGAAAAATATTCTAAGCGAATAAAAAATATTTAAAAAACAAATCTCAATGACAGGCAAAGATAATAGTAATGATAACATGTCGTTAATGTGCATAAAATATCACAATGATTAGAAGCTAGATTTTAAAAAAAAATTTAACCTTGGGCCAGCCAACGTAAATGAACACAAGCCCTATAATATTATTAAACTGCCGCCCACCACACCTACCTCTCAAATAATTGACGACGAAAAGAAACCGCAACAATCCAGCCAGTTCCAGTTTGCGGTAATTTTAAACTCGCCACAACCCTGATCTTTGGGACACTAAAATGATAAACAATATTGAAACAAAAAATCGTGACTTGGAATAGGGGCTTGTGTTATTTCCCATATATTCCCACTGGTGTTATTTCCCAAATATTCCCACTGGTGTTATTTCCCCATTTATTGAATCATCTTACATTTTTGTTTTGCTCATCTATTTTTAAAAACTATGAGGGGAAAACCAACCGCCAACGCAATAATAAGATTTTTATTTTATATCAAGACCAAATGTTTGAAATTAGAAATCTCTATAATAAAAAGATTTTTATTTTATATCAAGACCAAATGTTTGAAAGTAGAAATCTCTATACTAAAAAGATTGTATTTTATATCAAGACCAAATAATTGAATGTAGACATCTCTATACTAAAAAGATTGTATTTTATATCAAGACCAAATGATTGAAAGTAGAAATCTCTATACTAAAAAGATTGTATTTTATATCAAGACCAAATGATTGAAAGTAGAAATCTCTATACTAAAAAGATTGTATTTTATATCAAGACCAAATGATTGAAAGTAGAAATCTCTATACTAAAAAGATTGTATTTTATATCATGACCAAATGTTTGAAATTAGAAATCTCTATACTAAAAAGATTGTATTTTATATCAAGACCAAATGTTTGAAATTAGAAATCTCTATACTAAAAAGATTGTATTTAATATCAAGACCAAATGTTTGAAATTAGAAATCTCTAGACTAAAAAGATTGTATTTTATATCAAGACCAAATGTTTGAAATTAGAAATCTCTATACTAAAAAGATTGTATTTAATATCAAGACCAAATGTTTGAAATTAGAAATCTCTATACTAAAAAGATTGTATTTAATATCAAGACCAAATGTTTGAAATTAGAAATCTCTAGACTAAAAAGATTGTATTTAATATCAAGACCAAATGTTTGAAATTAGAAATCTCTAGACTAAAAAGATTGTATTTTATATAAAGACCAAATTATTGAAATTAGAAATCTCTAGACTAAAAAGATTGTATTTTATATAAAGACCAAATGATTGAAATTAGAAATCTCTAGACTAAAAAGGTTGTATTTTATATAAAGACCAAATGATTGAAATTAGAAATCTCTATACTAAAAAGATTGTATTTAATATCAAGACCAAATGTTTGAAATTAGAAATCTCTATACTAAAAAGATTGTATTTAATATCAAGACCAAATGTTTGAAATTAGAAATCTCTAGACTAAAAAGATTGTATTTTATATAAAGACCAAATGATTGAAATTAGAAATCTCTAGACTAAAAAGATTGTATTTTATATAAAGACCAAATGATTGAAATTAGACATCTCTAGACTAAAAAGATTGTATTTTATATAAAGACCAAATGATTGAAATTAGAAATCTCTATACTAAAAAGATTGTATTTAATATCAAGACCAAATGTTTGAAATTAGAAATCTCTATACTAAAAAGATTGTATTTAATATCAAGACCAAATGTTTGAAATTAGAAATCTCTAGACTAAAAAGATTGTATTTTATATAAAGACCAAATGATTGAAATTAGAAATCTCTATACTAAAAAGATTGTATTTAATATCAAGACCAAATGTTTGAAATTAGAAATCTCTATACTAAAAAGATTGTATTTAATATCAAGACCAAATGTTTGAAATTAGAAATCTCTAGACTAAAAAGATTGTATTTTATATAAAGACCAAATGATTGAAATTAGAAATCTCTATACTAAAAAGATTGTATTTTATATAAAGACCAAATGTTTGAAATTAGAAATCTCTAGACTAATAAGATTGTATTTTATATAAAGACCAAATGATTGAAATTAGAAATCTCTAGACTAATAAGATTGTATTTTATATAAAGACCAAATGTTTGAAATTAGAAATCTCTAGACTAATAAGTTATGAAAACTAAACGGGGATGAAAATGAAATTTTATTTTCACATACGGTGGGCTTTAATAAATGGAGATTCCAAAGAAAAATAAAAACATCAATAAATTTCTGTTGTCCTTGAAAAGTCACTATAACATTGTGACATTGACATTGTGAATATATTCAATCCAATGCCATACAAAACAGGCTGTTGAGAATAATTCATCTCTAGAGTCTAACGAACAATGTGTGTGTGTGGGGGGGGGGGGGGGAGCATCTAATGGCATAAACTAATAAAACTAATTTCTCAAAGCTTCATTAAATAATTGAATTATGTGAACAGAATTATCATGAAATGTAACTATAGGAAAATAAATCGAAATTAGGTCAATGGATAACAATAAAAGAAAAATAATTCTTCTTTAAACATTATAACAAATTCAGGTTCAGGACTTTAAATTTCTTACGGTCTGTCATCCTACTGAATTATACGAAGCAGAATCTCTAAAAACGTTTATTAATATTTTTGTTTGCCAAGTTTATAATTTCTTTTAACATTATTACACATGAACATATAAACACATAAACACATGAACAATTGAACAATTGTTACAGCCGAAACTAAACAAACAAGCCACTTAAGGAAACAATACAAGCTTTATCTTTATTAACTGATCTAGCTGAAAACTGTGAATAGGATATTTAAGATTCAAATAACAATTATTTGAATGTTTTACAATACTACTACTTCACAGCCATATCCTCTTTCTCACCATATTTTCACCTTTCTCTCTCTCTTAAATTTATAATATGCGAATCGGACTGACTTCTAGACGTTTGGGATGGGTTTAGGTGACATTCTAAACTTGGGGTTCGGTTTGGCAAAAGCTTAAGGTCATTTAGTACTTATCATAGTCTGGTATTGCCAAGACTTTTATTTAAATATTATTTTAAATTTAACGTTCCCATCAATATGCCCATATACAGGATGTACCGCCCAAACCCCTTCCAAAATAGATCTTTATTTAAATAAAATATTTTTAAATAATTCAGAACTTTTACAAAATGTTTTTTGTGTTTTTCTTTCATATTGATATTTTATGTTGGTTATTTGGGCAGTTTGAATAAATAATTTATAGAAATATAAAATGACACCTTATTCCCTAAATATTTTTATTGAACAAAAAACAAACAAACCGACAAACCGACTATTGAAATGTTCTATCATGTCCTTAAAACAATTTATAATTGAATTTCAGTAATTGTGCATCACATACAAAAAATGTTGTAATATTTCTTTCTATCAGCACAGAATAATTTCATAATAATTTCATATTCATTAATTCTTGTACGGCCCAATAAAAAAAAAAATGTTTCATCTAGTTGTTGACATGGAGAATAAACCAACATATTGTCAACATATAGCCAACATATAGCCAATTAAAATTATATTAAATTATTTTATATCAATTGAAGAGTTCCATATTCTTTGATCGATGGACATCGAGTATTAATTATCGCTATAAAATAAATAGTTAATCAAATCGAAATCTCATTTAATATCACTCACTGGCTCCATTCTCTATTCCCACCTTTCCCAGTCCCTCTCCTGCACTCTTTTGTTATTGCTCTTACCCTCTCTCTCTCTCTCTCTATCTCTCTCTCTGTCTATCTCTATCTCTCTGTCTGTCTCTCTCTCTGTCTCTGTCTGTCTGTCTCTCTCTCACTCTCTGTCTGTATGTCTCTCTCTCTGTCTGTCTCTCCCTGTTTGTATCTCCCTGTCTGTATGTCTCTCTCTCTGTCTGTCTGTCTCTCTCTCTGTCGGTCTCTCTCTTCCCCCCCTCTCTCTCTCTGTCTTTCTCTCTCTCTCTCTGTCTGTCTCTCTCTCTCTGTCTATCTCTATCTGTCTGTCTCTTACTACTTTTTAAGACAAAGATGTCTGCTTTTACAGTTGCCCTGATAAATTATTTTTGCCTCTTTAAGGTCATCCAGTTTGTGGAAGCAAAATGTCATGTTTGATTACAATTTAGTCGTTGACAGGAACTGGACAAACAAGGGGCACAACCGTTCTTACACACAAGGAGACAAAGAAATATTTTGTTTAAATAGAATACACCCAGAACAAAACAATAATAAAGGAAAAGTCCTAATGACTTGCACTCAAAGACCAACTAGTGGTATTACATAAATCAAGATTTGTTCTAATTTTGAAATTATCAATTGCTGAATGAATTGAAAATCCTACTTTGCCACAATGTTATCAATAGTTTGTTGACCCTTGGTTCTGAGCATAAATCTTGTTGAGGTTTAGAAGGTTTAAAATTTGGTTGAAGTTTTGTTCAATATTTTATCACCAATAGTTGATATGCTTGAACTCATTCCTATATTCTGTATTGTTGATATGATAGAATTGTGTTGTTGTTGTGCTAATGTGTTGTTGTGATGACAGTAAATGTTGGTTAGTCTTTGTCAAATACAAAAAAAAATATTTTTAGTTATCATTTGGTATTAAATTATAAATTTGTAGGTCACCATTTGACATAAAGGCAAACACACCTTTCTTAGTCTTTAAATCAAAAGTAACTTTTAGTCTTACCGGCACAGAAACACATTTTAATTACATTGACATGGACGCTGATTTTAATGACATTGACATGGACGCTCTTTTTAATGACATTGACATTGACGCTCATTTTAATGACATTGAAATAGAAACACTTTTTAACAAAATCGGGATTCCCCCATTCACACAGTTACAGCTATTTCCAAATTAGAACGTATTTTTTTTTTATTCCACTTTCTCGTATAAACATAACCCTAACCCTAACCCTAACCATTTATTATTTCTTTTCATTTTCCACATAAACCTTTTGTATACTAAGAGAAGTGCACTCATCACTAAACCAAACAGTGAACTCATCACTAAACCAAACAGTGAACTCATCACTAAACCAAACAGTGAACTCATCACTAAACCAAACAGTGAACTCATCACTAAACCAAACAGTGAACTCATCACTAAACCAAACAGTGAACTCATCACTAAACCAAACAGTGAACTCATCACTAAACCAAACAGTGAACTCATCACTAAACCAAACAGTGAACTCATCACTAAACCAAACAACAGCGAAAGAAAACGAAACACAAAGATGTTTAATTCATAAAGCACTTTCATTCTAAGTTATACCATCGCTGGCGCGTGCCCCAGAGGCAGATCATCAAGTGGGTCCCAATAATAAAACACTGTAAATAATGGGCTCTCTATAATGGGCTCTACGACTTCGGCCTGGAGGAATGAGACTTAAATGCAAAATACATTTATTCAATTGTCTTTCTACGCTCGTGCGAGTGTGTATGTTTGTTGGTGTCTGTGTATGTATGCGTGTTTATTTGTGTGTGTATGTTGGTGTGTGTGCATTTATGTGTGTTTGTTTACGTGCACGAGTGAGTGTGTGTTCATGAATGAGTATGTTTACTCCTGGGAAAAGTTAACAGAGCCCAAATAAATACTAGCAATCCATTCGGTCTTTTCGGAATCAGGCTAATTTACTGATTGATACCGGAAGTATGTCGGAAGTATTCGTATATAGAAGGGTATACAACTTCAATCAGTCGTAAAGCAACTTATAATGATACACTTTTAATAATTAAATACTGAACGTAATCCCTACCCTATATATATTCATACTTAGTATGAACTGAACTACTTTTAAAGTGAACAAAACATTCATGTCACATGAAAAAGAGAAAAAGATGAAAACTAAGTGTAATAGAAAGATACAGTCCAGCTTAAAATGGAAAATCTTAAAGATATAAAAATGGGGACTTCAATTTTTTTTTTAATAATAGAAACAATTGTTTTAGAACGTAATTCCAATATCGGTGTATGCATATACATATATATATATATATATAGCCTATATATAATTCAATATTTGGTCACAATAAAAAAACAAGAAGAAATGTATGAAACCTTTAAAATGATCCTTTTTAACAGACGTTAAGAAGATTATAATTTTAAAAAACGATAATGAAACTAAGAAGCAGAGAGTAGAAGAATAAATTGTAGAAACAAACAAACAAACACAGTTTCTGACATTAAGTCTTTTGTCTAATGCATAAAAAAAAAAGAACCGAATATTTTGAGAAACGTTTTTTTTGTCACTAGAACTTTCGCTGGTAAAAAACGTCACTAAAATAGATTCAAAAGTAAACTGAGACCTATTGACAAGTCTTAACGTGTATGCATGCATAAAAGTTCACAAGAAAAAACATTTCCCGTCGATTCGATCACATAAAAAAAATCATGTCTGCCATGTGTGCTATGTTACTGGTTGTAGGCTACGAAAATTTATAGAACTTTAGCCAAACCAGACACAGTTCTTCTTAATGTCTTGATAAACTTTCACCCCACCCCCTTCCCCATCCCCTTCCCCATCCCCTTCCTCGCCCCTCCTCAATTCCCCTTCCCCTCCCTATTTAGCATCAACAATGCTCACGTTTAACTTTGATTTTCATTTTGGTATACCGTGAAATGAAGCTGACCTATATACCGTGAACTGAAGCTGACCTATATACCGTGAAATGAAGCTGACCTATATACCGTGAAATGAAGCTAACCTGTATACCGTAAAATGAAGCTGACCTATAAACGGTGAAATAAAGCTGACCTATATACCATGAAATGAAGCTGACCTATTTACCGTGGGGCTGTACATGGTCACATCATGATCACTAGATAGTCTGGAGTGACCACTTTTAACTTATGACATATCTGTGACAAGTCTATGACTTCTAATTCACTAATAAATCACTTATTTAATGGATCTCGTCAATTCAGTCAGAATTAATATAGAAACAAAATTACACGCATGCGCATAGACACTGTTAAATTGTTTGGGGCCGTACAATGATGACGTCAGACTACTTCGACCTATTCTTGCACGACCCTTCCAATCACTTATTGTTTGTTACAAAGCATCACAAATCGTCATATTTCTATACCATGTTAGATATGTTCAAGTAGATTATCCCCCCCTGACATCTAGTTTAACTTTGTCACTGACGCGTCAATAGTTGTTGTTTACTAGATGATTCAAGAGCTTTCTCTCATAGCCTAGAAAATGATTGAAATAGATGTTTAAAATTTTTGTGAGTTATTCTTAGCATACTTTTATTCCAGAAATCTTTAACATGTATAGTATAAATATAGGAGATTCGCTTTATAGAGGGGAAGATTTTCTAATATCGATGTAGTCTATATATTCTTTTATAGAGTTTTTATTATAAAATCAGTGGCAGTGTTGTGTATTTATTGTGTTCACCTTACTAAATTGTTCTTAATTCTGTTGTAGGATTCAAGTGAGTGAATTTTTTTTAATATTTTATATTAAGTATAATAAGTTAGTTAATAAATTATTTTAAATTGGTATCGTCTGAAGTGTTGTTTTATTTAATAAGTATTTTTTTTTACTAGAAAATAAGTTAGCCACAAATAATTAATATTACTAGTTATTTATTACAACCTCATTAACGAGACCTCATAATTTAAATATAATTATAAACGAGGTTCGTAAAAACCCATATAACGTCGAAAATCTCTGCCCCCTACCCCCTCAGGCTAAAAGAACGCCACAATATTTTTAATTTTAAAATTATTATGTTTAAATTTACTTATATTATTATCATTGTAGTTTAAGCATTACAATTACAATAAAGATTATAATTACTGCGGTTCATTAGATAAAAGACAAATTAAAGTGGAAATTTCATTTCAAGATGCACAATTTTGGATATGACGTCACATTGTTTAAACATCCTCGCCCACCCATCGCCACATATAGTCACACGTGTTTCACACTTGAAAGACGTCATTTTCGGACATCGCATCATTTAAATAGTTAAGCGATAGTAAAAATAAAGTATTTATCTTATACATTACAGACGCTCCTTCTATAAAGAAAATTATTGCGTCCTACGCTCAGTTGTAACTAAACAAAAAAAAGTTATTGTTATAGACCTGGTGGGGAGATATTCATAGAATGAAATTGTAGAAAATATGAAATTGTATGAAAGGAGAAGAGAAATGAACATCTTTCTATTTAAATTAAAGGACAGAATATATGATTATGTCACATACATTTTGTATGACTCTATTGATCGGGAAAAGAAAAACATAGTAAGTCCTAAGGGGCGTCACTCTATACAACGATCTATGTCTTCTATTATATCTGCTTATTAAAAATGTAAGCATTGAAGACAATTTCGTTAAATATGTTTTGGTCATTCAGTGGTCAATATACATTTACATCTACGTAGTGTTGTTGACCCAGAAAGAATGTGTTCAAACCGTGCTCTTTAAATTCTTACCTTTTAAAATGTTTGAAATCAATATGTGAATAACTTGACTAGAACGCCCATGATTGGCCAGCAAGGTTCATTATGGAACGAACCAACACCGTTCCAGATTGTTTGCAGAATGGTAATTAAAATTTGTGAAATAAATAGGATTCAATAATATCTTTGAAAAAGTTATTTGTGTGTGTGTTAATTGAAAGCGTCATACACAGCCATTCTAATATCTGGACTGTGGCATTATATGAACATTATAATAACTCATAGACTGTAGCAGCATTGTAGGAACACTAAAACAACTAATAGACTGTAGCAGCATTGTAGGAACACTAAAACAACTAATAGACTGTAGCAGCATTGTAGGAACACTAAAACAACTCATAGACTGTAGCAGCATTGTAGGAACACTAAAACAACTAATAGACTGTAGCAGCATTGTAGGAACACTAAAACAACTCATAGACTGTAGCAGCATTGTATGAACACTAAAACAACTCATAGACTGTAGCAGCATTGTAGGAACACTAAAACAACTAATAGACTGTAGCAGCATTGTATGAAAACTAAAACAACTCATGACATAAGGCCATTGAAAAGTTGATAGATTAGCCTGTCGCATGTTTAAAAAGGAATTCGCCCTAAAAACGTAAAACTGTTTAGAAAGTATTTGTCCTCGACATCTTTGACTAAAGCATCGATAGCCTGTCTCTATTATAATAGATTGTCACTCTGTCTACGTTCTACGTACTTTTCTAGGAAAGTACATTTCTTCAAGCTTTGTGACAGTTTCACAAATCGTAAACAACAACAAAAGCAGTGAAGTGAAGAATTTATTAAATATGTCATCTGATGTCGTCTGATGTCATTTGAGACTACACGCCTTGACTTGGTCAAAAGATCGATACAACTTTAAATCTTAATTTTTTGAATTTGTATTATTTATTGTAAGTCATCAACTTCTTTTTAAATGATAAAATTCATCAATAACATCAGCGCAGTCGCTAGTGTTGTAGATGGAGGGTACACAAACATGTGTTGACATTGGCGGAGTCGCTAGTGTTGTAGATGGAGGGTATACAAACATGTGTTGACATTGGCGCAGTCGCTAGTGTTGTAGATGGAGGGTATACAAACATGTGTTGACATTGGCGCAGTCGCTAGTGTTGTAGATGGAGGGTATACAAACATGTGTTGACATTGGCGCAGTCGCTAGTGTTGTAGATGGAGGGTATACAAACATGTGTTGACATTGGCGCAGTCGCTAGTGTTGTAGATGGAGGGTATACAAACATGTGTTGACATTGGCGCAATCGCTAGTGTTGTAGATGGAGGGTATACAAACATGTGTTGACATTGGCGCAGTCGCTAGTGTTGTAGATGGAGGGTATACAAACATGTGTTGACATTGGCGCAGTCGCTAGTGTTGTAGATGGAGGGTATACAAACATGTGTTGACATTGGCGCAATCGCTAGTGTTGTAGATGGAGGGTATACAAACATGTGTTGACATTGGCGCAGTCGCTAGTGTTGTAGATGGAGGGTAAGCGCACAAACAGGTGCTGACAGTAAAAAGATATTAAATAGTATTGTTGTGCAGAAATTTCTGTTGCACTGTGGGAAAGTGGGGAAAAAGGGAGACGATGTTATGAGAAGGAAGGTGAGGACAAAGGGAGACAATGTAAGGAGTGGGAAGGTTGGGACAAAGGGAGACAATGTAAGGAGAGGGAAGGAACTATGTTTCAACTTAGCGAATGCAGAAAAAGAAGTTGTCGAAGTTTACGTCATCTACATTGAAGACCACATCAATTAAACAATAAGATACTATATAGTGCTTTACTACATTGATCTGTATTATACTGTATAGTATACTAGTAGGTATGTATGTATATATATTGCACTCTCTGAGTGTGTAAATGACTGTGTACCTCTGTGTGCTGTATGAATTATAGTGATACACAATGGACAGCACTCTTGTAAAATGTTGTTGTTACAGAGACTAGCACATTGGCTTGTATATAGTTCTACAAACTGTACCACATATCTACATGACTTTGTTAAAAATCTTAAATTAAAAATAAAATAAAACTAAAGCAAGTGGTAAAGCTTGATATTATATTTATTCATTATCGAAAATTCTAATTACTCCACAAAGTTCTACTAACCAGTCACGATAGTGTTGAAACTATTCACCAATTCTTCGCTTGACTCGTTTGAGTCCAACTGTAAATAATTCACCGGGAGATGGTCCTGCACACAATGTTGCGTGTGACCTTTGAACTATTTAAACACAAGCAAATGTCGATGATCTGATATTAAGCCTTACCAAGGCCGGGACGGGTTTCAGTTGTCCACTTGGCCATTCAACGTATATATCAGTCTAGACTACGTCATTCACACCTTCTCTCACACCTACTCAGGAATCGCCATCTTGTCACAATATACGTCTTACACTACTCTGAAATAGATATCATGTAACATGACTTGATCCTGAAATAAACTGTTTAGAAATCTCTCAGAAAATATATTGGTTCAAATATTTCTTTTTTTTTGTGCTTTGAAAACTGTAGAGGTGTTTGACTTAGTGTGTTTGACTTAGTGTGTTTGACTAAGTGTGTTTGACTTAGTGTGTTTGACTTAGTGTGTGCTAAAGTTTTATGTAAACGGACAGCCTAACAGTTGTAGGCTAATATTGACTCGCGGGTCGTATGTAGCCAGCCCAAAATGTAAGAATAATTAATAATCTCAACGGTCAATTTTGACTTAAATTTAATTGTAAGGTAGAAATGTAATTATCGATACTTATCATCATTATCTTTGGCGCTACAGCCCATGGAGGGCTCTGGCCTGCTTCACCACCTCCTTCCACTCGGACCCCTCCATTGCCTTCTTTTTCCAAGCCTGTACCCCGATCTGTCGCAGATCCATCTCGACATCGTCCATGCATCTCAGTCTAGGTCTGTCTTTAGGTCGTTTTACTCTGGGGTTCTGAGCATATATTACTTTCGCTCCTCTGCTGTTTGGCATTTGTTCCAGGTGGCCTGTCCAGCGTAGTCTGCCCCTTTTTTTATTTATCTCAGCCACAATAGTAGAGTCTTCATATAACTCATAGACCTCTCTATTGGTCCGCATCCTCCATCCAGTTTCATCTTTTGATGGTCCAATAATTTCTGAGGACTTTTCTTACCCAGCTAATTAATATATTTTCTGAACTTTTTGTATGTGTCCAGGTCTCACTGCCATAAGTCACCACTGGCCTTATTATTGTTATGGAGATGGTGTTTTTTTCGATACTTAGTTTACATTAAATAAACATCGCGAACCGCAAAGCTTGTCAGTTGTTTTTGTTTTGTTTTTTTATTTAATTTACTGTACAAATAATATAAATACATGTCTAGACTGTGTAGCCATTTATATTTGCTCTGCGTACCATGTCTGGCACGCGGTCCGTAGGTTGCCGATCCGTGGTGTAGCCCTGTGTTGTATGAAATTTTGTATGCAGTCCAAATATTATATTCGAAAAAGACAACAACCTACTGTCCAACGTTGATCTATGAATTAATGCAGATGTTGGTTAAACTATAATGATGGATAGGCCTATAAGTAGACTGAATAGTTTTATAACATATACATATTACACAACTGGGTCGATTGTTTGGATTAAAAAAAGGACACAGCAACATCATCTGACCACTATCCCACTTCCCAGTGCCAAACGCATATGTACGTCCATCGACTTCCCTCCTCCCAATCACCAGACATGACCGTGGGCTAAAACCTAAAGTTATAACTGAGTGCTGGTCGTACTTAGAGCTGTAGGTGTGAGCTACAAGTCACATGTGACATGTCTGTATATTTGGTAGGCTAAACTGCAGTATAAAGATGTAAAATTATAAAGATGTAAAAGTTAGAAGATGTAAAAGTATAAAGATGTACAATTATAAAGATGTAAAAGTATAAAGATGTAAAATTATAAAAATGTAAAAATATAAAGATGTAAAATTATAAAGATGTAAGAGTATAAAGATGTGAAATTATAAAGGTGTAAAAGTATAAGATGTAAAGTATAAAGATGTAAAAGTATAAAGATGTAAAGTATAAAGATGTAAAGTATAAAGATGTAAAGTATAAAGATGTAAAGTATAAAGATGTAAAAGTATAAAGATGTAAAAGTATAAAGTTGTAAAAATATAAAGTTATTTACAGTTATCTAGACATGTATCTATGCCAATGTTGCTCGCTGCTATTGTGTCTACGTAATTGGGAACAAGGACGCCTCTCCTTGAAATTAGATTGTATTATAGAAGTTTATTACAAAATTTCGGAAAGCTATACGGTATAATAAAAACATGACCATCTATTTAGATCTATTTTTTCAATTTTGTATAATAATAATATTATAGATCATAATCATCAAAGCTAGTAACCTAACATTTAAAATACTGATGAAAATGTTAAACTTGACTCAGACCACGGTTGAGCGTAGGAAGCATTAATCTTCTTTAAAGAAGGAGCGTCTGTAACATATAAGATAAGTTATTTAGCCTTGTATAATTTATTGACGCCTCTTTACTTCCGGTGTGGGGTATTAATTTAACTGATAAATTAATTTACATCAGTAGTGCCTATAGAAATTAAGTTACATTAGCACTGCGGCAGGGATAGGCCTGCGGCAGAGCTGGCACCCGCCACGTGTCGGTTGACAGTCGGTGAACTAACCTCAGGACCAGCCGGCCTCTTAGAGTCTTTTTATTTCTCATTGATAATGTTTTGGTTCACCTGCCTCTATATATATATCCATCTCTCTCTCTCTGAGTGTCTCTCTATCTGTCACTATATATGTCTCTCTCTCTCTCTGACTCTCTCATACACACACACATCTACTATATATATATATTTTTATGTGTGGTATGTGGTCTTCTAATGCAAATATAATTTGTTGACTTTACTTACATCATTTATTCAGGTGTAATATGGAAATACTATTTATAAACTACCCAGTGAAAAAAATGAGACGAAGATAATATAGTGCAGTGAAAATGTTAAACCTACCAAGAAAATATAGTTCAGTGAAAATGTTAAACTTACTAAGATAATATAGTGCAGTGAAAATGTTAAACTTACCAAGCCTGCGGTAAAATTTTGTTTCTCCAAGTTTAGTTTTCCTTCCTTTTCAATTTAGCAGCCGAAATATATCAACTAAAAGCAAATGGCTGTCTTATAACGACGTGGCAGGCCACAGTTTGCCACAGTTTGCCACAGTTTGTCACTTCTCCGTTACCTCTATTTCTCTGGCATAAACCTGGTTCTAGCGATCTAGCTCAAGGGAGACAAACAAGCGTGGAGTTCTAAGGAGTGGTTTTGATTGGACGGGAGTAGCCTCTCTTTCAGCTGTTATTGCACAACTGACCATCTATAGAATTTTTTATCTTAGACACTCAGCTTAAACATAAAAATCTCGATTACAAAAAATAAAAATAATAACTATAAGTAAATAAAACAGAAAAAAAGAAACGAAAGAAAAGAAAAGATAAAAGTTTACAGAATAGTTTTTTTTCTTTTTAAATTTCTTGAGTTAAGTTTTTATTTTGTTTTGTTTTTTGTTCAGACACAAACATTTGAATTTAGAGTTTAATCCACAAGAGAAATTTCCCGGCGTCGCCCGGATAAGTTTCAGATAATGAACAGAAAGCTATAGATCTAATAATTTTAAAAAAATTATTATTATTTACTGAAATCATTTACGAAATTTTTTATTTTTTTTATATTGTGTAATCTGGTTAAAAATAGGCAAGTCTTTTTATTTAACATAAAGCTAAATTGACCAGCGTTACCTGTGGAAGGACTATACCTGTGGATGATAATCGAACACCCGTCTTCCGCGTGCGTCTAAAATACAATTATTAGATTTTTCTTACTGAAAACATTTTAGGAAAGCTTAGTTCTAAAATTTTGTACAATTTTAAGAAGAAAAAAAATAATGGGGGGGGGGGGGGGGGGAGAAGAAAAGAAAAAAAATGATATCAGTGGGGAATCGAACCCAGGTCGATCGTATATGTCAGAAGCGAGATTGCAAAAGTAAGGTCACGTGTCTTTAAATAAACCAATTTGGTAGTTTAAATTAAACACACACATATAGAGCGATTGCAATCACGTGACAAAAAGCGCGTGCTGTTTGTTTACTTTGTCTAGTGGTGATAAATGGCAGCCGTATTACTATTGTCGTAAGATGGTTTTATTTTTAAATGTGATCATTTCAACAATATAACGTAAAACATATATAAAACACTATCAAGCGATGTAAATTAACATTCAAAGCTAAAAGTTAAACCATTAAAAATCGATGGAAAAGGTTCCGTAAGTGCCGAAAATTTAATTGAAGATGTCGATTGTCGAAAGTTAGACTATTAACTTACTATCTAAAACTACTAAAAGTAAAGCATAAAGCAACATGTACTTACAATGTTTCAAAAGAGCTATTGAAAAACTATAAAAGCCTAAAATCTTGTTTATTTTTGAATGGACTACTAAGGACTAGTATCACAGTTAAATATCAAGATTTATGGAAATTAATTCCTTATAATTTGGGTTTAAAATGGTAAGGAACAATGTTTATTCCCCATTATGCCATTATCACCAAAATGGCCGCTATTTACACAAATACGTCACTAAAAATCCTAAGCCACGCCTATTGCAATGGCTCTATAGCTTTATATATATATATATATATATAGGTGAAACATTTTCGATCTTTCGCTTTAGATATTCCAATAACCCAGTTAAATTTGTTCTTATCTTTTCCTAATTAATTAGTTTTATTTTACTACCACGTCTAAAAAATAATGAAATACTACAAGACTCTATATTAATTTCTAATATAAATTACATATTTAAAAAAAGTAAAAATAAACACAAGACAGCGCTAGTTTCTGATAATTCTTTCAAACGGAAGCTACTACATGTATGTTGTTCGTAGGGTCGCTGAAATATTTGATTAACCTGGCAATGGTTTCCAGTGTTGGGGCGTGGATCAAAAGTACTACCTGTAAATCAATATGCCTCTATTGTTTGCCCATAGATGCCCAGCTTTCAATACCGGCTGATCATATTCACCAGTAAACAAACACTCGAGGCTCTAATGTCAACACCCACCCACATAACCCACAGAGAGTGTACGGACCATCACCTGAAAATAGCCTCCAGAAACAGCTCCGACTATGTGTAAAGAAGGGAAATAACCTATTGATGCTATTGAAAGATTAATTATGATTCTAATTCTTGTTGATGAATTAATGAAACAATCGAATCGAACATTATATTTCATAGAAAGAGATCGTTGAAAATATAACAAGAAAATATCATCAAAGTGTTATCTAAATAAAATGAAAAAATTTTTTTTTGAGAAGAAATGAGTGGTCAAAGTTCAACTAAAGTTATCATTAAAATATAATTGTACAATGAAATAGTATAGATTACAAAATGTATTCTACAAGTAACCCATTGAATGATCAATTAAAGGGTAAGTCCTGCCTGAAAATCAAATACGTAAAGTATATATTTTCTGAAAGCTTGTTTAAAAATAAGATTTATCAAATATTTTATTTATTTTTATTCTTTTGAAAAATGTGTTTAATTAATTAATAAATCGTGTAATTATTGATTGACCTAAAAAACGACCATGCAGTGACTTCCCTTCCTTGTGACGTCACAAGTGTCAGACAGGGTGAAGTCTTATATAGCCTACTATTTGCCGTAAACATTTTGTGCGAGAGGATTTTGTAAACATTCTTGCAGTCGAGAAGGGCTTTCAAAAGAAGAAATCTTGAATGCCTAAAGCATTCCGTCCATTCACAAGGATATCTGTTCCTTAAAAAGCAAAGTTAGGTGGCAAAACAATTACAATGCAGGCCTAAATCTAAGACTGATTCCGAAGCACCCTCAAACAAGACAGACGATCGGAGAAAAAAAAAGCATAGGCCTACTCATAAGAGATTTGAAAAAAGAATTATTATCAAAGGTAAATTTTTTTTAAATTCATAAGACTCTTATTACTCTACTCTTTGGCTAAGCAACTACATTTAAAAAAAAGTTAATAGACTTTTGACTTAGGCCTGTACCTGCCTATGACCTACCTAAATGTTATGGCCTAGTCTATAACTATAGACTCACTATATTATAGTGTCTATAGAGTAGTAGGCTATAGTAGGCCTACTGTATAAATATAGGCTTATAGGTATAGACTCTTATAGATCTAACTACTACTATAAGTCTAAGTACTTTAAGTGGCTTTAGGCCTAGCCTATATTATAGATTATAGCCTATTAACCTATTATATAGTCATGCAGTAGCCTATATTAGACTACAGTCACAGACAATAAATGTATAGGGCTTTATTATAGGACCTATTAGTTTACAAAATCTATAGGCCTAAAGTTTACTTGTAATAAACTGTATCATAGCTAAAAACCCATGTTGTAGGCATAGAAGGCTCATATAAATAATGCAAAGGCCTATTTAATCTATAGGCTAAAAGCCTAATGCCTAATGGTAAATACTAAAATTCTGAGTAGAGCCTATGCTTTCTTTAAAGGTCTACTAAATATCCATTACATGCCATATATTGTTAGCTATACTTTGCTATAATTTGCTTAAGACTTAAGATGTTATATTATTGTAATTGTTGTAAATAACAATATATAAAAAAATTATGTGGTTGTAAAAATGTAAAAATGTAAAATATACTAGGTGATAGTAAAATTTGTAATCATTTTATAATCAGGAAATATAATCCACAAATAGAGAATCTCTTTCAATGGACCCAATGCCACCGCCACCACTGAGTGAAGCTTTGACTTGTGAGAACCAACAATTGCGAAGCCATAATTTATGTCTGTAGATCTTCAGATCTTATGTGGATCACAGTTCCAAAGAGGACAAGATGATACAGACAAATCTCATATTCAGAATGAATCAGAAGCAATGGTAAGCATTCAAAAATACATTAATGATTATTTATATATATATAATATATTTAATATTTTGACTAAACCTTTTATAGCTATATAAGGACTATAATATATAAATACTTTTTTTTTATTTCACTTTTACTCATGCCATTTACTTTGTAGGCCTACATATATTACATTACAACTTATCTAACAATACTTTTTAAGGAGTACAAACTGGGATTAAAACATGCAAGTCTGTAGGAGTTCAGACCTGTGAGCCATAGCCGAGGCAAGTCTTCAGTGACCTACACCAATAACTAAGTTCCAGATAAAGGTGAATGTGAAGACGATGAATCTGATATTAGTGAAAGGTATCTTATAAGATAGACATTTTTAATTAGTTTACTAATTAGTCTTATTAAATATTCTGCAATATTTGTCATATTTAATTAATATTGCTAAACTTTGCTTTAATTTTAATCCTATTTAAGAACAAATATTTCATACACTGGTATTAGAAGTCTTGAAACATTTTGTTCAACATTGATATAATAATTCCTTTAAATAACTTTTTTTTATCAGTGAAAACTAGGGCTGTGGAGTCGAAGAGTCTGAGGAAATTTAAAGTACCTGGAGTCGGAGTTGGAAGTACAAAAAGTTGAAATTTTTCTTGGGGGAGCTACCATCTCCTACCAAGGGCGTCCCCAGGTGGCGAATAAGGAAATGGTCTTTATATTTTATATAGAGGTCAGTTGTGAATACTGAATAAGCTGCCGTGGACTAACTGGTTTGCTGCCATGGAGGGTAGGTGGGATATCCTGTGTTAAGAATACTCTTTTAAAAGTGCCTAATGCTCATAAATCCAAGGAAATGACTGCAAAAAAGTGAACAGAGGATGATCGACTGTTTTCCAAATGCACTACCTATTAATTATCAATCATGTTATTTTGTTTATACTGTGTTCAAAAATGTATATAATACATGGGCATATTTGTTTAAATTAGCAACTATATTGAAAGCAATAAAGACATTTCATTCAAATTTAATCCTTTTATTTTATAACTGTTCAAAGAAATATACTAATACTTTAGAACTAAGCCTATACAGCTTATTCTTTATCAATATCAGCCCATTTGAAACCAGTTAGTCTGCCTTCTGGATAGGCCAACATTATTTTGTTTAAAGCACAAGCAGGCAGCGGTGTGTGAATTTCATGACCAAGTATGCCAAAACACCAATAAACTGAGTTCCTGTAACTGTAAGCTAAGCTGTGTATCACATTGTCCTGAAAAAAAAAGAATAATTACTGTTTAGGTTTTAGTCAATACTTTTCATAATTCAGCTGTTTTTTTAACATATCACTATTTGATGTATTTGTATATAAATCATATATATAGGCCTACAACTATATTTTTTAAAACCCTAGAAGCTTCTTCGGTTTATGAAATAATTTTATAGTAGGCCCTAGAGAGCAATTGATTCAATTAAAGGTTGAAATGCAAAAAGTGTTTTTTTGTTTTGTTTCAAGCTTGAGCTTATATAGCCTAACTATAAATTGGGCTAATTTTCATTATTTTATCTAAAAACTGTTGCCAATGTAATCTTTTAATAATCAAGATCAAATAAAATTAATCCTATGTAGCTTTAAACATTGAACAGATAGGTAATAATCACTGGTGGTAAAGATAAGAGGATTGATCACACCCTAAGAAGAGGACCAGGAAACAGCTAGCCCCTATTATGCCTGTTACGGCCGGTATTCCTATGTCAATAGTCTACCTTTACCGATATGTAGGCCCTAGCAGGCCTAGCTTTTTTTACAAGTATAATTATTAGTCCGTCACAATTCATAATAACTACTTAGTAGCGTATTCATTCTTAACTAAATCGCACAAGTAAGCCTCCTATAGCCTATAGTATACCGGGTAGTCATACAGTCACAGTCATAGTAATTAATATAGTAGGCAATAGCTAGCATATACTATTCATATAGCTTAAAAGTTCCGGTAGTAAAAGTGAATTTTAAAGTCGTTTTATGTAGACTAGTGTGAAGATTACCTACATAGGCCTATCTTTAACGTAAGTCAGAAACTAAAAAAATGATAAAGTCAAACCCTAAGGCTATGATGCTAAGGCTAAGCCTACTAAAGTGTCGAGAAACTGCATAGCCATAGTCTATGGCATAGCGCCATAGACCTAGCCTAGTAGTAGGACTGTAGGAGGCTAATCAAGTAGGCCAACTTACCATTTGATATTTCCGATGCGTGATCCATTTTTCTCGATTGATTGATATATGCTGAATTCAGCGTTAAAATTCCTTTCGTCCTCGTTGTCTGATAGATTTTTTTTTATTGTTCAAACATGTAATACATTTTTATGGTTCTACTTCGCGTGAAGCCATGTCGATTATAGCATAGTCGATTGATTGTAAACAAAAATCTTGGAAACTTGTGACGTCACTACCTGTTCGTGAGTTTCCGGCCCGTGGTCGACAGTTTCCGTAATTGGCAATGTAATTTAATTAAATTAACACATTTATCGTCCACTCTCAAAAGAAAGACTTGTATATTTGAAAATGATATTTCAAAGGCTTTAATATGGAATTAAGTTACTATTTAGGCAGGACTTACCCTTTAAGGAAAAGGGACCACAGACTCATTTTAATTTTAATAAAAATATTTACGTCTACGAAACCTACAATACGTTTTCTAAATGGAATGGAGTTGATTGCAAATGTATTTTTTTTAAAAGCAGCCAGACTGGGTAGAACTTAAGGTGTGTGTGTGTGTGGGGGGGGGGGGGCAGACTGCTTCCGGTTTCAACACATTTTGTCTTTCAGTGGAAATTAGTCAAAGGAATAATCCATACAGACTTCGTGATGTTGTAGTGACATAACTCCGGAATCAGACTCAGCCGTGTTTATAGAAAGAAAAACTCTCTCGTATGCATGTGTAGACGCACTCTCTTTCTCACACACGCATATATATATACGCACATACACACAAATACACCCACACCTACACACACAAATAGATCCAGATTTCATGACACACACAAGTACGCACATGAGGTTATATATTATACAAATTGTTATTATAATTTTTTTATTTTTGTAAAACTAACTTTTGTCTTTGTCGACACTTTATGACGTAATACGTAGTTCGTATAGAACACAGAGAATATCAACTTATAAAAGAAATAAACAACATTCGCAATCATAGCTTTGTTGTCATTTTAGTTTAATTTCACAATATATATTTTTTTTTACATAAATTAGCTACATTAATGTTAGCTTAATAATGTGTAGCTTTCTTTTTTTTAATGAACTATGTTATGGAATTATGTCATCACAATGGAAAGGTCATTTGGTGACCTGGTTTGATTTGAATAGGTCATAATTTCAAAACTCAATGAGTTGAACTCACCAGTCAGTTTTGTCGTGCAATGACAAGTCAGTTCCAACATAAATGTTTCAATTTGAAGTTTTTATAAAATGGGAGAGAATCCAACTTGTGACGTAGACTATCATCAGTACAGAATCCAACTTGTGACGTAGACTATCATCAGTACAACTTGTGACGTAGACTATCATCAGTACAGAATCCAACTTGTGACGTAGACTATCATCAGTACAACTTGTGACGTAGACTATCATCAGTACAACCTCTCGTCACGATACCACGTGATGCTCTCAACCATCCAATCGTTGGGCTTGACGTAGGCGCGCGTCACCATGTCGAACTGGGCAACGGTCAGCCCACTGACAGTGGACACCTGGATGTACTGCCTGACATTGTCCTTCAGATACATGTGGTAGTCCTTGCTGGAGCCCATTCTGTAGAACGGGACAGTTTTAAGGGACTGGCCCACAACTTCCGGCGTTGTGTCGGTGAAGTTCGGTAATCGAACGTTGTTGATCTCTAAAAACATTTCCGAGTTCCGGCCATTGAACTGAGCATCCTGTTAAAGAAATAGTTTATTATTCAATGAGCGAAAAGGAATTTATTTATACTTTGTACATAGTTTATTTAGTGTTTGGTTTATGAAAATATTTGTAATTGGCGCATTGAGAAGCCAGATTAGGGGGAGGGGGTCATGGCAATATATATTATCGTTACTGTTTCTTTGGTGGTAATTGAAACTACTGTTGGG
The DNA here is from genome assembly GCA_949126835.1 of Anisus vortex. Classification (NCBI taxonomy): domain Eukaryota; kingdom Metazoa; phylum Mollusca; class Gastropoda; family Planorbidae; genus Anisus; species Anisus vortex. The sequence continues at coordinate 353,931 of OX421495.1, forward strand.
ATTGTGTGTCCAGCACAAATCCCAGTATTTATTTATATTTTTCTTTCGCCAATGTCATTTGCTCAAAGGAAAAAAGGCGGGTGCTAAGGCCGCCCATGGTAACATTATTTTAAAATGTGAACAGTCCCCACCTTCTCCCTGTTGGTGAAGGTGTTGAAGGAAAGGTCATCAGAAAAAAAAAAGACTTTACATGTTAAGGTTATATGGATATATGTATGTTAGCCCTGTATAGACTTTTAGGCCTTTGACCTATGGAGACAAACTTAAATACACAAATTAGATTATTGGAAATGGCCTCGAAAAGAATTGGCTTTTATTTTTCGTATAATCATGAATGTGTTGATTTAAACAAGATAAATTGTTTAAACGCATAAACCTGTACCCAATACACGTAGCTTTCCTTTTATTTAATGTGTTGGGCTCGAGGTCAATCGGGATTTCCCAATAATCACTGTACATTGTTTTCTTTTTTAACTTCCTCCCAGTTCTTTGTTAATGTACGCATTCGTAATTTAGCTTGGAGAGTTCGAAGAACACTTTAAAAAAACAACTACTAGTGTATTACGTTCTCTTCAAGTCTTCAAGTATTAGATCTCTATATTCTATATTCTATATTCTACAGATCTCTATATTCGACTACACTGCAACCGCTATTTTCTATTACATGTGAATTTAAGTATTAGATCTCTGTTCCAGACCAGGCACGTAAAGAAGAAGAAGTTGGTATAAGGTAATGTCTATTCAATGACTATGTATTGTCTACGTATTGTCTATTCAATGACTATGTATTGTCAACGTATTGTCTATTCAATGACTATGTTTTGTCTATGCAATGTCTATGTATTGTCTATGTAATGTCTATGTAATGTCTATGTAATGTCTATGTATTGTCTATGTAATGTCTATGTAATGTCTACGTATTGTCTATGTAATGTCTATGTATTGTCTATGTAATGTCTATGTAATGTCTACGTATTGTCTATGTAATGTCTACGTATTGTCTATGTAATGTCCATGTATTGTCTATGTAATGTCTACGTATTGTCTATGTAATGTCTATGTAATGTCTACGTATTGTCTATGTAATGTCTACGTATTGTCTATGTAATGTCTACGTATTGTCCATGTATTGTCTATGTAATGTCTATGTATTGTCTATGTAATGTCTATGTAATGTCTATGTAATGTCTATGTAATGTCTACGTATTGTCTATGTAATGTCTACGTATTGTCTATGTAATGTCTATGTAATGTCTACGTATTGTCTATGTAATGTCTACGTATTGTCTATGTAATGTCTATAAAATGTCTATGTAATGTCTATGTAATGTCTACGTATTGTCTATGTAATGTCTACGTATTGTCTATGTAATGTCTATGTAATGTCTACGTATTGTCTATGTATTGTCTATGTATTGTCTATGTAATGTCTATGTAATGTCTACGTATTGTCTATGTAATGTCTACGTATTGTCTATGTAATGTCTACGTATTGTCTATGTAATGTCTATGTAATGTCTACGTATTGTCTATGTAATGTCTACGTATTGTCTATGTAATGTCTACGTATTGTCTATGTAATGTCTATGTAATGTCTACGTATTGTCTATGTAATGTCTACGTATTGTCTATGTAATGTCTACGTATTGTCTATGTAATGTCTATGTAATGTCTATGTAATGTCTACGTATTGTCTATGTAATGTCTACGTATTGTCTATGTAATGTCTATGTAATGTCTACGTATTGTCTATGTAATGTCTACGTATTGTCTATGTAATGTCTATGTAATGTCTACGTATTGTCCATGTATTGTCTATGTAATGTCTACGTATTGTCTATGTAATGTCTATGTAATGTCTACGTATTGTCCATGTATTGTCTATGTAATGTCTATGTATTTTCTACGTATTGTCTATGTAATGTCTACGTATTGTCTATGTAATATCTATGTAATGTCTACGTATTGTCTATGTAATGTCTATGTAATGTCTACGTATTGTCTATGTAATGTCTACGTATTGTCTATGTAATGTCTATGTAATGTCTACGTATTGTCCATGTATTGTCTATGTAATGTCTACGTATTGTTTATGTAATGTCTATGTAATGTCTACGTATTATCCATGTATTGTCTATGTAATGTCTACGTATTGTCTACGTATTGTCTATGTAATGTCTATGTAATGTCTACGTATTGTCTATGTAATGTCTATGTAATGTCTACGTGTTGTCCATGTATTGTCTATGTAATGTCTACGTATTGTCTATGTAATGTCTATGTAATGTCTACGTATTGTCCATGTATTGTCTACGTATTGTCTATGTAATGTCTATGTAATGTCTACGTATTGTCCATGTATTGTCTATGTAATGTCTACGTATTGTCTATGTAATGTCTATGTAATGTCTATGTAATGTCTACGTTTTGTCTATGTAATGTCTATGTAATATCTACGTATTGTCTATGTGATGTCTATGTAATGTCTACGTATTGTCTATGTAATGTCTACGTTCTGTCTATGTAATGTCTATGTAATGTCTACGTATTGTCTATGTAATGTCTATGTAATGTCTATGTAATGTCTACGTATTGTCTATGTAATGTCTATGTAATGTCTATGTATTGTCTATGTAATGTCTATGTAATGTCTACGTATTGTCCATGTATTGTCTATGTAATGTCTATGTATTGTCTATGTAATGTCTACGTATTGTCTATGTAATGTCTACGTATTGTCTATGTAATGTCTATGTAATGTCTACGTATTGTCTATGTAATGTCTATGTAATGTCTACGTATTGTCTATGTAATGTCTACGTATTGTCTATGTAATGTCTATGTAATGTCTACGTATTGTCTACGTATTGTCCATGTATTGTCTATGTAATGTCTATGTATTGTCTACGTATTGTCCATGTATTGTCTATGTAATGTCTATGTATTGTCTACGTATTGTCTATGTAATGTCTATGTAATGTCTACGTATTGTCTATGTAATGTCTATGTAATGTCTACGTATTGTCTATGTAATGTCTATGTAATGTCTATGTAATGTCTACGTATTGTCTATGTAATGTCTATGTAATGTCTACGTATTGTCTATGTAATGTCTACGTATTGTCTATGTAATGTCTATGTAATGTCTACGTATTGTCTATGTAATGTCTATGCAATGTCTACGTATTGTCTATGTAATGTCTATGTAATGTCTATGTAATGTCTATGTAATGTCTATGTAATGTCTATGTAATGTCTACGTATTGTCTATGTAATGTCTACGTATTGTCTATGTAATGTCTATGTAATGTCTACGTATTGTCTATGTAATGTCTATGTAATGTCTACGTATTGTCTATGTAATGTCTACGTATTGTCTATGTAATGTCTATGTAATGTCTACGTATTGTCTACGTATTGTCCATGTATTGTCTATGTAATGTCTATGTATTGTCTACGTATTGTCCATGTATTGTCTATGTAATGTCTATGTATTGTCTACGTATTGTCCATGTATTGTCTATGTAATGTCTATGTATTGTCTACGTATTGTCTATGTAATGTCTATGTAATGTCTACGTATTGTCTATGTAATGTCTATGTAATGTCTACGTATTGTCTACGTATTGTCCATGTATTGTCTATGTAATGTCTATGTATTGTCTACGTATTGTCCATGTATTGTCTATGTAATGTCTATTTTTCGTTTAATATTTACATTCAACGATAAATCCCAAGCCGAAAAATTACTGAAGTAACCCTTTCGAAGCCGTATGCATCAGTATCGGTGGCCAATGCAGACATGGGCGATTGTGTGGCTAGCACAATGATTAGCTGTCTTCACTTTCCACAACATTTAAAATAGGCGTAGCCACTAATGGGTACAGCTTCACAAGTTCACAATTAGCGTACTACCCCGCGCCCAACCAGCTGTAGATTAATTTCACTTTTGCAAATATTAGCTCACCCCCCCCCCCCCCCCCCACACACACACACTTTATACTATTTGCCTAAGTTGACCCTGCCCCAGCCTCGTCTAATCCTTGCACTATTTGCACACACCTACTATGTCAATCCTATGGCTGCTGGATAAATTCACATAAAGCGAGTCTTTACTTTGTATAAAACATGCAAATAAAAAACAAATAAATTAAAATACTAAAAAACATTTAAAAACAAAACATACAAAAGAAAGTAAACGAGGAAAGACCAATTCACCTTAAGTTCTAGTTTGACTCTAATACTGGATGTCCCCATGGCAAACATTAAGCTGGTCAGGTTACCGAAAGTGACATTGTTTCCATTGTCGGTCTTGAGGACAGGGTTCCAGGGCCGAGTGTCCACAGACCAGGTCATTTTCATGTTCTCTGTAGATTTGGCGGACAGCTCCCCGGTGTCAATGAAATAAAGATGACTGCGTACTACGCCTACAATAAAATGAATATGACTGCGTACTACGCCTACAATAAAATGAATATGACTGCGTACTACGCCTACAATAAAACAAAGATGACTGCGTACTACGCCTACAATAAAATGAATATGACTGCGTACTACGCCTTCAATAAAATAAAGATGACTGCGTACTACGCCTACAATAAAATAAAGATGACTGCGTACTACGCCTACGTTTATTTGTTAATAGAAAAGAAACAATCATTCTGTTTTTGAGTTTTTAGTATGATCTGGCCAGTCAAGAACATCGATAGAAGTGCATGTCTAACTAAACCCTATTACCAGGTCCAATGAGCTGAAAAAGCATGAAATTTCTAAGGCGTTGATTCGGTACTGCCTATAACTGAAAACTTGGAGTTGGAGAGCCCCTTAAGATATCATGGTCCCCTTAAGATATCATGGTCCCCGGCCCCCAAAGACCCACCTAACCTTTCCCCTCACTTTTTAACCATTATCCCTATCCCAACTCTCTTTGTATTAAAAAAAAATATTAATTTCGATTTGAAAAACAAAACCATTCTATAATAGCATCTCTACATCAAAAAGTATAACAGGACTGAAGATATGTAGTTAACATGACACACATTCTAGAGTAATCGAAATACCTGTAGTGTGTATAAGTCGATAGACCTGCCTGGTTTTGGTGTTAAAGAACGTCTTATCGGTGTCGAAGCCCCCTCTCCGGGCCATTTCAGCGGAAGTCTGGGCCACGATGACGTCATCGGGTGAGACAAAGACCGAGTTTGCCTCAAGGGTGTAGCCCTATTGTCAGGATCAAGTGAAAGGCTTTTTAAGTTAAATTAGTTGTGTACAGTAATAACAAACTAAATACAGACTATGCCACTATTAAAAGTATCACTCTACTCATCTTATTTTACAAGAATCAAGACCCTTTAAAACATTTAAACAGAATGAGCCCGATAATATATTCAACGATATTCAACAATATAAGCAACCTAAAAGTATATACATTAAAAACAAAAAAACCAAGTCTTCTATATAAAATAAAAAGAAATACATTTTTGAAACGTATATATATAGAATCAAACAAGTACACGTTTTATCTGTCAATATTATACAAACAATACGGACACACAAAGGCACACATACACATATATAATTCTCACATTAAAGTTGACCACACAAAGGCGCACACACACACATATAATTATTTCACCTCAAAGTTGACCACACAAAGGCAAACACACACACATATAATTATTTCACATCAAAGTTGACCACACAAAGGCAAACACACACACATATAATTATCTCACATCAAAGTTGACCACACAAAGGCGCACACACACACATATAATTATTTCACATCAAAGTTGACCACACAAAGGCAAACACACACACATATAATTATCTCACATCAAAGTTGACCACACAAAGGCGCACACACACACATATAATTATTTCACATCAAAGTTGACCACACAAAGGCAAACACACACACATATAATTATCTCACATCAAAGTTGACCACACAAAGGCACACAAACACACATATAAGTATCTCACATCAAAGTTGACCACACAAAGGCGCACACACACACATATAATTATCTTTCATCAAAGTTGACCACACAAAGGCACACACACACACATATATAATTATCTCACATCAAAGTTGACCACACAAAGGCACACACACATATAATTATCTCACATCATATTTGACCACACAAAGGCACATACACACACACATATAATTATCTCACATTATATTTGACCACACAAAGGCACACACACACATATAATTATCTCACATCAAAGTTGACCACACAAAAGCACAAACTCACACACATAATTATCTCACATCAAAGTTGACCACACAAAGGCACACACACACACACACATACATAATTATCTCACATCAAAATTTACCACACAAAGGCACACACACACACACACACATATAATTATCTCACATCAAAGTTGACCACACAAAGGCACACACACACACACACACACACACACATAATTATCTCACATCAAAGTTTACCACACAAAAGCACACACACACACACATATAATTATCCAACATCAAAGTTGACCACACACACACACACACATATATAATTATCTCACATCAAAGTGGACCACACAAAGGCACACACACACACACATATAATTATCCAACATCAAAGTTGACCACACACACACACAATCACACACATATAATTATCTCACATAAAAGTTGACCACACACACACACAATCACACACATATAATTATCTCACATCAAAGTTGACCACACACACACACACATATATAATTATCTCACATCAAAGTTGACCACACAAAGGCACACACACACACACACACATATAATTATCTCACATCAAAGTTGACCACACAAAGGCACACACACACACACACACACAAACACATAATTATCTCACATCAATGTTTACCACACAAAGGCACACACACACACACACATATATAATTATCTCACATCAAAGTTGACCACACAAAGGCACACACATACACACATATAATTATCTCACATCAAAGTTGACCACACAAAAGCACAAACTCACACACATAATTATCTCACATCAAAGTTGACCACACAAAGGCACACACACACACACACACATAATTATCTCACATCAAAGTTTACCACACAAAGGCACACACACACACATATATAATTATCTCACATCAAAGTTGACCACACAAAGGCACACACACACACATATATAATTATCTCACATCAAAGTTTACCACACAAAGGCACACACACACACACATATAATTATCTCACATCAAAGTTGACCACACAAAGGCACACACACACACACACATATAATTATCTCACATCAAAGTTGACCACACAAAGGCACACACACACACATATATAATTATCTCACATCAAAGTTGACCACACACACACACACACACATATATAATTATCTCACATCAAAGTGGACCACACAAAGGCACACACACACACACATATAATTATCCAACATCAAAGTTGACCACACACACACACACACATATATAATTATCTCACATCAAAGTGGACCACACAAAGGAACACACACACACACATATAATTATCCAACATCAAAGTTGACCACACACACACACAATCACACACATATAATTATCTCACATCAAAGTTGACCACACACACACACAATCACACACATATAATTATCTCACATCAAAGTTGACCACACACACACACACATATATAATTATCTCACATCAAAGTTGACCACACAAAGGCACACACACACATATATAATTATCTCACATCAAAGTTGACCACGCAAAGGCACACACACATATAATTATCTCACATCATATTTGACCACACAAAGGCACATACACACACACATATAATTATCTCACATCATATTTGACCACACAAAGGCACACACACACATATAATTATCTCACATCAAAGTTGACCACACAAAAGCACAAACTCACACACATAATTATCTCACATCAAAGTTGACCACACAAAGGCACACACACACACACACACATAATTATTTCACATCAAAGTTTACCACACAAAGGCACACACACACACACACATATAATTATCTCACATCAAAGTTGACCACACAAAGGCACACACACACACACACACACATAATTATCTCACATCAAAGTTTACCACACAAAGGCACACACACACACACATATAATTATCTCACATCAAAGTTGACCACACAAAGGCACACATTCACACATATATAATTATCTCACATCAAAGTTGACTACACAAAAGCACACACACACACACATATAATTATCCAACATCAAAGTTGACCACACACACACACACACATATATAATTATCTCACATCAAAGTGGACCACACAAAGGCACACACACACACACATATAATTATCCAACATCAAAGTTGACCACACACACACACAATCACACACATATAATTATCTCACATCAAAGTTGACCACACACACACACAATCACACACATATAATTATCTCACATCAAAGTTGACCACACACACACACACATATATAATTATCTCACATCAAAGTTGACCACACAAAGGCACACACACACACACACACATATAATTATCTCACATCAAAGTTGACCACACAAAGGCACACACACACACACAAACACATAATTATCTCACATCAATGTTTACCACACAAAGGCACACACACACACACATATATAATTATCTCACATCAAAGTTGACCACACAAAGGCACACACATACACACATATAATTATCTCACATCAAAGTTGACCACACAAAAGCACAAACTCACACACATAATTATCTCACATCAAAGTTGACCACACAAAGGCACACACACACACACACATAATTATCTCACATCAAAGTTTACCACACAAAGGCACACACACACACATATATAATTATCTCACATCAAAGTTGACCACACAAAGGCACACACACACACATATATAATTATCTCACATCAAAGTTTACCACACAAAGGCACACACACACACATATAATTATCTCACATCAAAGTTGACCATACACACACACACACACATATATAATTATCTCACATCAAAGTTGACCACACACACACACACACATATATATAATTATCTCACATCAAAGTTGACCACACAAAGGCACACACACACACACATATAATTATCTCACATCAAAGTTGACCACACACACACACACATATATAATTATCTCACATCAAAGTTGACCACACAAAGGCACACACACACACATATATAATTATCTCACATCAAAGTTGACCACACAAAGGCACACACACACACACACATATAATTATCTCACATCAAAGTTGACCACACACACACACACACACATATAATTATCTCACATCAAAGTTCACCCGAACTCTGTATCCCATCATCACGAATGTCTTCAGCCTGTCGAAAGATCCCACGAGAGGGTTGCCGTTCTTGTCATGTTCATACACGACTGTCCAGCAGGAGTCCGCGTACCACTGAAGGGCCACATAGTCGTTGGTGTGCTTCAGAGGCTTCATGTCCCCCATTGTCCACCTGGCTGAATCCCTACGACCTGGTCAAAAATGTCCATAAATAGGATAGTCAAAACACTTGAATAGATACAAGAGCATCAACAAACATAATGATGTGTTGGGGGTTCCAATAAGTTACTGGCCGTCATCTCCATTTGAGTCTGGGCCACCAACTAATTTTTTAGATCTCTAGAGCCTCACGAATCAAAGATATTGTATTACAGTAGAAGTCCGATAATCCGGCACGTTCGGGACCGGCTCGGTGCCGGACTACCGAAAATTCAGGTCTATCGGGCGGTGCCCCTTCTTTTTAGTGTAGGCTTTGCCGTAAAACAAATGTACTTTGTTTTTTTTAACTACATACATACATAAATCGTAATTATAAGAACAATTAGGTTAATAATTAAACTACAAATACAGTATGCAAATACATCAAAGTTTATTTTACATTTCATATAATGTATGTACACGTACTGTAAAACATATTTCACTTAGATTTTAAAAAGTCACGAATGTCTTTTTGTTTTCTTGACTTTTGGCGTTTAGTATAAAATTTATTTCTAATGATATGGAAATCAATAATTTCTGAAGCACGGTAGCTAGTACTAGCCTCAGCAAAAGAGATAAACTTATTTAGTGATTCTGCAGCTTCTGCCCAGCTGATTTTTTTCCTTTTCTTCCGTTTCGGCATCTGAGTCACTTTCTTCAAGTAAGTTCAAGATTTTGAGTGGCTGAGGGTTTACTACACTGTTGATAATGTCCTCATCGGTTAGTTCTTGTTCAACAGGCTCATTCTCGTAGATTAGAAGTCACTCCTCTACCTCATCTTCAGGCAGGTTTTGAAAACATGGTCACTGTACAGTTAGAACGTAACTCACTTTGTTTACAAACAGTTTCAAAAGTTACGTACGTCACTACAGATGTACATGTACTGTATTACAGTAGAGAGTACTGAGACACAGTTTACTGCGATGTGAAAGGACACAAAACAACAACGCACAAAAAAATGGCGAAGACGCTTCGTGATTGATTAACTGTGCTGCACTGCACCTGTATTTGTTGTGACAGCTGAGACTAGCCGGCCGCTAATTGTTTCCGAACAATACCGAGCGCTTCCAGCTGATCCCGAACTACCCCCGAAAAATTCGAGCGTTTTTATTTGCTTTAAAGACACACTTTTGGAAAAAACCAAAATTTTTACAGTTTTCCGCAGCGATGCCGGACTATCGGGCATTTCGGACTGTTGGACGCCGGACTAATGGACTTCTACTATAATACAAATAAATATATTTGCACCTTGTCAACTGAAAATTCCGCGAAAAGATTGGTTGTACGGGCCAAGCCAAGAAATGTTTACCAGCATTTATAATTATTTATTACTTTACAGATGTTTGTTCTAGAATTAGAGAAAATAGATAACTTCGTGAATAGTTAAAAAATCCAACAATTTGTGACTAGACTATTGTACTTAACAGGGTATCATTTTTTTTTCTTTACTTTTTCTCTTTGCTCTCAAATCACATATTACAATGACATGAATCACATATTACAATGACATGAATCACACATTACAATGACATGAATCACATATTACAATGACATGAATTACATATTACAATGAATTTAACGTATTTCTTCAAGCTAATTACATCTGACCATGATATTTGCTGCTGATATCTCCATAAAATAAACTATGCACTGACACGATTGGTTGAGATTTAGTTTACCTGTTGTTTCCCATGACGACAGCCAATGGTAAGGCTGTTCTCTGAAGACGATTCCTCCAGCGCTCGTGTAGCTTTGACTAACATGACTCAAGCTCTGACCGCTGATGTGTTTAGTTATGTAGTCAGTGTGGACATTGTCCATGGTGAAGGCGTAGCCCCTGTCCTTCATGACGCCCCTCATCTCAGACTGAAACAAAAATCATCAGTGGACGCCCTCGAATAAGTTTGTGCAACTTTCATTAATATTGATAATTTCAGTGGGTGCGCAAAGATAAGGATGCACATAGAAAAGGTGCACATAGATAAGGGTGTACATAGATAAGGGTGCACATAGATAAGGGTGCACATAGATAGGGTGCACATAGATAAGGGTGCACATAGATAGGGTGCACATGGATAGGGGCGCCCATAGATAAGGATGTACATAGATAAGGGTGCACATAGATAAGGGTGCACATAGATAAGGGTGCACATAGATAAGGGTGCACATAGATAAGGATGCACATAGATAAGGATGCACATAGATAAGCGTAAACATAGATAAAGATGCACATAGATAAGGATGCACATAGATAAGCGTGTACATAGATAAGGATGCACATAGATAAGGATGCACATAGATAAGCGTGTACATAGATAAGCGTGTACATAGATAAGGATGCACATAGATAAGGATGCACATAGATAAGCGTGTACATAGATAAGGATGCACATAGATAAGGATGCACATAGATAAGCGTGCACATAGATAAGGATGCACATAGATAAGCGTGTACATAGATAAGGATGCACATAGATAAGGATGCACATAGATAAGGATGCACATAGATAAGCGTGTACATAGATAAGGATGCACATAGATAAGGATGCACATAGATAAGGGTGCACATAGATAAGGATGCACATAGATAAGCGTGAATAGATAAGCGTGTACATAGATAAGCGTGTACATAGATAAGGATGCACATAGATAAGGATTCACATAGATAAGCGTGTACATAGATAAGGATGCACATAGATAAGGATGCACATAGATAAGGGTGCACATATATAAGGATGCACATAGATAAGGATGCACATAGATAAGGATGCACATAGATAAGGATGCACATAGATAAGCGTGTACATAGATAAGCGTGTACATAGATAAGGATGCACATAGATAAGGATGCACATAGATAAGCGTGTACAAAGATAAGGATGCACATAGATAAGGATGCACATAGATAAGGGTGCACATAGATAAGGATGCACATAGATAAGGATGCACATAGATAAGCGTGTACATAGATAAGGATGCACATAGATAAAGATGCACATAGATAAGGATGCACATAGATAAGCGTGAATAGATAAGCGTGTACATAGATAAGCATGTACATAGATAAGCGTGTACATAGATAAGGATGCACATAGATAAGCGTGTACATAGATAAGGATGCACATAGATAAGGATGCACATAGTTAAGGGTGCACATAGATAAGGATGCACATAGATAAGGATGCACATAGATAAGGATGCACATAGATAAGGATGCACATAGATAAGCGTGCACATAGATAAGGATGCACATAGATAAGCGTGTACATAGATAAGGATGCACATAGATAAGGATGCACATAGATAAGGATGCACATAGATAAGGATGCACATAGATAAGCGTGCACATAGATAAGGATGCACATAGATAAGCGTGTACATAGATAAGGATGCACATAGATAAGGATGCACATAGATAAGGATGCACATAGATAAGCGTGTACATAGATAAGCGTGTACATAGATAAGGATGCACATAGATAAGGATGCACATAGATAAGGGTGCACATAGATAAGGATGCACATAGATAAGCGTGAATGGATAAGCGTGTACATAGATAAGCGTGTACATAGATAAGGATGCACATAGATAAGCGTGTACATAGATAAGGATGCACATAGATAAGGATGCACATAGATAAGGGTGCACATAGATAAGGATGCAAATAGATAAGGATGCACATAGATAAGGATGCACATAGATAAGGATGCACATAGATAAGCGTGTACATAGATAAGCGTGTACATAGATAAGGATGCACATAGATAAGGATGCACATAGATAAGCGTGTACATAGATAAGGATGCACATAGATAAGGATGCACATAGATAAGCGTGTACATAGATAAGGATGCACATAGATAAGGATGCACATAGATAAGCGTGTACATAGATAAGGATGCACATAGATAAGGATGCACATAGATAAGCGTGCACATAGATAAGGATGCACATAGATAAGCGTGTACATAGATAAGGATGCACATAGATAAGGATGCACATAGATAAGCGTGTACATAGATAAGGATGCACATAGATAAGGATGCACATAGATAAGGATGCACATAGATAAGGGAGCACATAGATAAGGATGCACATAGATAAGGATGCACATAGATAAGCGTGTACATAGATAAGCGTGTACATAGATAAGGATGCACATAGATAAGGATGCACATAGATAAGCGTGTACATAGATAAGGATGCACATAGATAAGGATGCACATAGATAAGGGTGCACATAGATAAGGGTGCACATAGATAAGGATGCACATAGATAAGGATGCACATAGATAAGGGTGCACATAGATAAGGATGCACATAGATAAGGATGCACATAGATAAGGGTGCACATAGATAAGGGTGCACATAGATAAGGATGCACATAGATAAGGATGCACATAGATAAGGGTGCACATAGATAAGGGTGCACATAGATAAGGATGCACATAGATAAGGGTGCACATAGATAAGGGTGCACATAGATAAGGATGCACATAGATAAGGATGCACATAGATAAGGGTGCACATAGATAAGGATGCACATAGATAAGGATGCACATAGATAAGGGTGCACATAGATAAGGGTGGAACCTGAATAAAAGTTTTCTATATCTGATCGTAGATTATATGTGTGGTAGATCCTTCTAGTCTTCTTCTACACAGAACAAATATTATGTCTTAAATTTTTCTAGTGTTTGAGTTTAGTTAAGTGTTATATTTTAATAAAGTTTATAAAAAAGTAGGATATATTTTATTACTAGTTTAGGTGACCCATTCAATGCCTGGATGCCATTCAAAAAGAAATAAAAATTCTATGGGTTCTATGGGTGCACTCTTTTCTGTAGAAAAAAAATAGTTTTATCTCGGTTTGAATATTTAATGTTGTATTCCATGCTGGAATACATTATGAATTCTTAATGCTCAATGCTTTATGTTGTTTTTTGCTTTAAAAATGTAGTTAATTAAACGTTTTTAATTTTACGTATTTCAACCTTTCTTTCACAATTTTTTTGTTATATTATATATATTATTATAAGATATTAGGTTCTCAAAAATGTGTGAGTATCTATGTCCATTGTATGTTTCGGGTGATCGGAGCGTCTGATGGCTAATTGGCCGACTTCCTATCATCCCATCAAGCTGAAACTTAGCACATAAACGTTATGCCTATGACAACATATTATGACAAGGCGAATCCTCAGAAGATCTTTCTTATCGAGCCATGTGTTGAACATTTCCCTTAACACAGAAACTTATTTTCTAGAAACTGTCAAAACTACCATCTAATGTTCATAGAAGAAAGCAGGAAAGTTTAGAATCTAATGTTCATAGAAGAAAGCAGGAACGTTTAGAATCTAATGTTCATGGAAGAAAGCAGGAAAGTTTAGAATCTAATGTTCATGGAAGAAAGCAGGAAAGTTTAGAATCTAATGTTCATAGAAGAAAGCAAGAAAGTTTAGAATCTAATGTTCATGGAAGAAAGCAAGAAAGTTTAGAATCTAATGTTCATAGAAGAAAGCAAGAAAGTTTAGAATCTAATGTTCATGGAAGAAAGCAAGAAAGTTTAGAATCGTCCTCCAGATATACTCTTCACTGCGGAAATTTTCCGTTCTGAGGATTGAAAAAAAACTTAAAGTTGCTGGAAAAAACAATTCAATTACATCGCCTTTGTGGCAGCCAATCAAAACTTAGTTAACTTTTCTTATAAATGGTAACTGACATATTTATATTCTATGATAATATGATAAATTTGTCTGAAATGGTTGCATCATTTTTTATAAGGAAAACTTTATAGCAAACTCAAACCCACGCTTAGCTTCTTTCTCGCTCTAGAAATACAGTGAACTAGAGCGGCTGTATACTATAAATACTATAGGTACGTGCTATCGTTATAGTACATTATCAAAGATATTAGAAGAATTAGTTTAAACAAGTATTTGTGTCTTGATTAGATTTGATAATATTTACAAAAGATGGACAAACATTTCTGGTCTTCTATGTTTACCTTGATGGCCATGGTCAAGAAATTATCTCTGAATCCATTACTACTTGACCCGTCCAGGTAGCGTGACGTCACTGGTATATGCTCTGGACTGTAGTCCTGATCAAATAAAATGTCAAAGGTCACTCAAAGAAGCTTTAGAATTGAGTATAGTAATGTAGAGACATACAATAATAATTTTGATAGTCAATAATAAAATACCCATGTTATCATTTAGCACTTGCTGAGCATCTATAGGAAATAGTCTAAACGCTAAATACGTTTTAGCTATAAGTCAATTAGAAAGTTTAAGGCTTTATTTAAATGTCATACTATTTTGGTATGTAAAGTTAATGAAGCAGACTTTGCCAGTTACAGTGGCTACGGCATGAAAGGAGATTGTGTGGATATTATTCAGACGTCCTTACTTTTCTCAACTAATGTCATTTACCAAATGGAGCATGGCGATGGTTCAAAACCAACAGACCTAAATGTACTCACGCGGCATTGACTAGAACTAGATAGTAGATAGTACATTTACACACATCTATTCAAACCTTCACGCTAACTCTTGACCATGAAGTCTTGTGCAGTGTGTTACGTTATGTGCAGTGTGTTACGTCTTGTACAGTGTGTTATGTCTTGTGCAGTGTGTTACGTCTTGTGCAGTGTGTTACGTCTTGTACTGTGCGTTATGTCTTGTGCAGTGTGTTACGTCTTGTGCAGTGTGTTACGTCTTGTGCTGTGTGTTACGTCTTGTGCAGTGTGTTACGTCTCGCTGTCTATGGTGGGTGGTTTTATCACAATTATTTCTTATTTCGCATGAAGAATTTTTATTTTCTCGCCCAAACGTCCATCGAAGTAATTAGAAAAAACTCCAGGAACAATTAACAACAACATTTAATTTAACATAACACCGAGCTCAACACAAGTCCATCAAAAACAAATAGGCCTACAATTTGATAAAAACACAAATAGTAGTAAAACAAGCCTAACCAGTCTCTACACACTCTCATCTCTTACTCTCGCTACACACGGTCTGTAAAACCTCTTGGCCAGACGTACAAGGGTCACCTAAGGTCACCAAAACGAATGTGACCACCAGTTTACCAAAGGGGGGGGGGTAATCACAACAAGGGAGTTAATTAATTAATTCATGCATCTCAAGTGATAGATAAATAGAAAGAGAGTTCAGGAGAAGGGAGATAAAAAGAGATAGAACGAGATATAGACTAGAATGAAAGAGAATGAGAGAAGGGGATGAAAGAGAAATTCAATAATAATAATAACGGTGCTCATGTAGCGCATATCCCGTTGGTGACAGTTCTATGCGCTGACGACAGTTACAGAATACAGACAGACAACGAAATATGTACAAATACGCCAATTCTGCTGACGAAATAGGTGAGACCTCAACCGGCTCCTGAAGGTGTCATAGCTAGGGCTCTGGCGAAGCTGTAGTGGGAGGTGATTCCAAGCGGACGGTAATACGTAGGAAAATAAACGTTCGCCAGCGGACACTAGCCTCACACGAGGGATCCACAGAGTAAGCGCGTCAGAAGCCGAACGAAGTGGGCGTGACTGGGTGTAGAGCTCCATACAAGAGCGAAGGTAATCCGGGGGACAGTTATTCAGGCACTTATAGCAGAGAGAAGCCAGCTTATATGAGATCCGGTTGTTGATGGGTAGCCAGTGCAGAGATCGGAGCAGAGGAGTAATATTATTTGACTTCTTCTTCTTTTTTGTGAACCAGAGAGAGAGAGAAAGAAATCAAGATGTGGATTATATCTACTTACCCTCGTACTTAACATAATGGAATCCACCTTCCACTCATGAGATAAAACATTTCCGTTCCAACTGCTGGCTGAGATATTTAAATAGCTGACGTTACCATCAGTACACACAATGATTGGCTGAAATTCTGTTTCCGGTCCTATAGGGTGTGACATTCTGTCCATAGACTACGTAGAACAAAAAGTATAATGCATTTATTTTGTGAGATGTTACAGGCCTTGTGGGCCTTAGTAAGATGTTACATGCCTTGTGGGCCTTAGTGAGATGTTGCAGGTCTTGTAAGCGTTAGTGAGATGTTGCAGGCCTTGTGAGCCTTAGTGAGATGTTACAGGCCTTGTGGGCCTTGGTGAGATGTTACAGGCCTTATGGGCCTTAGTGAGATGTTATAGGTATTGTGGGCCTTGGTGAGATGTTACAGGCCTTGTGGGCCTTAGTGAGATGTTATAGGCTTTGTGGGCCTTGGTGAGATGTTACAGGCCTTGTGGGCCTTAGTGAGATGTTACAGGCCTTATGGGCCTTAGTGAGATGTTACAGGCCTTGTGAGCTTTAGTGAGATGTTGCAGGCCTTGTGAGCCTTAGTGAGATGTTGCATGCCTTGTGAGCCTTAGTGAGATGTTACAGGCCTTGTGAGCTTTAGTGAGATGTTACAGGCCTTGTGAGCCTTAGTGAGATGTTATAGGCCTTGTGGGCCTTGGTGAGATGTTACAGGACTTGTGGGCCTTGGTGAGATGTTACAGGCCTTGTGGGCCTAAGTGAGATGTTACAGGCCTTGTGGGCCTTGGTGAGATGTTACAGGCCTTGTGGGCCTTGGTGAGATGTTACAGGCCTTGTGGGCCTTTGTGAGATGTTACAGGCCTTGTGGGCCTAAGTGAGATGTTACCGGCCTTGTGGGCCTTGGTGAGATGTTACAGGCCTTGTGGGCCTTGGTGAGATGTTACAGGCCTTGTGGGCCTTTGTGAGATGTTACAGGCCTTGTGAGCCTTGGTGAGATGTTACAGGCCTTGTGGGCCTTTGTGAGATGTTACAGGCCTAGTGGCGTCGCTAGGCTATTAGCTTTTGAAACATCTTAAATAGAAATATAAAGTTGCATTAACTTTTGGTTTTAAGATTTGTTACACTATAATATAATATAATATTATATAATATTGTTATGATATAATATGAAGAAAAAAGTTTCCGACTTTTTTGGAGTTTAGTTTATTGCGAGAGTGAGTCGAGCATGCTTATTACACATTCATTTCCTAACATTTACATAAGGGAAACAACCCCGTATTGGTGGGAAAATATTTTAATGTCAGTTTATCTCCCTTCAATAACGTTTTGTTACGTTGAAAACTTTTTAGTTTGAAGTTCTAGGAAATTGAAAGAAATAAAAATGAGTAGTAGTACAAATGTATCATTACTCAGTGACGTAAATAATGCATTTTAATTATAAAAAGAACTTTAGTTTATAAAATTATTTTTAATTACTATACCTCTCCACAAATGACCTGTCCATTCATATTTAAATTATCCAAGATGAAGGCCTCTGAGTACTTGCCATTGGTCAGTCCTACCTTGACCGGCTTGCCCATCAGGATGTTATTACGTAAGACCTCTACGGGTCGTTGGACATTCTGAACCCAGATGAATCTGTTGTACCAAGGTCGTTGACACACGGCTGAAATTTGAATAAAACCATTCTGACTACAATGCTCGAATCTGATGGTCAGAAACTTGCAGACTTTTTTCAAGGACATTTTCTGGCTAAAGGCTTTTATTTTTACAGCTGTTTAGACTTTGAAAGTCTTGTTTTACAATAAGACCTTTATAATATATGAATTTAGTCAGTTTTACGTAACAATTTCCTATGTGATCAATATACCAGATCTGTTGGGGATTTAAGCCTTCCCTATACGACCGACGCCTTCCGTATACGACCTACGCCTTCCGTATACGACTTGCGTACTTAAGAGGAGAGGTTAAAGTTAACCTTAGAGAGATGCCAATGACAAAAAGGGGGAGGGAGAGCTGAAATGAATTTGAACAAATTGATACAAGTATTTATAATGTATTTATAATGTATTTATAATGTATTTATAATGTATTTATAATGTATTTATAATGTATTTATAATGTATTTATAATGTATTTATAATGTATTTATAATGTATTTATAATGTATTTATAATGTATTTATAATGTATTTATAATGTATTTATAATGTATTTATAATGTATTTATAATGTATTTATAATGTATTTATAATGCCTTCATTTCATGGTGTTGTAAAATTGTGTCAAAGCGAAAAATCTAGGAATAACACTCAACTATTGTTAGTTTGCCCCCATTTTAATACTGCTATCTACTGGAACACATTTTTGAACTAGTTAACCCATTTAGTAATAAAAACTACATTCTACATTAGAAAGATATCGTCATTCAAATATTGTTCTTACAATCTAAGCCAATCTAAGGTAAGTAAATTACATTTATTATTTAATGCTTCAAAATTGCTTTCATACAATGAAAGAGTTGAAAACTAAGTTATATCTAAATTGACCAAATCGAGCTGACACGTGGTGGAGGTTTTGAAATAATGAAAAGTCCACTATTGCCCAATTTCGAACTCAGCGTTGTCCGAAAGGGCCCTATTGTGGTAGATTTAGGGCGCACCGTAATTAGCAGTGTCGAAAGGATGCAGAAGAGACTATTGAGCACGTGCTATTTGACTGCTCTGCCTTGCAGGGTCTTAGAGTGGACAGGAAGGGCAACCGCTAATGCTGTGGACAGGAAAGGCCAACCGCTAATGCTGTGGACAGGAAGGGCCAACCGTTAATGATGTGGACATGAAAGGCCAACCGTTAATGTTGTGAACAGGAAGGGCCAACCGTGAATGCTGTGGACAGGAAGGGCCAACCGTTAATGTTGTGGACAGGAAGGGGCAACCGTTAATGCTGTGGACAGGAAGGGCCAACTGTTAATGCCGTGGACAGGAAGGGCCAACCGTTAATGCTGTGGACAGGAAGGGCCAACCGCTAATGCTGAGCCATTATTGCGCGAAACAGCCGAGTTCGTTCACCGAACCCTAAGAGAGTAATCTCGGCTTGCATTCTCGAAGAGAAGTCTGGTTCAAGTCTGGTTTACTCACCAAAAGTTAATAATATGACTTTAAGCACAACGGCATTCTCTTTATCGGTGATACGTGTACTGATCCAAAAACCTGCTTGCAAAATTAGGTTCATTTCCACACAATTGAAAAGAAAGTTTTTTTTCAGTTTGTTTTATGATATAACTTTCGGGCATGTTCTTTTAACAGCAGAAATGAAATTAATAGAAAAGTACAAGTGTTCTTTTAACATAACATAGAGACCGTGTTATGCAATTGAGACAACAGAGACACATTAAGAAAGTGTTGAGACTGAAATTTTTTTTTTAATCTCTAGAAATTTTCTGTCCAATTTCTTTTGTCGATTTATCTCGTCTCAAAGAAGAATGCACTTCTATAGAAGCATTCGCGTTGATCTTATAAATACTTGCGATACTACATGTACATCCTGGAAATCAGCAATACATTTTGCCAAATTTTCCATCACTAATAATTGCTCGCAAAGAAATGCATACGTATTAATGCATTTAGTTTAAATAAGCATACTTTTCTTTAATTAAATAAGAATAAATTCAGTAGAAATGCACAATTGTGTCCAAAGTCTAGTGCCGCCAACTAATATTTTGATATCTAAGTAGATTACTGGTTATTTATAAGTATAATTGACCATTATATATTTTTCACAAATTATTTCAATGATCCCAAAATGCTGCAAATATAATCAAATCTTATTTGACTCTAATATTCATAATTTATTTATTTAACATCGCTCCCCCTGATACTTACAATATTTACCTTCGTTAAATGTTTTAAACTCCTACTGTCTTAATTGTGTCTTAATTTTTCTGTTAGGTCCGTTGATGCTTCATTTATTTGATTTGTCACATGTTGGTAAAGTTTTAAATTATCAATTAACTTTATATTTCTTAGACTGGAGATTATATACGTGTTCTTAGTTGTATGTTAAATGTGCTCTGAACTTACATTATGTTTGTTTGCAGAGCTATAGAGTATTTGCTATAGGCGTGGCTTAGGTTTATTGATGACGTCACTAAGTAAATAGCAGCCATGATGGTGATCAATAAGAGGCCGGCTGGTCGTGCGGTTAGTTCATCGGACTGTCAACCGACATGTCGCGGTTTCTATCCCTGCCGCCGACTGATCCCTGCCGCACTGCAGGAGTTGTGGGCCTAGTGGACGTATTAATTTTATATCTAGAAGGAACGTCTGTATACTTATAAGATACGATTGTTATTTAATATTTCTATTTTACACCCAAAATATAAAGAATATGTTTGCATACATCTTAATATTTAACTTTTGTAGTAGTCTTTAGTAGTCCGTTCACGAAGTAAACAAGATTTGAGGCTTTCATAGATTTTCAATAGCAATTGTGAAACATTGCGCAGTCTGCGTTATGATTTACTTTTAGATAGTAAGTTCGACATCTTCAATTAAATATTCTGCACTTACGGAACCTATTCCATTGATGTTTAATGTTTTAAATTTTAGTTTCGAATGTTAATTTTCATCATATGACAGTGTTTTGTATATATTTTACGTACTATTGTTGAAATTATCATATAAAAAAAAAACAACTTTTTAAGCCTATAGTAATACGGCTGCCATTTGTCACCACTAGACAAAGTAAACAAACAACACGTGCTTTTTGTCACGTGAATGAAAAAGCTCTATAGAAATATTATTATTATTATTATTACTTACATTCTGAATAATCAAATTGGAACTGGGAATTCCCCAATAGAACATGCACATATAGAACAATGGAAACTAGAACATACATCATGGCTGACAGTGGAGTCGGACAAATGTTTTGGTTTTACCTGAAAATATATTTAATCAAGAAGTTATTATAAACATTTCTTCATACATAATCACCACACTAGATTTACTTATTTAAAATTATTCTAGTACAGATATAATATAATCAAATCTCTTCTTTTAAAACTCTGATCTAACTACATGACTTGAACATGTAAAAAAATTGTGTCAAGTGAACGTTCCTTAGCAACAAAATAATATTATTTATCTGAAACTCTAATGATTTAAATTAATAAATATGTATACCATTGATACCATTGCAATAAAAAGTTTGTTATAAACTACTTACCCTTTTTGAAAGAAAGAAAGTATTGTTGTTAAAAGTTGACAAATTCACAGTAAATAACTATAGACTCTGACTCTCAATATTGTTCATTCTATAAGTTGCTCATTTTCGAAAGTTTAGAAGTTGTGCAGTTTTGAAAGTTTAGAAGTTGAGCTGTTTCGAATAATTATTCACACATATGTTAGACTTTAGTTGATTGACTTTTAATTAAAACAAATTCAAATTTTCCAAACAGAACTTTTCTAAGGATGTGAAAGTTTAGATGGACAATTTCTTTAATTTTTCTTTTAATTTTTAAAAGTAAGAAAAAAAAATGAAGTTCTGTAAGTTTGTTGTTGAAATTATGCAGGTATGTTCGGTCTAAAGGCTTGATGTCACCTGTACGACAGGTGTGACAGGTAAGACAGGTGTGACAGCTTGTGCTAGGCGGGGCTAAACTCAAATTTATCGTTGTCTCACAAATGAAAAGAAAAGAGATAGAGTTTATTTAAAAGAGTTGAAACGTTCATGCGCACAATGGATAGTCTCATAAAATCCATTATTTAAACTTTGACCATCGTCTCTATGGAGATTCCAGTCAATATGGGATGTTTAAACATTGACCATCGTCTCTATGGAGATTCCAGTCAATATGGGATGTTTAAACATTGACCAACGTCTCTATGGAGATTCCAGTCAATATGGGATGTTTAAACATTGACCATCGTCTCTATGGAGATTCCAGTCAATATGGGATGTTTAAACATTGACCATCGTCTCTATGGAGATTCCAGTCAATATGGGATGTTTAAACATTGACCATCGTCTCTATGGAGATTCCAGTCAATATGGGATGTTTAAACATTGACCATCGTCTCTATGGAGATTCCAGTCAATATGGGATGTTTAAACATTGACCATCGTCTCTATGGAGATTCCAGTCAATATGGGATGTTTAAACATTGACCATCGTCTCTATGGAGATTCCAGTCAATATGGGATGTTTAAACATTGACCATCGTCTCTATGGAGATTCCAGTCAATATGGGATGTTTAAACATTGACCAACGCCTCTATGGAGATTCCAATCAATATGGGATGTTTAAACATTGACCATCGTCTCTATGGAGATTCCAGTCAATATGGGATGTTTAAACATTGACCAACGTCTCTATGGAGATTCCAGTCAATATGGGATGTTTAAACATTGACCATCGTCTCTATGGAGATTCCAGTCAATATGGGATGTTTAAACATTGACCAACGCCTCTATGTAGATTCCAGTCAATATGGGATATTTAAACATTGACCAACGCCCCTATGTAGATTCCATTCTATATGGGATATTTAAACATTGATCAACGTCTCTATGTAGATTCCATTCTATATTGGTTATTTAAACATTGTATCTAGGTTAAACTCTCTTTGTTTTCTTTACATATTATTCAGTTCCCGTGTCTGGATCTTAGTCAATATATTGTATAATGTTGTATAATATTGTATAATTCTGTGTAAAGTTTATAAAGTTTTAAAAAGTTGTATAAAGTTGTATAATGTTGTATAATGTTGTATAATGCTGTATAATGTTGTATAATGTTGTATAATGTTGTATAATGTTGTATAATGTTGTATAATGTTGTATAATGTTGGATAATTTTGTATAATGTTGTATGCTAATGTAAAATGTTGTATAATTTTGTATAATGTTGTATAATGTTGGGTAATGTTGGGTAATGTTGGATAATGTTGGATAATGTTGTATAATGTTGGATAATGTTGGATAATGTTGTATAATGTTGTATAATGTTGGATAATGTTGTATAATGTTGGATAATGTTGTATAATGTTGGATAATGTTGGATAATGTTGTATAATGTTGTATAATGTTGGATAATGTTGGATAATGTTGGATAATGTTGGATAATGTTGGATAATGTTGGATAATGTTGGATAATGTTGTATAATGTTGGATAATGTTGGATAATGTTGGATAATGTTGGATAATGTTGGATAATGTTGGATAATGTTGGATAATTATACATCTATTTCTATCTATTTCTCTCTTTGTTTTTGTTTGAAAATATTTCATTGAAATAAATAATAAATTATAATTGTAATGTCTTTGCCGCAAGAATTTATCTAAACAGATGCATGATGGGTATTACTCCTAGACATATGTCTTAATATCAATATTTTTAAATCTTTTTTTTTCAATCTTACTTCCTAAAATCGAGCACACCTAATCATGCTTTTTTTTCAGGACATAGATTAAATGTTAGCATATGTAAAGTTTCCCGTCGGTCCATTGATCCATAGGGCCAGTGAAGCAGCGTTCACCAGTTTCTGTGGCCACTAGGTTATTGTGTGGCCAGCACAATGCACAACCGCCTTTACATTACCCCAACTAAGGTCAGGTACCTGTCAGAGTTGGGTAGACTCAGGGACACACTCCAAACCCGAGAAAAAATCTAGCATCCACCAGGATTCCAACTCAGAATAATTAGGCTAAAACATTTGTTTCAATCTATAGAACGCATTAGTTCTCATACAGTTAAATTTTCTCTTCCACAAACTTCAAACACAAATATCAAATGTTGTCAGTGGACGTTTCTTAGGTTATTTGCCAATGTTTTCTTCTTTAAAATTTAAGTCGTGATACTCTTACTTCCGGTTGTTTGCCTGTTTTTTCCACTAGTAAATCAAAATACCGGGACATTTCACAGATTTCTCAAAGTTACATAAATTGTCAAAGAATGTCGTTAAAATTCTCAGAGATTTAAATTTCAGTTGAGCTTTTAGTATTAGTCTATATAATACACACGCTGTCAGTTTAAAATGCCAGTCTAAATAAAGCCGACTTCAATAAAAGATAATGATTAAATAATGTTTAGTGGTTGAAATCTAGTTAAACCTAGTATTTAAAAATGATTTTAAAAAAAGATGGTCCTAGTTAGTATTATCTTCTTGTTAGATCTAATGATAAAAGCAATTGATCAATTTTATATTTAAAAGATCTGCAAGACTAGACTCAAACAACGGATGAGCGCAGGACCCAACAATTTTCTTTATCGAAGGAAGGTCTACAATATATAATATAAGATATACGATATACTGTTATGGTTCAGTTATATTATAAACATAGGTATTATAGACAAACAGTGTGTCATACAGGCATAGGGGCTTTATATAAGCCTAACATTGGAAGTTGTAGGCCTAGTTAGAGTATTATTATTATTAGAAGAGTTAATAGATAGTTATACTCATACTGGGTCATAGCCTATTTTTAGGAATTGGTCTAAATATAGATACTTTAGTTTGTGTATTACTATCTTAGTATGATAGTATGTTTGACATTTAATTGTTTCATGAATTTTTTTTTCTTCTTCTTCGTTCTCAAATGTTATGATTGGGAGGATTCAGACAACAAGTCCGATAGTTGTAATGAACTGCGCCGTGGCTGTCAGTTGCTCTAGTCCACCGAACAGTTTGTCGTTGAAGGTAGCCCCCAGGGGCCAAAAGGCTGACCGGGTAGAATGATACAGAGGGCAGGTCTGAAGGACATGCTCCGCATTTTCGGGAGCTGTTTCGCAGGGGCACATTTCGCTTGCTCCAATTCGTAGTTTGCGGAACATATGTTGCTTTAGCCTGTTGTGACTAGTCCTTAGTCTGAAGATGATGTGTTGAAATTGGCGGGAGAGTTTGTAGTAAGCATCAATCTTTGGGTTGTTTTGTTGCAGCTCAGACCATCTTTCGGATTCATTCCTTTTGAGTATTGCCTTTATTTCTTCGGGGTGTAGAGATGGGTCTGTCTGGTTTTGTCTGCCTCATGAATTTCTTGAATTAATACAAGCCTTGTAGGGTACAGGATGTTTTGAGTTTTGAAATATATTTGTTTCATTGTAGATTTTTAACTAATTTATAAATTTGTGTTTCTAAAAATCTGTAGATTCGTCCTTGGTCTTATGTCTGCTCAAGACAAAAGTCTGCTCAAGACATAAGTCTGCCCAAGACAGAAGACTGCTCAAGACAAAAGTCTGCTCAAGACAGAAGTCTGCTCAAGACAGATGTCTGCTAAAGGCAGAAGTCTGCTCAAGACAGAAGACATTTTCCAAGACAATTTCCAGTAGATAGCTTCAGATGCAATTGCCATGGGCATGGGTTTGTGAAATTCCTAAAAGTTGATGCTATTCCGGCTCCATTTGAGTGGATTGGGGGGGGGGGGGGCAAGTTATACAATGAAAGGAACACCAGCACTGACAAGGTCTACATTCAACAACATTTTAAAAAAGTATTCTCCAGTGTTAGTAGCACTACATACAGTACAAATGATATTATATTGATTAACGTAAAACATGCAGTCTGTAGACAAGTAATTATTTCAAAGTGAAGTCAATTTGTTCTAATTTTAGAACAGATCATTACATTGTACAGGAAGGCAATGACTGGAAGGGTGAACAAGGAACCACCAGACTATACACACAAAGCTGGGAACAAGAAACCACCAGACTATACACACAACGCTGGTAACAAGATACCACCAGACTATACACACAACGCTGGGAACAAGAAACCACTAGACTATACACACAACGCTGGGAACAAGAAACCACCAGACTATACACACAACGCTGGGAACAAGAAACCAGCACACTATACACACAACGCTGGGAACAAAAAACCACCAGACTATACACACAACGCTGGGAACAAGAAACCACTAGACTATACACAACAACGTTGGAGTCTTGGTGAAGACATTGGACGGAACCTGCCTATGTAAGAGATCTTGGCCTGTTTATTGACAGTAAACTTTCAATGACTACCTTTATCAGCTCTGTCGTCCGGGCGTGCTCTATGCCATTACGAGCCTTAGGTCAATTGCGACCTCATCTAAACAAGAAAACAGCAAATGCCGTTGCCGTCTCTCTTATTCTCTCAAGACTCGATTATTGCAACAGCTGCTAGTGGGGGATTCCGAAAAAGCAGATTGAGAGACTCCAGAAGGTGCAGAACAATGCTGCACGCATAGTATCTCTGGTCGAGAGGTCCGTTCACATCACCCCTATACTTCGGGATCTCTACTGGCTCCCCGTACAGAAGCAAATGGAATATAAGCTTCTTTCCCTGACATTTAGCTGCTTGGATGGCACTGCACCTTGCTATCTTCAGAACCTTCTTGTATAATATGCCCCATCAAAAGATCTGCGTTCAAGTGCACAATTGTTGCTCAAGGCTTCCAGTCTTATTGAACATAGGGATAAAACTGTGTGCGCGCCTTTGAGTGAGTGGCGCCAGTATTATGGAACAATCTGCCTCTTTTACTAAAGCATACTGAATCCAAGTCATTTAAAAAGAACTTAAAGACTTATCTGTTTAATTAGTTATTGTCTAATTGTATAATCATGTTAAAACACCGCACTGAGCATGCTATTATAGCATGGATAGATGCGCTATATAAATATCCATTCATTCATTCATTCAATATGAGAGAACAAAATACCAACAGAACCATTGCAACTACAGCCTAACAGCACCATTGCACTACAGCCTAACAACACCTTTGGACTACCGCCTAACAGCACCATTGCAGTACAGCCCGACTAGTTGTCGCCGGTAAATTTCAAAAGATATTTTTTAATAACAAATTGAATTGTTGTATCAAACATGTTTATAAATACAAAAGTATTATTCATAGCAGACGAAATAGTATTATTTAATGAGAAAAAGTCTGTAAAAAATAAAAGAATAAAATACAAACAATCTAAGAATTGAATTAAACACGAGGCTTGGAATAAGTTCATTGAAATATTTGTTTCTCGGGAGTGATGATTTATTTAGATCTGGCTTTTTGTCTTATTTCTTAAACATTTTTAAATAATAGAAAATATTCTCATGACCTATATAAACAATGACTTTTGACTTTTGACCTATTGAAGTTTTTCTCTTTCTTTTTCTGTAGTCAGTAGGTCAAGTATTTCTCGCCGTTCAGACAAAGGTCAGAGGTCAGATGACAAACTATTCTATCGCTTGACAGAATGACAAAGTGTTCTATCTCTCCCCATAATTTTTCTCCCATCAGTCCAGATTCTAAAATGACAGTTGAAACAAAACTCTACACATCCCACGTTTAAATCAATTTTGTTTTACACACAAAGTTTGATACAAGATTGGGAATGATTTCTCTGTAAGAATATGTTGAGAGAAGATGTTTGCCAGTCTGAAGGTTTTGAGTTTTTATTCTGGTAAAAAAAAAGAACATCCAGGGTCATGGAGAGTTTTCAAGTCTACCCAGCATGATGACCTACCTGATTGGGAAATCAATGCCACTGGGCATTGTAATGGCCACATACTCTCTTATGATTTTGTTGACAAATGAAATAGACAGACGCAACTAGACTAGCCATATAGACAAAAATTATTATTTTTTGTTTGGTACGTGCTGTGTTAAAATAGAGAGGCGAATGTTGCTATTTTGAAACAAAATTTTGAGTGAAAAGTTTAGTTTGCAATATTTTAAATTTAGCCTTTATGTCATTTTTTAGCTTTAAAAATAATATGAACATATACAAACATTTTGAGAAATAATTGTTTACCTTAATAAGTTTTTTTTATTTAATTTATGCTTTTTAATAGCTTATTCCAACTAGAAGCTTGTGATAAATTTTGATTATTAAAATGATTTAATCTTCAAATTACCTTTTTGAAATAAGTCAGTTATGAAAATATTTGAAAATTTATATTTGTTTATTACGGTTTTGTTGTGTGAGTGGTCAATACGTTAAGGACTACCGGAAACGATGCAATATTTGCATTTTGTTATATTAGGATGATTCCATTGGGTTGGGTTCCATTGCGGCCTACGCCTGTCATTGGCTAAAACGCGAACAAGACTTTGAACAAGTTGAATGTTGTAATCCATGTACTTTTCAATACCTAATTTGCATATGACATGTTCATGTTATGACAGCCAAGAAAGAAGTGAATGTCCACCTTAATCTCTGCCTTAACTGCACCCTATGGAAACTCAATGACATAAAGCTAACACTTCACATGTACACCTGTCATGTCCTTAAGCTTCTCATAGTTTATATCGATATCTTGTGCATTAGAATATTTCTTTATAAAGTTCTTAAATCCTTGTCTTTTTTTTTAAAAACTTGCACTATTTGAAAGCCAATATTAGTATGAAAACTTGCACTGTTTGAAAGCCAATATTAGTATGAAAACTTGCACTGTTTGAAAGCCAATATTAGTATGAAAACTTGCACTGTTTGAAAGCCAATATTAGTATGGTCATTACTTAAGAAATAAATAACATCAAATAAAACTGCAAGAGATGAATTTATAAGCATTATCTTGTTTATATTTTCACATATAAATTTCACATATAAAGTATAAATTGTCTAATGTACTGGCCACACAATCCCCTGGTAAGCTGTGGGGACAGAAACTGGTGAACGCTGATTAACAGCCCTATTTGTATAAATTGTCTGTGTATATCATGCCTGATTTATCTTTAATATTTGTCCATTAGATTTAATGTAAAATTAACATCTTAGATTGAATGTAAAATTAACATCTTACATTGAATGTAAAATGAACACCTTAGATTGAATGAAAATTAACATCTTAAAATGAATTTAAAATTAACATCTTAGATTGAATGTAAAATTAACATCCTAGATTGAATGTAAAATTAACATCCTAGATTGAATGTAAAATTAACATCTTAGATTGGATGTAAAATTAACATCTTAGATTGAATGTAAAATTAACATCTTAGATTGAATGTAAAATTAACATCATCAGAAAAGTCTCACCCATCCACTCCAATTAAATAGCTACTAGACATAACAACTAACCTACAGAATAATTAAACTACTTCTCCTTCGTTTCTAAAACACAATCTACCAATGTATCGGGAAAAAAATATAAGTAAAATATTAAATTCCTATAATTATTAAAGCAATTTATTGTTTGAAAGTTAGTGTTTTATTTAATGCAAACATTTAGAACTGTTTAACATTATTTAATAACATTTTTAATATACTGGAGCTATTCAAGAGACCGAAAGTAAAAAACTAATTATTCAAACGGTATATATGTCAGTGCTAAGCAAGCTATAGTTTTATATCAGTATTGGCAACCCTTTGTATCTTACATAGATCAGTGGTCATAAATTTCAAAATAAACCCTAATTGGGAATGCTTGTTTATTCACAAATAAAAATACTATAGATATTTTACTACATGCCTGTCCTACCAGTTTTCCAATAACATGTTAAATCTGTTTTCTGTAAACATGTCATGACAATCCCAATTTTTGACAATAGTACGTCATAGTTCCCACGCCACACAGGATGTTGCACTGTCGAGCTTAACTACTCCCTCATCAGTGTTTTCTGCTCTGTTTGTCAAAGTGTTGTGTTTAAAGATGATGAATGGACCTATGAGTTGGTTGTTTTTATTTATTGCAGTTATAGATATCATGGTAGGTGTGGTGAAACATATTATATAGAGAGCTGATCATTGTAGGTGTGGTCGGACATCTATATATATAAAAAGAGACCGTTTTGCCCCCGTGGATCCCCATTGGTCAATTCGAAAACACGTGTGTTACTGACCTATCTAGGCCTATATAGTGTCTAATAATATTCCTGAATAATATGTGTCATACTGTATGAAATGATTACAAAATATTCATGGTTTAATTCATTTTTTTTTCAATAATATCGGAAAAAAATTAATATTGTTTTTTAAGTTTTGTTTTAATTACTTTGTAAATTAAATACATTCAATTCCGTTTGGCTTGATATTTACTATTATCTGGCAAGCCATTAATTAAATTATGCCAATCTGGACATTCCTTCCGGCTAGAGATGGGCGAAAACGTTCACCATACTGATCGCCGCTCACTAAAAAGATCCGTATCTGTTCAACGGATCCACGGATCACTTAGTAATTTACCCCCCCCCCCGGGCCCCCCTCGATTAGATAGACCACAATAAAAACATAATCTATTTAGATGTTTAGATAGACCACAATAAAAACATAATCTATTTAGATGTTTAGATAGACCACAATAAAAACATAATCTATTTAGATGTTTAGATAGACCACAATAAAAACATAATCTATTTAGATGTTTAGATAGACCACAATAAAAACATAATCTATTTAGATGTTTCGATAGACCACAATAAAAACATAATCTATTTAGATGTTTATATAGACCACAATAAAAACATAATCTATTTAGATGTTTAGATAGACCACAATAAAAACATAATCTATTTAGATGTTTAGAGTGACCACAAAAAAAACATAATCTATTTAGATGTCTAGATAGACCACAATAAAAACATAATCTATTTAGATGTTTAGATAGACCACAATAAAAACATAATCTATTTAGATGTTTAGATAGACCACAATAAAAACATAATCTATTTAGATGTTTAGATAGACCACAATAAAAACATAATCTATTTAGATGTTTAGATAGACCACAATAAAAACATAATCTATTTAGATGTTTAGATAGACCACAATAAAAACATAATCTATTTAGATGTTTAGATAGACCACAATAAAAACATAATCTATTTAGATGTTTAGATAGAGCGCAATAAAAACATAGTCTATTTAGATGTTTAGATAGACCACAATAAAAACATAATCTATTTAGATGTTTAGATAGACCACAATAAAAACATAATCTATTTAGATGTTTAGATAGACCACAATAAAAAAATAATCAATTTAGATGTTTAGATAGACCACAATAAAAACATAATCTATTTAGATGTTTAGATAAACTACAAAAGCAACATAAAAAAACACAAGCTGAACGTTTGTTAATAAGTTTATTCAAATAACAATGAATAGATTGTGTGAACGTTTTTATTCTGAAAGCGTTATCTCTAAATCTAAAATATTCAAATCTAAATTTGACTTTAATTTTTTTTTATTTCAAAACAAAATATTTCACTTCAATGGAAACATGCAATGATCAGAAACTAATACATAAGCTAAATATAGAATTATTATTTTTTAGATATATGGACTGACTTTGGCCCACTGGTTTCATTCTGCCAACCAGATAATTTAGAGAGCCCACTAAAACAATGATTTCTTTACAATAGATTAAAAGTCGCTCACATTAAACTTATTTTGTCTCTGTTGAATTAGAACTTTTGTATGTTGAATTAGGACTTTTGTGTTTGTTGAATTAGAACTTTTGTGTTTGTTGAATTAGAACTTTTGTGTTTGTTGGATTAGAACTTTTGTATCTGTTGAATTATAACTTTTGTATTTGTTGAATTAAAACATTTGTGTCTGTTAAATTATAACTTTTGTATTTGTTGAATTAGAACTTTTGTATTTGTTGAATTAGAACTTTTGTATTTGTTGAATTAGAAATTTGTATGTGTTGAATTATTTTTTTGTATTAGTTGAATTAGAACTTTTGTGTTTGTTGAATTATAACTTTTGTATTTGTTGAATTAGAAATTTGTATGTGTTGAATTATATTTTGTATTAGTTGAATTAGAACTTTTGTGTTTGTTGAATTATAACTTTTGTATTTGTTGAATTAGAAATTTGTATGTGTTGAATTATTTTTTTGTATTAGTTGAATTAGAACTTTTGTGTATGTTGAATTAGAACTTTTGTATGTGTTGAATTAGAACTTACTGCATTTGTGTTAAATTAGAATAGTGTTTAACTACCATTGTTATTCTAAACAGCGGGACATCTTTGTGAATAAGTTTAAATTATGATAATATTTTATTTCTATGACGTCACAAGGCGATATGTTACCTATTTATTCATTTTTGTGTCATCCACAAAAGACGTCAGACCACTTAATATAGAGCTGTACTATTTCACCAACGTTAAATTATTTTAAAACCCGCCCATCTCTTCCTCCCAAAACGTTCAAAATATAACAACTTTTTTTTGTAAAGCTATAACGATAACAGTTAACTTTTTGTAAATATTTTTCTACAGGAATAAACACAGTCAATATATTTCAATGTTGTCAATACAAAAAAACAAAACAATGTGATTCATGCAGAAACCAAAAGATTTTTTAAACTCATCAATCCGATCCTCGTTTTGCCTCTTTTTTCGTTTTTAACTTCTTGATGTCATATGTGGACGACCCTTTTGTGCGTAAACATCCTATATAATCCAAGTCTGACGTTCGCTTAGTGCGGAATAGCAAAACGCTGAATGACTTAAAGCTTTATTTGTGATACGTGACATGAAAAATAATTCGTTTCTGAATGTGCTAATAACATAAATACTACTCATTACACCCCTACTCCCTTCCACCCCTACTCCACCTCCACCTGCACCTTGCTCTCTACTCAACTCCAACTCCCCTCCATCTTTCTTGCTCCCTACTTCCCTCCATCTCTCCTCCACCTCGCCTCCAAACCATCGAATAAAAATACTAAAACAACAACACGAGTAGAATTAACTGTTTATAAACCACGTGACGTTGGTTGCCGGGGAGATGGCGTCATACAGGTGAGAGCGCGTGGCGAAACGTCTCGCGTTCATGGCCACCACGCCACTGGAGCTGACCATCAGTGACCACCGGAAGAGGGGAGACTGCAATTCGTATTCGTCTATGTTCTGCATTTTCTTGTCACTCACGTGCTTTAAGGCCTGGGCGTAAACCTGAAACAGAAGGCATCGAGATAGAACTATTAGTAGTAGTCTGGACATAGTGGTCTGGACATAGTGGTCTGGACATAGTGGTCTAAACATAGTGGTCTGGACATAGTGGTCTAAACATAGTGGTCTGGACGTAGTAGTCTGGACATAGTAGTCTGGACATAGTAGTCTGGACATAGTAGTCTGGACATAGTAGTCTGGACATAGTGGTCTGGACATAGTGGTCTGGACATTATAGTCTTGATATAGTAGTCTGGACATAGTAGTCTAGATATAGCAGTCTGGATATAGTAGTCAGGATATAGTACTATTTATATAGTAGTCTGGATATAATGGTCTGGATATAGTAGGCTGGATATAGTAGTCTGGATGTAGTAGTCTGGATATAGTAGTCTGGACATAGTAGTCTGGATATAGTAGTCTGGATATAGTAGTATTTATATAGTAGTATTTATATAGTAGTCTGGACATAGTAGTCTGGACATAGTAGTCTGGACATTAACAACTATGCAATTTGTATGAAGCATTTAGGACCGTTGGGTAAGTCGGTCAGTAGATTGAAGAATTGAACAATTGCTGTGTCTCCATACAGGAAGTCAGCTAGGGAGAGTTCAAATAACCACTATAGGCACTATAGGTATTATAGGCATTGGGTTTTTTATTGACCAAAATTAGTTCAAGACACATGGGTGCAAGGAGGATGTATTTGAGAATATAAACACGTAGAGAGAAGTTGAACAAATACAGAGAGAGAACGTTAAATGGAAACAAATAAAATGAGAAGAAGACTAAGTCTAAAATAGAAACGATACATATAAAAGATCCATTGAGATAAAAGTTTGGAGAAAAGAACGAAATAATGAGACAGAATGACGTGAATAAAAGAAAAATAAAAAAAACCATTAAAACCTAAAAAAAAGAACATCGAAGAGGGAATTATAAACACTATATCGTGCTACATTGACCTTCAGAATTCTGCTCTAAAAATTAATAACGCATGAATAGAAAAGATCTGAAAGTAAATTGGCGCCATTTGTTTACCTGCATGTCATTGATGTTGTATCGGACGTTTTCTACCTCGGTGAAGAACTGACCAGCAAGTTCGTCCTGATCAATGTTCAGCCGTACACTAGCCCCTATACTGATGGCCTCTTCCAGATCTGAGGGTACACCCGATAGTGTTCCAAAGGCATCAGTTCTTAGGACCTAGACAAGGTGTATGAACATAATATACTATATATATATATATATATATAGGCCTATATATGGTCATTACATCGGTATCATTGTCCATGTTCAGACAGTTACAATGATAACTAAATCTAAAGATAAATTTCTGAAGCTATTTTACTGAACACCGATATCTTCTTATCTATACCATTATTCAATATATTGTGAATATTTAACTATTGGTAGTCTCACTAGTATATGTATAAATTAGCTTACAGTGTGTATTCTTATTAGTATATG
Organism: Anisus vortex; assembly: GCA_949126835.1. Classification (NCBI taxonomy): domain Eukaryota; kingdom Metazoa; phylum Mollusca; class Gastropoda; family Planorbidae; genus Anisus; species Anisus vortex. Next base: position 389,576 of record OX421495.1, read on the forward strand.
TTAATCTCGTCTCACTAGTATATTTCTCACTAGTATATTTCTCACTAGTATATTTCTCACTAGTATATTTCTCACTAGTATATTTCTCACTAGTATATTTCTCACTAGTATATTTCTCACTAGTATATTTCTCACTAGTATATTTCTCACTAGTATATTTCTCACTAGTATATTTCTCACTAGTATATTTCTCACTAGTATATTTCTCACTAGTATATTTCTCACTAGTATATTTCTCACTAGTATATTTCTCACTAGTATATTTCTCACTAGTATATCATAGTTAATTACTGGTGTATAACGATTATATGTTTTTGAATGAAACTATAAGTGACTCAACGTCTAACAAAAAACTAACAAGGTCATGGACCATCCTAAAGTATTTATTTGAACCTTTTTCCAGGGGCGTGTGTCCACCATCCAGTCGATGGCGAACTTTCTCGAGTCCTCGTTGTTTCTGGTTTTAACTGGTGCGAAATTGTCCGCAAAGTGAGGGTAGGACTTAACCTTTAAAAAAAGGTAAATATCATGGGCGTCAAGCTAAAGAGCAATAGGACTATCATAGTCTAAACAAACATTCAAGGCCAATTGAAGAAATTTTTATCAAAATTGAGTAAATAATTGATTTTAGTAGTAAATAGCTTTTATCAAAATTGAGTTAATAATTGATTTTAGTAGTATACATTTCCAATTTTTATATTAAAAATAGAGGTCTTTGTGTTTAAAAAAAGTATCTAAGTGAGTCGGAAAACGAGGTTTAAAACATACACAATCCCATCAATCCCATCATTCCCAACAATCCCATCAATCCCATCATTCCCAACAATCACATCAATCCCATCATTCCCAACAATCACATCAACCCCATCATTCCCATCAATCCCATCATTCCCATCATTCCCAACAATCCTATCAATCCCATCATTCCAAGCAATCCCATTCATCACATCATTCCCAACAATCACATCAATCCCATCATTCCCAAAATTCCTATCAATCCCATCATTCCTATCAATCCCATCATTCCCAACAATCCCATCATTCCCGAAATCCCACCATTCCCATCATTCCCAACAATCCCATCAATTTCAACATTTCCATAAATCCCATCAATCCTATCGATTCCAACAATCCCATCATTCCCAACAATCCCATCAATTTCAACATTTTCATCAATCCCATCAATCCTATCGATTCCAACATTCCCATCATTTCCCAACAATTACATCATTCCCATGGGCTTCTTACTAAAGTGACGTTGTGCAGGGGAAGAAAGTCAAGCTTCGCCCACTAAACCCAGATTTAAACACAGATTTAAACACAGATTGAACGGTTTTTGTTTTGTAAAAACCGGGTCGAGATTTAAAATACTTGGCAATTGGAATTATTCCTACACAAAGTTCTAATAGTGACGTCACTTCCCTTTGTGGCCGGAATTTATACATCTGAAATATCTATGAAATTTATAGTTTTTTTCTTCCGAGATCAAACACATTAAAGTGCCAATATGGAATTAATTACTTACAAGCTAGTTACAAGTGATGTCTATAATTTGTATAAATTAACATTCTGTTATTGAATACACATATTTTATACAATAGTTTCCGTGTTTAACATAAAAACCTATTAAGTTGTCTTTAAAAACCTAGTTAAAACCATTAGAGAAAAACTGTGAATAAATATTATGTTAAACAAATGTATAAATGTACAAGGGATCGGGTTTTCCCAATTGACAAGTCTTAACGATTATGCATGCATAAAATGTCAAAAAGAAGAACATATCCGGTCTTATTCGATCATTTTCTTCGAAACATGTCTGTGTGCTACGTTACTGGTTGTACGAAAATATGTATAGAATTAAAAAATGTTTCATTTCCAAAAGATGGCACCAAAAGGAAACGATGGATTGTGAATGTCAGATTTGAAGAATCACCTATTTATAATCCAAATCTAATTGCTTGATGCAAAAGAATTTTCGTGTTGATGTTTTTTTTATAAATCTCCGCATTGTGTATTTTTTTAATTACCAAGGACGCAAATCTTAACTAAATTATTTTATAAGCAAATGCTACATTTAGCCTAACGCAACTAACACTTTGAGTATTAATTATCGCCTACTCACTTTTGATGTTAAAAACGGATTCCTCATAACGAATCTTGTAGCCGTTGTATATTTCTAAAAGACAAGAACTGGCTGTTGATGTTGAAATCAATTGTCAAACAGTTCCATTAGCATGGTTTTTGTTTACGAAAATGGCGGTAAATTTCACCGGAAGTTCACGATCATACCAGTTCAAAAGATCACACCTAATTAAGATTTGTCAATTCTCAGTACATTTTTTGTTTTATGACTATTTGACCTAATGTTTTTAAAAGCGTTTAAATTTAGATTTCTGTTATAAAACATTATAATGTGGTTGACTATTATACAGCTAATCAGCCTTACAAATAATGTAATGATTTATAAACAAACAAAAATTGAAAGTTGTTGTTTGTATAAATTATTTTAACGTATCCATGTCTATATAGAGCAGTGCTTCCCAACCTTTTTTAGGACGCGACCCCTTAATACAGCTTCTGATGCTGAGGGCGAACTCCCCCCCCCCCCCAAAAAAAAAAAATAATAATTAATTTCGTAATTTCGTCAATACTATATATGTATATATATATATATATATATATATATATATATATATATATATATATATATATATATATATTCTTTCCGCCGATCTTTGGCGACCCCAAAGGGGTCGCGACCCACAGGCTGGGTTTCTTTAATTAACCAATTTAAAACAACAATCTCTATTATGCTAAATAATTTGAACTATAAAGGATGAAAGTAAAACTAGAGATGAACCACATATAAAGATACCGCGTCTGGTAAATTATTTACTTCCAAACCTGATAAAGTAGAGAATATTTAAACGTGTCAAAATATTAACAGGAAGACTTACTTTACCCGTTGAATGAATCAATCTGAAGATGATTTTCACCCTGGCGTCAAAAAATGTGGCATCGTAGGCAGAATAGTTCCCCCTTCGGTCAAACTCTTCAATGGAATAAGCGATGACCACTCGATTCAACACTCGGAGACTATTGGCCTTTAGGTTATGACCCTCAAAGTAAACACGAACCTGGAACAGACAATTGATCTTACTTAGTTTAGGTTCATACTGTTTCACTGAAGTATTGAAACATACTGTTTAACTGCAGTATTGAAACATAATGTTTAAGTAAAGATTATAAGACTTGAGATATTGCATCCTAAAGTTATAACCGGAAGTTATACTTTTCTAGACTATTGGTAATTACAGCTTTAGTTAAAATCTTTAACCGTAGGCTATACACATATAAACTGTTTTTGTCAAGGTTATGGACTTACGCAGTATAGGTGAGAGTTAAGTTATGTTTATGGTTACACAATTGTTTTGTCCAAATTGTAATTTTCTGAGGTATTAACGAATTTTAAAGCATAAGTCAAATAAATGAACTTTTAACAAACTGGTTGAAGAACTTTAGTCAGTAATATCATTGTGCGCCACGATTAATAACATTTCTTTTATAGCACTTCGGATTGTTTAGTTAGGTTTACTATGGGATAGTGTTGCCATCAACACGGCTGACATTACTTTTTAACAACCCCATTCGTCAGACTAAGAAACTTTCACCATTGAATCAACAAATAGTATATCAAACATTGGCTCCATAATCAACAAATATATCAAACATTGGCTCCATAATAAAAAAATAGATCAAACATTAGCTATATTATCGATAAATAGAAAAGTCGGCCAAAAGTTCTTACCCGATGGCCAAGTTTGATCATGGCCATAAGTTCGTCCAGTGAGCCATAAGTGCTGAAGCCATCCTTGTCGGTAGAGTACACCTTACGCCAGCATTCGTCTCCGAACCAGTCGAGTGAGACGAAATCGTTGTTGTGCTTGTACTGCGTGGAGTTTGTGATGAACCATCTGGACACATCTCTTCGGCCGTTGGTCGACCAGGACGCTATCCACGAGTAATACGGCGCCTCGTTAAACTGAAACGTGAAGAAATGGCTGTATTAAAACGTGATGAGATGGCTGTATTAAAACCTGACGAGATGGCTGTATTAAAACGTGAAGATATGGCTGCATTAAAACGTGAAGAGATGGCTGTATTAAAACGTGAAGAGATGGCTTTATTAAAACTGTTCTGGTTTAGAAAAAGTTCTGAATAGAGCTTATAGCAGAATGGCTAAGAGTAAGACTAATTGACAGAGTTTTATGTTGTAATGATTTAAGATACTTACTTGGACAGTCTACATTATAATGTTTGGAATAATTTCTTTTACAACTGATGTTATCTTTCTTTAGATAATGTCATATAATGACAGATCTCTTAGTTTAGATAATGTCATATAATGACAGATCTCTTAGTTTAGATAATGTCATATAATGACATATCTCTTAGTTTAGATAATGTCATATAATGACAGATCTCTTAGTTTAGATAATGTCATATAATGACAGATCTCTTAGTTTAGATAATGTCATATAATGACAGATCTCTTAGTTTAGATAATGTCATATAATGACAGATCTCTTAGTTTAGATAATGTCATATAATGACAGATCTCTTAGTTTAGATAATGTCATATAATGACATATCTCTTAGTTTAGATAATGTCATATAATGACATATCTCTTAGTTTAGATAATGTCATATAATGACAGATCTCTTAGTTTAGATAATGTCATATAATGACATATCTCTTTGTTTAGATAATGTCATATAATGACAGATCTCTTAGTTTAGATAATGTCATATAATGACATATCTCTTAGTTTAGATAATGTCATATAATGACAGATCTCTTAGTTTAGATAATGTCATATAATGACAGATCTCTTAGTTTAGATAATGTCATATAATGACAGATCTCTTAGTTTAGATAATGTCATATAATGACATATCTCTTAGTTTAGATAATGTCATATAATGACAGATCTCTTAGTTTAGATAATGTCATATAATGACAGATCTCTTAGTTTAGCGATGTACAATGTATTCTATCAATCAGTTCTTACTTTAATCATTAGAGTAAGCTTTCTACATTGACACTGTTTAGTATAACGGTTACAAGTACTTTAATAACTTATTCTGACAGTTCATGTTTATAATAGCTCAGATTATATTTTTATACTTTACATATTTCATTGATTACATATTTCGTAAGATAGAGGGAACTTAGTATGACAGAACGCTGAATGGGATAATTATAAGAGGTAGAGGTTTACAGCTCATTATAACAGTTTAAAAAAACTTACTTTTATAGGGTTCTGTGTAATAAGGAATACTTACTTTCATAGTTTTCTGTGTAATAAGGAATACTTACTTCTCTAGGGTCCTGTGTAATAAAGAATGCTTACTTTTATATGGTCCTGAGTAATAAGGAATGCTTACTTTCATAGTGTTCTGTGTAATAAGGAATACTTACTTTTACAGAGTTTTTAGTGTATCTCAGACTGTAGTGGTTCAGGCTCTGTGCGTTCACTAATTCATCATTAAAAATCTTTTGATTCTGGAGTATGAAGGCGAATCCTCTGTCCCTCATGTTGGCTCGAAGTTCTGACCATTTGGCATAACGTAGCAGCTGTTTTCAAAGAGAAGATTGAACATGATAATATGTCATAAACAAAGATACTGTGTATGTATTCTATTAGAACAAAATCATAAGTCTTGGAAAGGTCTGTGTGATGATTTGGGACATTTTATAAAGAACTGAAACTGCAAGAAGGCGTTAGGAGACTTTCTGTAAATTGAGAAAAGTGAATTGACAAATCGTGAAGCCGGCTGGCCTAGCGGTTAGCTCACCAGACTGTCAACCAAAAAAACCACTTGACACGTCGCGGGTTCGAGCCCCACCACCGGCAGATCCCTGTCGCCCTACAGGAGTTTTGGGACTAGATGACGTTAATATTGAGTTGTTATCACATGCGCTTAACCGGCAGCAGTGAAACCTCTCACAGATTAATAGTCTTCTAGAGCGCACTGAGCATGCTAAAATAGCATGGATAGAAGCGCTATATAAATTGCCATTACAAAAATTGCCATTACATTTAACAAGTGTCATACTACTGATACAATCGCATAATTTACACAAACAACAGAAAAAAATAATTGAACCAAAACTCACTGTTTTGCTAGGATGAAATGATTTAAATCTTTATGTATGTCTAAAACATTTTGACAAAATCCATTTCATTGCAAGGTTGAACTGAAATTATTCATCCAGAAAATATTTGGTCGAAACCTACTTCACAACTAAAATGAATTGATACAGATTTCTATATTTACTGAGAAGACTAACTGATATCCACTAAATTAAAAAAAACCTGACCAATTACCTTGTTTAGTGAGCCAAACGCTGTGGACCCATCAATAAACTGATCAATTACCTTGCTTAGTGATCCAGCGGCTGTGGACCCATCAATAAACTGTGAATACACTGGCTCTTTACTTGACTGTGTTGGCTTAGTGAACCACCAGATCTCTCCATCAAGTTGAACGTCTATTTTACCAATGTCTGTTGTCCAGTTGGCCGTAGTAAAGTTGATTCGACTCACCTGCATTTAAGATGTACACATAAGTCACTAACTAAATGTCTGATCAAATAACTTGATTACGTCTAAAATATTAAAAATACGGAAGTTGAAAGATTTACCTCGCCATTGGTGCACACCAGAGTAGGCAGCCAATCAGCATCCGTCTCTATGTGTGTGCCGTTGTCAGAGAAGATGTAACTTGTACTTCCGCAAACATGGCTGACAAAGAAATGGTCAGTAACATTTTGAAAATAAGGCATTGGTTTTGAAATCGTTATGCAGTCTTTTCACTAATGCCATCGTGGGCCATCATACCATCGTGGACCATCATACTATCGTGGACCATCATACCATCGTGGACCATCATACCATCGTGGACCATCATACCATCGTGGACCATCATACCATCGTGGACCATCATACCATCGTGGACCATCATACCATCGTGGACCATCATACCATCGTGGACCATCATACCATCGTGGACCATCATACCATCGTGGACCATCATACCATCGTGGACCATCATACCATCGTGGACCATCATACCATCGTGGACCATCATACCATCGTGGACCATCATACCATCGTGGACCATCATACCATCGTAGACCATCATACCATCGTGGACCATCATACCATCGTGGACCATCATACCATCGTGGACCATCATAGTAATTTTATCACCAACATTTTCCAGAGGTTTTCCACATGTCCGTTGCTATTTAATTATGTATATATATCTAGTAATCCAATTGTACGTCTAACTGTCTGCCTGTCTGTATACCGAAACTTCTTTTCTACTATTATCTTCAAAGTATCTCTGTTCCAAATTTTTTTAGAGTTGTTCACTTATCTGCTGTTATCTATCTACGTATTTATCTATCTGCGTATGTATATATCTATGTATCTATGTATGTATCTATCTATAAGTGTCTATATGTCTATATAATCTAAATGTCTGTCTGTTTACCCAACTAAGCTAATTAATGCTTTAGTAAGAATTTTACATTCCTATTTGGATAGATGTAGAAAACAACAATGACTAACCTGCCTCTGAAGGTGAAATCGTCAAGGTCATGTGTGATGAGAAATTCCTGCATCGAGAATTGAACCCTGACCATGTAGCCACTCAGGATCTGGCTCTGGAGATTACTTAAAGAACCGATTTTAACAACTCCTCGATGGTCGTGACTATAAGCAGGTAACCAGGGCCGATCACATACACCTGGAAGAAAAAGTGGAGAATGGATATACCAACATGTGGATGTATGTGTTGAGGATTTACCGATATGTGGATGTGGATGCATGTGTTGGGGATATACCGATATGTGGATGTATGTGTTGAGGATATGTCGATATGTGGATACACAAGCATATGGATCTACATGTATGTGGACCTGTAGGTGAGTACAACAGTATATTGGACCTGTAGGTGAGTACAACAGTATATTGGACCTGTGGGTGAGTACAACAGTATATTGGACCTGTAGGTGAGTACAACAGTATATTGGACCTGTAGGTGAGTACAACAGTATATTGGACCTGTAGGTGAGTACAACAGTATATTGGAGCTGCAGGTGAGTACAACAGTATATTGGACCTGTAGGTGAGTACAACAGTATATTGGACCTGTGGGTGAGTACTACAGTATATTGGACCTGTAGGTGAGTACAATAGTATATTGGACCTGTAGGTGAGTACAACAGTATATTGGACCTGTAGGTGAGTACAACAGTATATTGGACCTGTAGGTGAGTACAACAGTATATTGGACCTGTGGGTGAGTACAACAGTATATTGGACCTGTGGGTGAGTACAACAGTATATTGGACCTGTGGGTGAGTACAACAGTATATTTATGGACAGTGGAATCTACGAACACGTAAAAGATTTTAATTTCCGTCTTTACGTCTAGTCTTTACGTCAAGTCTTTACATCTAGTCTTTACGTCTAGTCTTTACGTCTAGTCTTTACGTCTAGTCTTTACGTCTAGTCTTTGCGTCTAGTCTTTACGTCTAGTCTTTGCGTCTAGTCTTTACGTCTAGTCTTTGCGTCTAGTCTTTACGTCTAGTCTTTACGTCTAGTCTTTACGTCTAGTCTTTACGTCTAGTCTTTGCGTCTAGTCTTTACGTCTAGTCTTTGCGTCTAGTCTTTACGTCTAGTCTTTACGTCTAGTCTTTACGTCTAGTCTTTACGACTAGTCTTTACGTCTAGTCTTTACGTCTAGTCTTTACGTCTAGTCTTTACGTCTAGTCTTTACGTCTAGTCTTGCAAAAAGATTTGGACTCTAATTGAATTTAAGTTTTTGATTGTCCTAATTTGTTAAGGTAACCCATTCCTTGTCTACGGCGGTTCTGGAAGAAAGAGATAAAATATGAAATTAATCTAACAAGAGTAAAATCTATAACCTTTGGATTCAAATCTTTTTAATTTATTTTTTTTTAACGATTTTGTTATAAATTAGATTATAATGTATTCAGAAATGTTATTATTATGCATTTAAAATAACATTGTTTCCTTACATTTTAATTTCTTTGTTGTTTTTTTACTCTTTTACTCTATATTTTAATACAAAGCTGAATAACGTGCCTCGATATTGATCTTTATGTATATTACATTAAATAATATTACTATGTTTATTTTATTATATAACCCAAGAGCACAAGAAATAACATTTATTTATCAAAATTGAGCTCCAACGGGGCTATTGATCGTCGAGAGATTTAAAGAAAGTGCTCACAATTGAATATTGAATTCACTTTTGTTGATATTCAATTGTGTAGTTTTCTATCAGAGGATGGGTGAAAGGATATTCAAATTAAACTAAAAAAGTATTTCACCAAATATTCTAGCAGTGAAAAAGAACATGAACGATACAAATCATCTTGACTTTTAAAACCAGAGAGAAGATAATAAAATCTTACCCAAAGATTCATCGGTCAGCTTGATTTGAGCTTCCACGGACACAGCACTGATAAAACTGACCAATAGAAATACATAAATCATTTCCCGGAGACTGCTGATAATATGTTGTGTTGCTCTTGTTTAAGATTGTAGAGATGGTGCAGGACGTTACACACCAAAAGTGTTATTCAAGCCAACCAATAGAAAACACTTAGAATTTTAACAAGTATTGTTTTTTTTTTTCACAACTGATGTTTTTCAAAGGAATTTCACTTTTCAGTTGAATAAACTATAACATTAAATTACACAATAAACATTGTATCTACAGTCAACTCGCTATACTATTTTTGCTTTAGTCAATACTTCGAAATATCAATACTATTGTTAACAGCCTCTGATATTTTATTTTCAGCACTCAGAAGTAGAAAGGCGAAATGCAGAAATAAAAAAATTATCTTAAGATTTTTGTTGTAAACAAATAGTTTCGTTTAATAAAAAAAGGAACTCTTTTGAAAAAAACAACAACAATTCCTCGCTACGTCAACACTCGCTACTAGCCTGTCACCAACAGAATTGTTGCACAATTTCTGAATACATTATTTCCAACATCAGCTAACAATGAATTAGGATCCATTTCAATAAATCTGGTACAGTTTTGGTTCTTTGTGATTGTGTGTGTTTCTAAATTTAGACTACTGAGTTCAGATTGTTCATGCTGTTCATTGTGTAACTAATAGCTTCATACCATGACGACGCAGTCATTTTCTAAGTTTCAGCTGTTTTTGTCTTTTTTTTTTGGAAGGATAGGTGAAGGGAGTGAGGGGTGAGGGGAGTGGGGGCGGTGCTTGGCTGTTTCTGTTGATTTTTTTATTTAAATTTTTTAACTTTCAAATTTTTTTTTATTGCTGTCACTAGTTGGCCGTTAGTTTGAAGCTAATACAGAGACACATTCTGACACAGGGACACATTCTGACACGCTGTCACTTAGAACGGCTTTCAGATTTTTACCTTTGTACGTAGAATTCATTAAAACTATAGTGTGCTGTCTAGTTACTGCCCTGTGTGTGTTTGCGTGAGCTTGTGTGTGTATGTGTGTGTGTGTGTGAGAGAGAGAGAGAGAGAGAGACAAAGGTGTGTCTTTACTTGTGTGTGTTGTGGGAGAGAGAAATTTTTTTTTAAAGAAACTTATAACGCGATAAAGCTTTGCTGAAATCGACCAAGTCTGAAAACGAAACATCTCTCTTTGTACAGTTCTCTCTTTGTACAGTTCTATCTTTGTACAGTTCTCTCTTTGTACAGTTTTCTCTTTGTACAGTTTTCTCTCTTTGTACAGTTCTCTCTTTGTACTAGTCTCTCTGTGTACAGTTCTCTCTTTGGACAGTTCTCTCTTTGTACAGTTCTCTATTTGTACAGTTCTCTCTTTGGACAGTTCTCTCTTTGTACAGTTCTCTCTTTGTACAGTTCTCTCTTTGGACAGTTCTCTCTTTGTACAGTTCTCTCTTTGGACAGTTCTCTCTTTGGACAGTTCGTTTATTGGTTTGATGCTTGTCCGTCGTTTTCGATGAAGACCATCTTTTGTCAGCGTTATTGATGCTTGTAGGTTCAAAGATGGCGGTGAGGCCTATGGCCGGTGAGGCCTATTCTCGCCCGAAAGTGTTTGCCACACTGGGAGCATAAACGCAAGGCCTGCTGGCCGGCAGTAGCGGATCTGTCTATTCTGGACTTTCTGAGTTGTCACTTTTCAGTTGCGACTCTTTACCTTTTATCTCCGTGAGCTGCTGCTCCATTGAAGGTCATGCTCAGCCAAGAGGATCGGTCCTCAGTCCTCAGCCAGTCTTTCCCAGTTGTTTAGATCGATGTCCTGATTTATTAGGGAGGCCTTCAGGGTGTCTTTAAACTTCTTCTTTTGCCCTCCTCGCGAGCGCTTTCCTGCGACTAGTTCGGCATAGAGGATCTTTTTGGGTAGTGGTACTTCTGGCATGCGCACAACATAGCCTGGGTGTGAATGCTTGGCATTTCAGTCTGTGCAAGCACCTCGGTGTCCGGGATCTTGTCCTGCCATTTTGCCCTTATCAGCTGTCGTAGGCAGCTCAGATGGAAGTGATTTAGCTTCCCGGCGTGGCGGCTATACACTGTCCAGGTCTCACATGCATAGAGAAGGACTGGTAGAAAGGCTGCTGCATAAACTTTTAATTTCGTTTGCATCTTTATGCCCCTCCGATTCCATAAATTGGACCGGAGTCTTCCAATGAAGGAACTGGCTCTGGCTATCCTGGCATTGACTTCATCATCTATATACACAGCTTGGGAGAGGGTACTGCCAAGTTGCGTGAATCGATCTACATTGTTCAGCTGAACAAGGTTTATTGGTTTATGAACTAATTCCCACATTGTTATTCAAGACTTTTAAAACCAATATGTTGAATTTCAGAGCAAGACTAGATAATAAATGGATTGGTCACACTAACCGAGGGTTGCAAAATATTGTCCTTGTAACGTAAGTTGACATGTGGCCAAGTTTGATTGTTACACATCGAAAACTTAACAATGAAGATGCCAAAACTATCAATTCTAATCAATGAAGATGTTAATATTCAGTGAAGTTACCGAATCTTGTCAGTGAAGTCGTTTAGTAATTTACCAATGAAAATGTCAATAATGAATGAAGTTGTCAGTTGATGTCAATTGATTAGAAGATTTCAATAGTTAAGTTGTTACTGAAGAAGTCAATTGTTTATTTGAAAATTTCTTTCGATTTTAAATGGGGATGTTAATAGTTGTCAATGAAAATGTCCATTAGTTCTCAACAAAAATTTAAACTTTTGTTCTTTTGCTTGGACACGAAGGAACTGGTTTAAGAATGGATAAAGCATTCAGGCATAAACTGAAAACGTAAGAGTAGATCACATCCACCTTTGAATGCCCGTACATTGAACCGGAGGTGGGAAATGAAAAGATAGTTGGGACAAGTCTGATCAAGGCTGAGAGGTCTGCTGGCATCTGCCCCGCCCTAACCGCGCCGACCCATGGTGGCAGCGGTCGGAACAATGTCTAATATCACAATTCCGCACTGGCCACTGCCCTAGTGGGGTTTACTCTGCCAGGTTCCGACCTAACTTCACCCGCTGTGTCGCCACTGTGAGCAGAACGAAGAGACAGTAGAGCATATCTTGAGGGAAAACTCCCGTCTAGTCAGCTATCGAAAGGATGAGTCGGGTGACCCACTTTCCACTAAAATTTTCGGAGACATAGGCGTGCTGAAATGTAAGGCAGAGTTAATATCCAGGGCTCTAAGGGATGAATAATCCCATCTCTCAATACACACGGAGTTTAAGGGATGAATAATCCCATCTTTCAATACGCAGGAGTTAAAGTATGGTTTCAGAATGCACGTAAAAAATGTCCATTAAAAGTAAGAATATTTCAAG